>JAGFBZ010000630.1:0-41926 GCA_018398805.1 Hirundichthys speculiger | reverse complement strand
AATGGATCACAGCCAAAATCCTTTAAATGTTAATCCTTTTCAGTTTGTAATTTTGATGCATGTATTTCCATCAGTTCAAGGAGCCTTTATTTTTTATATCAGTCAGTAATGCAGCTTATTTAAGTTGATGTGAGATATCAAATAGGTTTGTTTGATAGCTTTACGAAAATGTTTGAGAGGCTTGCCAATAGTTTTTAATTGGAAAAAATAAATATCTGTTCATATAAAAAGTCAAAACTGTTTTTGATTTTGTTCATAGTATTGATGTAATGATCTTAGGTATATGTGTGTGTTATCGGTTATCGGTATCGGCCGTTAGGAGCTGAAAGTTATCGGTTATCGGTATCGGTTTTAAAAAACAGTTATCGTGCATCCCTACTAGAGCGTTTAGTTCAAAGACAAGAACCCCTCAGGAACAATTAAAAGACCTTGAAGGACCAGGGACCACGCTGCCTCTTCAAGAAGACCTTCATAGAAACATGGTGTGTAGCTCCAACTGCATGTTAGTGATATTTGAGACAATCACATAGTTGCATAAATTTCATACCTGACAGCCAAATGAAATGAAGAAAAAAAAAACTCCACTTCATTTTCTGCAGTTTGATAGAAATAACTGAGGTTAAATCAGGGAAACGCCCACCAACCTTTCCCGATCTTTCCTATGACGGCGATCTCCAGGTACTTCCTGTTGTCCTGCTTGCTGTAGAAACCCAGCAGGACTCCGCCCATCTTCGCCGGCAGCCTGAAGGTCGACACCACGTAGATGTCGCTGAGCGTGCTCAGTCCGCCCGACAGCTTCTCCACCGCCGCGACGCTCTGCTTCGAGTCCTGAAGACTCAGCACGTCGATCACTGAGGAGGAGAGGGGCACGGGCACATCTGGTTAACCTATGACATCATAACCCCAACCCTCTCACATCCCCTCTTCATCACACACAGGTAAACATCAATTAAAAGCAGCCTCCAAGCTTTGATTGTGAAACTAAACTGCATGTTTTGAATTAAAAACAACTGAGTTCTTGAGGATTGTGCTTCATTATCAGCTGATAGTCCGTCGCCTCCCATCCGCCCTACTGCAGCAACTGATCACCGGCCAGGAAATAGTTTCCACCAGCGTTGCTGCTGCTCATCAGGTACCTGAACGCAGCGCAGCAGCAGGACTGGGCTCCATCCAGCCTGCAGGGGGCCGTTTCTAAATGAGGTTGCCGGATTGTGGAAAATCCTTCCCAGCTTGACACTTTTCAGCTCTTTCACTTATCAGGGAGACCCCATCAGTGGTTTCAGCCCCTGGAAAAGAGCTGCGGCACATCTGGAATGAAACCCACAGCTGCAATCCTCACAGGATCCCCCGTCTCCTCTTTCCTGAGGGGGGAAAATCATTTTCCAGAACATCTTTTGAAACATAAGCCCAGTACGACAGACGGGGATCATGCCCTCGGGTGCCCGAGGCCAGTTTACACAAGCTGGACTTGATTAAGACGCCGCAAACCGTTTCAGGCGCAGTTTCAGATCGGTGAAGACATAAAAATGCCTCATTTACCTGAAGGTTTATGAAGAGGGGAGGTTTTAAAAACTGTTTGTTTGCACACTTGAGACATCTTTGAACCAGACGTTCAACGTCTTATTAACATCTGGACTGTCTGAATAGCCTTAAAGCTTAAACTGGAACTATAAACTGGAATTAAAGGTTTCCCTCCACTGCCGACTTACAGAGCAGCTTCTCTGAAATCTTTATCACTCAGTGGCTTCGCTGTAGATTCTTCAAAAACTCACAGACTAAAACGATAAAAACACTCTATAAAGGATATAAACAAGCACTTTTCAGCAGATTTGAGTAAACCTGATCCTAAGTTCTGATTTTCACATCATTCCTAAATTCACTTCAACCCGCCAGTAAAGCGCACAGTTTATTCATGTCTTCATAGGCCAGTCAGTCTGGAAAGAAATATTAAAAACGTCTTGGACTGGCCTGAAACAAACCATTCAGCTGCAGGAAAATGATCTATTAAGTGTGCGGGTTTCAAAAGCTAGTTTTTCTAGGACTGCTCGTCCTAGGACAGCCAGCCTCGTGGCAGAGAACCTGACGTAAGAAGTTCTCCAAGAATCCCAAAATGCTACCAGAGGGTCTGCAGGACGTGCTGCAGCTGTGGAGGTCAAAGCGTTGCTTCCAGCTGGAAGGTCGCCGGATCAAACACCAGCTCTGTCACGTGGCGCGCTGTCCCTCAGAGAGACACTGAACCTCATAGATCCACAGTGCTGGTCCTGAGTCGTACCAGCAGGACGCTCTACCAACCACCACATAAACATCTCCAAGAAATATTTACAGGGGATCAGACGCTGGGGAAGGATTTCAGACCTGATTCTGTGTTTGTGGATTTTTGCCACAAGGAGAGTTTAGCTCCGTCAGTCAGCTCACGGTACAGGGAATAACTGTAACGGTATCCAGGCTCTGGATACACCTGCGTTCACATGTTGGGATCCTGCTGTGACCCTCAGACTGAGCAGGGGTGGTAGCTTGGGTGGTAGCTGGGGTGGTAGCTGGGGTGGTAGCCTGGGTGGTAGCAGGGGTGGTAGCTGGGGTGGTAGCAGGGGTGGTAGCTGGGGTGGTAGTTTGGGTGGTAGCTGGGGTGGTAGCTGGGGTGGTAGGAGGGGTGGTAGCAGAGGTGGTAACCTGGGTGGTAGCTTAGGTGGTAGTTTGGGTGGTAGCTTGGGTGGTAACTTGGGTGGTAGTTTGGGTGGTAGTTTGGGTGGTAGCTGGGGTGGTAGCTTGGGTGGTAGCTTGAGTGGTAGCAGGGGTGGTAGCTGGGGTGGTAGCTTGGGTGGTAGTTTGGGTGGTAGCTGGGGTGGTAGTTTGGGTAGTAGTTTGGGTGGTAGCTTGGGTGGTAGCAGGGGTGGTAGCTTGGGTGGTAGTTTGGGTGGTAGCCTGGGTGGTAGCTTGGGTGGTAGTTTGGGTGGTAGCTTGGGTGGTAGCCCGGGGTGGTAGGTGGGGTGGTCGCCCGGGGTGGTAGGAGGGGTGGTAGCTTGGGTAGTAGGAGGTGTGTTAGCTTGGGTGGTAGGAGGTGTGGTAGCTTGAGTGGTAGCCGGGGTGGTAGCTTGAGTGGTAGGAGGTGGGTGGTAGCTTGGGTGGTAGCTTGGGTGGTAGTTTGGGTGGTAGCTGGGGTGGTAGCTTGGGTGGTAGCTGGGGTGGTAGCTTGGGTGGTAGTTTGGGTGGTAGCTGGGGTGGTAGTTTGGGTGGTAGCTGGGGTGGTAGCTTGGGTGGTAGTTTGGGTGGTAGCTGGGGTAGCTTAGGTGGTAGTTTGGGTGGTAGCTGGGGTGGTAGCTTGGGTGGTAAGAGGGGTGGTAGCAGAGGTGGTAGCTTGGGTGGTAGCAGGGGTGATAGCTTGGGTGGTAGCTTGGGTTTAGCCTGAGCGGTAGCTTGGGTGGTAGCTAGGGTGGTAGCTTGGGTGGTAGGAGGGCTTCCAGTTCAGTACCCAGACTCCTCTGCTGTTGGGATGGATGCATGTGCTTCATCACTGTCCTTCCCTGGAAATTAAACTGTCTGGATCAGAGCAGATGTTGCTTTTATTCTGGGATATACAGCACTGATGTTTCCTTTCCAGATGTGCAACCTGTCCACTCCACTGACACTACTGCACCCCTGGACCATCACAGCAGATGCACGTTTGGACTGAGGACTGATCACAGACCAGATGGTCCCTCAGACACAAGCGTCCCTGGTTTCTAAAAAGAATTTCATTTTTCAGTTCGTCAGACCAGAGGACACTTTCCCACAGTTCCTCAGTTTTAAATGAGCTCTGGCCCAGACATGAGGACGGTGTTTCTGGATCATGTTCACGTATGTTTCCTTTGCATGACAGAGCTTTAACCTGCATTTATGGACACAGCCAGCTGTTCTTGGACAGTGATTTCTGGAAGTGTGATTTCCATTACAGAATCACGTCTGTTTTTGATGCAGCGCCGCCTGAGGCCCAGACACTTCAGACATTTCTCCAGATATGCAGCTGTTTGATGATGTCATGTACTGCAGATGATGAGGAACATTATCCTGAAATTATTTCACAATGGGGGCAACCCAAGTACCGTGAAAGGGAGCTATTTTTATTCGCTAGCTAATTCTTTGTCTTGCGCTGGCAACAAGTTGTCTTGCATGCTGCTGTAAGTCCCTGACCATCTCTGCTGTATACAATGGAGATTAAATTTCCACTTGTACCCTCTGTCCAATTGACCTTTCGGTAAGCACCGCCCCCTTCCTAGTTACTGTTGCTAGGTCGGACAAACTTTCTGCTACTGCGTTAAGGACTGTGTTAATTCGCTATTTTTCCGATGTGTATCATCAGTGTTAATATTATACTATAATAACTCTGTGGTGGAATATTCCCTCTGGGGACCTGCAACAGTGACTCGAGGTGTCCAGAACGTTTAGAGGGACATTTTTATTTCCTTTCCCAAGCCGAAACAAATGCTGTAGGTTCAGTTGTGTCCGTCCACAACTGAACGTAGGGGAAAGTTAGAAAACACACCTAACATTTACTTCAAGGTAAGTTTACTTTATTGATGATTGATTTACCCACCGTTTAGTAAAAGTAATAATATGATTTAGCGGCAAGGAGGGTGAGAGTTCTCTGTTAGCATTAGCATTAGCTCTGTTCCATAGTGTCAATGACTTCTCCACTATGGACTAGGGATGTTCCTGGCGACTAATTTCCCTGTCGACTAAACGGAAATTTTAATTAAGACTAGTCGACTAGTCTAAAAAAAAAAGAAAACAATCAGAAAACAGTGAAAATTTAGCACAATTTATTGAAACATCAAAACAGCCTGAGTGTGGCTAGCACCGCTAGCATCAGCAGCCGTCGTCTCGTGCAGATTAACATCCAAATGCTTGAGTCTAATGTGGTTGTGCAATGCTCCAGTCCAGTGATTGTATGCCAGTTGTTTCTGACACAGTCTACATACTACCTTGTTTTCATTTTCTAGATTAAAGTACCACCAAACCGCGCTAGTTTTGCGAGACTATCTTCCCACCGTGCTGTTTTAAAACTCCAGTCTACTCGAGCATTGCCGTGGAGAGGGGGGGCTGCTGTCTGACGGCTCTGTAGCCCCGACTAGTGGCGGGCGGCTGTATGACAGTTAAGCGGCTTTGTACATGAATAAAACATAAATTGGTTTAAACGACTAATATTTCTGGTGCTGACTAGTAAGTGGGCGGACGTTTAATCGTTTAGACGACTAATCGCGCGCATCCCTACTATGGACCAGAGCTCGCTAGCCACCTATAAGCCTGCCTTGTTGTCTACAAATATATATGGCCCTGGATATTTATTTTTTTAGGTATAAGGTGAGGCTAGTGATGTTAATGCCACTTTATTAATTATATTAATACAATGCTGCGACTGTTTCATGTTAACATAGCTCTGGTGTGGGACAGACCTATGGACCAGAGCTAATGCTAACAGAGAACTCATCACCCTCCATGCTGCTAAATCATATTATTCCTTTTATTAAACGGTGGGTAAATCAATCATCAACTAAACAAAGTAGAACTTAGCTTGGAGTAAATGTAAGTGTGTTTCGTAACTTTCCCCACGTTCAGTTGCTTGTGTGGATGGACACAACTTAACCTACAGCGTTTGTTTTATCTTGGGAAAGGGAATAAAAAATGTCCCTCCAAACGTTCTGGACACCTCGAGTCACTGTTGCAGGTCCCCAGCAGCAATATTTCACCATGGCGTTATTATAGTATAATATTAACACTGATGATACACATCGGAAAAATAGTGAATTAACACAGTCCTTAATGCAGGAGCAGCAAGTTTGTCTGACCTAGCAACAGTAACTAGGGAGGGGGCGGTGCTTACCGAAAGGTCAATTGTCCAGTCAAGTGTTAAATGTTGTACAATTGCCTCACCAGAACTCACTAATTATTGCTAAACTATTATACCTCAATGGTAAAAATTGAAACAACTATGCCCAATCACACTACTGACCTGTTGACCTTTGACCTAACTCGTTGTAGATGTTCCTCCAGGTGTTTCTTTTCAGAACCTCTTACTCTTTCAGCCTTTTGTTGCCTGTGATCCCACCGTTTTAAGAGACCCAGAATGAGCTCACATCGTTCATGAAATAGTAAAACGCCTTACTTCCAACATCTGCTGTGTTCTCTATGTTCTACTGTGAATAAAGTATGGGTTCATAAACTCTGTAAATCATTGCATTCTGTTTTTATTTTCACTGGCGCTGCCTATGAGCCGGACAGCTCAGGACGATGATCCTCAACCAGCAGAGAACTCACCAGCGGAAGGCTCCGACACATGAGACGGAGGGCTTTAAAACTCATGGATTGACTTCCCAAGGGAATGTTGTGGAGGATGTGAAACGGGCCAAACATGTAAGAAAACCCCCAAACATCTTCCAAAGGAAGGAATACTGATCAGGAGAGGTCAGAGGTTTCAGAGAGCTGCAGAAAATGATGCAAAACACCGAGCAGAAGGTATTCCTGCCGGAGGCATCAGCTCCGGCTCTTCAAACCAAAGTGGTCTCATTATGAGTCTCCAATGTGCTAATTTCTCCAGCAGACTCTCCTCAGAGTCATTCAGGAGCTCACAGCGCTGTGGTTCGGCCCAGATTCTGTCATCGGACCGCTCAAAGTTTCACCTGAACAGATCAAAAAAGATGCACATGTAATCCATTTTTCAGGTCTGAGGGCCGACGCCGACCCAGATGAAGGCTCTCTGAGGAGCTCATAGCTTCAGTTACTGTTAACCTGGGGATAAACTGGGAAATAACTCCAGTTTAATGGAATCTGTGGAAAGAAAATCTGTAATGAAACAGCTCCAACAAAAAAAAAAACACATTTACCTTGTTTTATTGGGTCCAGTGGCGCGTCTGTCTGCATCAAAAAGTTTGTTTTTGGGTTAAATGTGTGATAAAATATTTAATCTGGGGGACACAACCTCAAATCAATACCAAAATTAACTCACATTTTAGATTATTTAGTTCCTTTTTTTTTTTTTCTGCAAACATGCTCAACTATTACAAGAGTCCAAAACTGTGTGACTTTTAAATAAGTGAAAGGTAATAAATATTTCAAACCACTGAAATTAATTTTCCATTAACTTTCCAGCTCTGGTCTACAGGTGTCAGCTTTTAGCGGCTTTTTATTTATTTATTTAATCAAATTAAAGTGTTAAAACGTAGATGAACCCATACCGGAATAAATAAAGGAGCATGAATGACCGATGAGCATCGGAAAGGCCGATATATCGGTTCTGATAACTGATAACTATTTCCCTCTGAGGCGTCTTTGACACCAACAGAACTTTCCCGACAGTTGAAGCTGCTCGGCTCGGTTCCGTTACCTTGAACGTCCGCTCCGTCCGGGACCCCCGCCGTTAGCTGGGCGCAGATGACTGACAGCAGAACCGGGACGCTCCAACCCATGCTGGACCGGGGAGGAGCTGCCAGAACCAGGTCTGAGAAGGGAGAACAGGAGACGGGTCGACTGTCGTCCAAGAACCGAACTCTGAGGCAGGAACTTCGGCCGGAGGAGCGACGGGCAGCGGTTCGGTTCGGGTCTCCCTCACCGGGCTTCTCCGGACCGGCGTCACCGGGGGAACAGGCTGCGCTTAGCGGCGAGGAGCGGAGAGGAGCGGCGGAGGAGGAGGACTAACTAACTAACTAACGGTCGGGCTCACGAGCGCAGCTGGAAACTGCGGCTGGCTGGCGCGCGCTCAGAGCGCCGGTGCGGCTGGCGCGCGCGTGGCGCTCTGCTGAATGCGCGCGACTGGAGCGAGACCGCGCAGGTCCACCGAGGAAAAAAAAATCAAATAACCCAGTTAAACGAGTAAAAGTAAAGTAGAAAACAACTGTTTAATGACAATTGTTCAGGGTGACGTCAGAGCTGCCGTGACGGAAAAGGTCTCTTCTCCTGCAACAGTTCAGGGGAGAGTCACAAAGTTCCAACTCTGTCCCAAAAAAAAAAAAAAAAACATTTCGTGAAATATATGAGCTTATCTTGAACCGGAGAATTTGGGACATGAGAAACAAAAGGCAGCAAAAGTAAGTTGTAGTGAAAATAAACACCTGGAAAAAAAACATTTACACCTAATTAGATTAACTGCTAACAGGTCAGTTACTACTGGGTATAAAGAGATTAAAGTGATCATCCCAGTCGGTAGTTAGTGTCTCTCCAGGCAGCAGTGTATTAAAACCAGACTGAGGTTTGTCATGGAAATCCCTGCATGGACTCCCAGAGGTAACTGTCTAAGGACACAGCTGGCCACGCCCCCCACAAATGAAAAAGAACTATCATCCAAAGAAGAGGACATGAAGCACTGCTACCCTCTCTGGACCACAACCCACTGAGGCACAGTGGAGGACTGTCCTGTCGGGTGAATTAAAATGTGAAATTCTGTTTGGAAAGAGGAGAGGAACCATCCAGCTTGTTACCAGACAGTTCAACAGCCTGCACCTCTGATGGCATGGAGGTACATCAGGTAACACACCTGGAAAGGCTCCATCAATGCTGAAGAGAACATCTGTCTCCTTCAGGGAAGACCATGCATATTTCAGCAGCACCGTCCTGAACCATCACGACAGCATGGCTAAACTGGTCTGCCTGCGGTCCAGACCTTTCACCTACAGAAAACATCTGGGGTCTCATGAAAGGAAAACTCAAATATGCTGTTGAGCAGACAGGAACAAGACAACTTTCCTGTCCAAAAACTCCATTAACTGGCCTCCCAGATGTAAATGGACTGTTGTCAGAAGAGGCAATGACACACGGTGGGCGACATCGCGAATTTAAATTCAAATGGACCTTTTTTTCTTTTTAAGATCATACATCTCCTAAATTTAAACATTGCATGTGCTTTATTATTACATTCTGTTTTCATTTACACATTGCAGAGTTTCCAAACTATCATCACCACGGCTCTCACACTTCAGTTTGAAAATATTCTCATCATGAAAATGCTTTATTTAGTAATTGGCATTATATTACAGTCTTTAACTGTGATTTTCAGACTGGTTTTATTGATTCATAGACTCATTTACCTGTTGGTTTATCTATTAACGTATGCCTAATTAATGTATACAGCTTAAGTTCCCTCTATGGAATAATGACGTTTATGGAATTGTATCTTATCATCTTGTTATGATTATATCCAGTCAAATCATGACTGATTAGCAACAGATTTGTGTGTTTATAATGGATTTACAATTAAAGGGCACATCCTGGACCAACCCCCTGTGACTTTTCTTTTCTTTTGAAGCCTCCTTTACTGTCGTGTTGCAGAAGAGCCTAATGAGCAGGACTGAGAAGCAGGCTGGGACACGCCCACCTCACGTCAATCACAGTCATTTCAGCTTGGCTAGCTTAACTCTAAATTTAGCTATTTGAACAGGAAGGTCAGAGATGTACCTGCGTTTGGAGTTAGGGTTAGTGTTAGGATTAACCCTAACCCTCCCCTAGTGGTCAGTTGAGGAACTACTTCCTGATTGGCTCCAACTCAGAAGCGGGACAGTTGCTCTTAGAGATAAACTGGATGAGGTTCTGGATCAGTCAGAGTCTGGAACCAGGACTCTGAGAGGACAGTGACGTCCCTGGAGGAGGTTCATTCATTCTTTTAGTAGATTAGATTTGCAGTTTCTTACTGCCAAAGAAGATTTGCCAGCGTTTAAATGACCTGAATAGACTTATTCTACTGTTTGTTTGTAGCTCCTCACTAAAGTAACGCAGTGACTCGATGTGATGACAGAGACAGGAGGAGGAGGAGACAGGGAGCTGGACCTGGTCCAAGACTTCAGTCCACTTTCTGTCTGAAGGCTTTGATCTGCCCGAGAGTCTGGACCGGGAGTGAAACTGCCTTTGTGTGCTGCTGCAGGTGCTCTGGGTTCACCTGCCCCGGTGCTGATGGACAAACATCTGCAGGTGCTCCGGGTTCACCCGCCCCGGTGCTGATAAACAAACATCTGCAGGTGCTCCGGGTTCACCCGCCCCGGTGCTGATGGACAAACATCTGCAGGTGCTCCGGGTTCACCCGCCCCGGTGCTGACGGACAAACATCTGCAGGTGCTCCGGGTTCACCCGCCCCGGTGCTGATGGACAAACATCTGCAGGTGCTCCGGGTTCACCCGCCCCGGTGCTGACGGACAAACATCTGCAGGTGCTCCGGGTTCACCCGCCCCGGTGCTGATGGACAAACATCTGCAGGTGCTCCGGGTTCACCCGCCCCGGTGCTGACGGACAAACATCTGCAGGTGCGCTGGGTTCGACGCATAGCTGGACTCTCATTTACACGCTAAAGTCCAAACATGGACCGGTTTGAAGGAGAAGAACCTTTAAAAGAAGGAATTAAGCATTCACCAGTGTTAATCTGGAGGTTTTTACGGAGAAAGACTCTGAGGAAACTGTGCAGGATTCGTCTGGCAGAGGCTCAAACACGTCTCCGATGGGTGGACCTCAGATGGAGGAATTTGGATTGGTTCCCTCTGAACTGGCCAAACGGGCCTCAGGGGTTCGGGTTTGGGTTCGGAGCTCCTGCGGCCCCCAGAACGGAGATGCTGCTGACCGGCAGGGATGATGATGGAAACCGTCGGGACAGAAAACGTGAACTGGAAGTGATTTTGAGAGTGAAACCTGCAGCACTCGGGCGAGCACACTGTGGTACTGTTTGTTTCTGATTCTGGAGCGTTGCCATGGAAACCTTATTTAACAGCAGGTGAGGGGAGGGAGCAAACGTCCTCCTCCAGCCCCCCCCCCACTTGTTTTTTTTTCTTCTTTAGCCTGCAGTCTGCAGCAGAGGGGGTCGCAAAGTGAAAAACTGCCAAACTCAACTGCGAACAGCATTTTTTTTTGGTCCCCTTTTCCTTTTCCCTCCTTTGGGCCGCCTGAGTTTTTTGGGTCATAGTGGAAAGACGAAAGAATTCAGCTCCACAAACTGCTTCCAGATCAGCTCGTTAAGCCCCCCAGGCAGCGGGGGGAAACATTACAGCGGTGCTGGCATTAACGACATGCAGCGGGCGAACAGCAGCCTGACTGGGATTCCTGCGTGGTGGCGTCATGCACAGCTGTACGTCCCCCAGGTCCAGGCCCGGTCAGGACGGGGGGAGGCTCGACCGGGGGACTGAGGGGGGGGGGGGAGCTGAGGTCAATAGAGCGAGCTTCCATGAACTCAGCATGTGGATGATTAGTTGTTCCAGCTTTTAAAAAAAAAAATCACCAGCTTTTACATTACATTCGTGCCAAGAAGCCATGTCTTATTCATGCTTTCCTTATCTTTAATATGAACATTAAAGGTAGGGTAGGAGATCTTTTTGCAGCATTTTTTACAATATTGCCTGAAAACCTTTACACATTCCCATTGCACCCACTGAAATAAAATGTTTGCAAAAAAAAAACCAAAACGTTTTGGTCCAGTCTAGAGGGTGTAATCAGAGAAAAACTCTTGACTAATCAATGTACTGATCATCTTTACATTTATTGGCTGCCTAATACGTTCATCAAATATCAATATACTCCCACCCACCCCTCCTTCTCTCCCTCAGTTCTGGCAATCAGGTGAGCAGACAGTGTTGCTATTTGAAAACCAGAAATCAAGTTAGCTCGCACAGATCATTTCGTTGCAACAATGGCAGAGAAGAAGACGTCAACCGGCAGCAAAATCAAAGAAAACTGTTGAGAAAGCAACAGCCATGCGGAAGCTAACCGAAGAACCAAACAGAACAAGAGTGGTTATCGGTACGGCTCTCCAGGGCTGGCGCCAGCTAAAAAAATGAAAAGGGGCTCCAGACCGAAGCCAAAGTGGCCCAGTTTCTACTGGATAGGTAAGATTGTTGCCCGGACGTCACCTGGCATGGACGCTTCTCGCTGCTGCTCTGGGACTTATCCCTGCGACGCTGGACGCTCCAGTTTGTTCCCGGTTTGTGGTGATCTGCGGTCGGATGTCTACATACTGTCTGCAGGGGGCGGATCGGTCCTCTTGCGGCTGGTGGAGACCTGCCACTGCGGACATGGACGGTGTCGCTGGAGGCCGGTTCCGGAAAGCTAAGCTAAGTAGCCCTGAACTGCTACCTGCAGCAACCACCGCCACTGGATCCGGGCTGCAGCATCACGGAGCCGGGACGGGAGCCCGACGTAGCGGCAGCGGCATGCTGCCCCCGTCCAGCAGTCTACACGCCGGATGGGTCAGCTGACCTGGCAGGGGCCGTCTGGTGACCTGGTGGGGCCCAGCACCGCCGGGGGAGACGACAACGGCCTGGTCCGGTCCGCATGATGAACCGAGCTCTGGGACGGTCGGTTCCGTCGCTCGCCGGACTGAATGGAGCTCGGTCTTCCCAGAGGAGACGGTCTGGTTCATCGGTGTTTCCTCCTCTGACCTGGAGATATCTCACTGGTCATTGTTTTGCAGATATACTGGTTCTAACGGCTGTGAACTGTTTTATCGGCTGTTAACGGCTGTTATCTGAAGTTAGCACTCGGACCACGGGACCTGGCATGAAAAGGAGTACTGGACACTAGCAGCTCCTCTAGTACACCAGATTTTTCCTGGTGTACTGAAACTTGAATTTCCCCCTTGGGGGATTAATAAAGTATTTCTGAATTTGAATTTGAATTTGAATTTGAATGATGGCATTCTGATTATATAATATTTCAACATACTGATCGGTTACGGGTATTGTAGGCATAGCCGCGGGAACATGTTCTCAGCAGGGGGTTCTGGGAGCCTGAGACAGCTGTGCGTTTATATACACTACTCAAAAACATTAAAGGAACACTTTGTAATCAGAGTATAGCATCAAGCCAGTTAAACTTCTGGGATATTGATTTGGTCAGGTAAGTAGCAAAGGGGGTTGTTCATAGTTTCAGCTGCTTTGGTGTTAATGAAATTAACAACAGGTGCTCTAGAGAGGCAACAATGACACGACCATCAAAACAGGAATGGTTTTACAGGTGGAGGACACTGACATTTTTTTCCCCTCCTCGTCTTTTCTGACTCTTTTTCACCAGTTTTGCATTTGGCTAGGGTCACTGTCGCTACTGTTAGCATGAGGCAATACCTGGACCCTACAGAGGTTGCACAGGTGTCACTACTGTTAGCATGAGGCGATACCTGGACCCTACGGAGGTTGCACAGGTGTCACTACTGTTAGCATGAGGCGCTACCTGGACCCTACAGAGGTTGCACAGGTGTCACTACTGTTAGCATGAGGCGATACCTGGACCCTACAGAGGTTGCACAGGTGTCACTACTGTTAGCATGAGGCACTACCTGGACCCTACAGAGGTTGCACAGGTGTCACTACTGTTAGCATGAGGCGATACCTGGACCCTACAGAGGTTGCACAGGTGTCACTACTGTTAGCATGAGGCGATACCTGGACCCTACAGAGGTTGCACAGGTGTCACTACTGTTAGCATGAGGCGATACCTGGACCCTACAGAGGTTGCACAGGTGTCACTACTGTTAGCATGAGGCGATACCTGGACCCTACAGAGGTTGCACAGGTGTCACTACTGTTAGCATGAGGCGATACCTGGACCCTACAGAGGTTGCACAGGTGTCACTACTGTTAGCATGAGGCGATACCTGGACCCTACAGAGGTTGCACAGGTGTCACTACTGTTAGCATGAGGCGATACCTGGACCCTACAGAGGTTGCACAGGTGTCACTACTGTTAGCATGAGGCGATACCTGGACCCTACAGAGGTTGCACAGGTGTCACTACTGTTAGCATGAGGCGATACCTGGACCCTACAGAGGTTTCACAGGCAGTCCAACTCCTCCAGGATGGCACATCAATACGTGCCGTTGCCAGAAGGTTTGCTGTGTCTCCCAGCACAATCTCAAGAGCACGGAGGAGATTCCAGGAGACAGGCAGTTACTCCAGGAGAGCTGGACCGGGCCGTAGAAGGTCTACAACCCATCAGCAGGACCGGCAGGTTACATCTCAGGAGCTCAGTGATGCCCTGGTCCAGATCTGGGAGGAGATACCCCAGGATGCAATCCGTCGTCTCATTAGGAGCATGCCCCGACGTTTAGAGCTGTCAAAAGATGTCAGGGACAAAGTTGTTGAACTCCACAAGGCTGGAATGGGCTACAAAACCATCAGTAAGAAGCTGAATGAGAAGGTGACAACTGTTGGTGCAATTATTTGGAAGTGGAAGAAGAACAACATGACTGTTAATCAACCTAGGCTGGGGGCTCCATGGAAGATATCACCTGGTGGGGTCTCAATGATCATGAGAAAGGTTAGAGATCAGCCAGAACTACACGGGAGGAGCTGGTTAATGATCTCAAGGCAGCTGGGACCACAGTCACCAAGAAAACTATTGGTAAAACACTGAAACGCAATGGTTTAAAATCCTGCAGTGGTCCAAGGTTCCTCTGCTCAAGAAGGCTCACGTCCAGGCCCGACTCAGGTTTGATAACGAACATATTAATGACTCAGAAAGAGACTGGGAGAAGGTGCTGTGGTCAGGTGAGACTAAAATTGAGCTCTTTGACCTCAACTCAACTCGACGTGTTTGGAGGAAGAGAAATGCTGAATATGAGCCCAAAAACACCATCCCTACTGTCAAGCATGGCGGTGGAAGCCTTATGCTTTGGGGGTGTTGCTCTTCTAAGGGGACAGGTGGACTTCACCGCATCGATGGGAAGATGTACCGCAGAATCTTGGGTGACAACCTCCTTGCCTCCACAAAGACATTGAAAACGGGTCATGGATGGGTCTTTCAGCATGACAACGACCCAAAACATACAGCCAAGGAAACAAAGGAGCGGCTCCATAAGAAGCATGTCAAGGTCATGGAATGGCCTAGCCAGTCTCCTGACCTTAATCCTATTAAACATCTATGGAGAGAGCTGAAGCTGAGAGTTTCCAAGCGCAAGACTCAAAACCTTCAGGATTTGGAGATGATCTGCAGAGAGGAGTGGACGAAGATTACTCCTGATGTGTTTAAACCTAGTAAGCAACTACAAGAAACGTCTGACAGCTGAGCTGCCAACAAGGGTTTTACCACCAAGTATTAGATCATGCTTTGCTAGGGAATCAAATACTTATTTCCCTCAATTACTTGCAAATTAATATTTATTTTTCATTTCATGTAATTTTCTCAATTTTCTTTTTCAAATTTCTTTCTATAACTGTTAAAATAAAGCTGCCATAGAAGTCTGAGACTGTTCATTTATTTCTTAGTATGACAACTGCCAAAATCAGCAGGGGAAATCCGCCACTTTATAATACTATAATAAATATTAAACCAGCCCACGAGAATTTATAGTAAATTTTAAGCATTTTATTTTTTTTCCTACCACATTTCTCCCTTGTTTTCAATGTTTTTTTTTATTTATTTTTTTACATTTTTGAGGTGCTGCAGCCCCCCAGCACCCCTACTTCCCACGGTACTGACTGTAGGCCTATTCTCCCAGTCAGTGAGAAAATGAAAGATAATGACAAAATTATTGTCCATCGAGTGACATGACAAACATATTCCAGCATGTTTCGCTAAGCTACCAACTCTGTTAACTAGGCTAGGCAAACTCACTATGGCTATCAACTAGGGCTGTCCCGATCCGATATTAATATCGGTCCAATATCAGCCAAAAAAAAGAATATCCGATTATATCGGACATCATGTGAAGTCTCCGATATTAACACTCCGATAAAAAGCAGTCCATTCGGTTCTGGCGCTTCTGCCCCGTGCATACAGGTGACTGCGAGTGAGAGAAAAGATGGCGCCGCGGGTTTTACTGTTGATTATGGAGGAACGGAAGGTGATAGAATCAAACTTTTATTTCCTGATGTAAGAAGAGACTCTACTCTTTATTTTGGCAGTTCCAGTTTTCACATAGTCATAAAATAAAATATTTTGTGGGCTTTGAAAGATCAGTAAACTGGCGTCCAACTAGTTAAAATGGTACGTTCTCCAATACTACTGTTGTTGACTATTATTCTCTGTTTGAGTAATATCACTTGATGCTGCCTTTTTTTAAACATTCCACACTACAGAATAAATAATGAAACTATGTTTCATCTCTAGCATGCTGATATCGGTATCGGCTGTATTGTGACAGCCCTACTATTAAGATATGTTTCTTTATCAACTTCATTTTTAGACCTGCAACATATTCCAACAAAGTTGGGACAGTCGAGCTTTTACCACTTTGTAATGTCATTTTCCAAGCTTCTGTCCAGTGGACAGGTCAGGAGCAGGTCAGGAGTCCAGGCGGGCCGGGTCCAGGAGCCGTGGGCCTATTCATCCTTGACCATTTCTCTATAATTTGTCCAGAATGTGGTTTTACATTCTTTTGCTGAAAACTGCATGGACGTCCCTGGAAAAAAAAATGTGATCTTGAAGGCAGCTGGTGTTGCTTTCCCGCATTAATGCTACCGTCACAGAAGTGGATACGAGCTTCCCCAAGAGCCCTGATGCAACCCGACTACCATCACAGAGCAGCATTACAGTCTAGGTCCATCTCCTATGAGCTCCAGAGCACGGGACGGGGGGGGCACAGAGAAGGCACTCGACATTAGTTGTTTTTGGAATATTTTAACAGGACTGAAGTGCAAATATGGATGAATGGATGTACAAATGAAATGAACTTGATGGGAAAAATAAATAAATCAAACAAAAGTCAGAGGAATACTAAAATTGGCATGGACGCCTCTCGCTGCTGCTTTGGGACTTATCCCTGCGACGCTGGACGCTCCAGTTTGTGGTGATCTGCGGTCGGATGTGGGATGCGGATCGGTCCTCTTGCGGCTGGTGGAGACCTGCCGCCGTGGACATGGACGGTGTCGCTGGAGGCCGGTTCGGGAAAGCTAAGTAGTCCTGAACTGCTACCCGTGGCAACCACCGCCACTGGATCCGACGTAGCAACGACGGCATGCTGCCCCCGTCCAGCAGTCTACACGCCGGATGGGTCAGCTGGCCTGGCAGGGGCCGTCTGGTGATCTGGTGGGGCCCAGCACCGCCGGGGAAGACGACAACAGCCTGGTCCGGTCCGCATGATGAACCAGACTCTGGGACGGTCGGCTCCATGACTCGCTGGACTGAATGGAGCTCGGTCTTCCCAGAGGAGAGACGGTCTGGTTCATCGGTGTTTCCTCCTCTGACCCGGAGATATCTCACTTGTCATCTATTTGGAGATATACTGGTTCTAACGGCTGTTAACTGTTTTAACGGCTGTTATCTGGAGTTAGCACTCGGACCACGGGACCGGGCATGAAAAGGAGCGCTGGACGCTAGCAGCTCCGCTAGTACACGAGATTTTTCCGGGTGTACTGAAACTTGAATTTCCCCCTTGGGGGATTAATAAAGTATTTTAAATTGAATTGAATTTGAATTGAATTGAGCACATTTTTTTAAATTACATTTTCCATTCGCACTCAGGTTTTTCTGTGATTTGGGTTTGAACATCTGACTGGTGCGGCTCTCTTCTGTATCTCTATTAAACTCTGAGTCTGCCTGAGCTGAGGGTTCGGGCTCGGACGGACAGAGAAGATGCTACTGGGTCTTGACATCCAGCCTGATGGTCTGATTAAATCCAGGAAGCTGAGAAAACCAGTTCCTGAATCCTGGCTTCAAAGGTGAGTCTCCACTGACCTCCATGATAAAATGTCCAACTCTGCAGTAGAAATAAACATGTTTACTGTCTCGTTCAAAAACCTTTTCTTTTTTTTGGTTCTTCATCCATGACGACTGCACAGAGGGTGAGTTTCTATGCACCGCATCAGGTAAAGCTATTTAAAGCCACAAATTTAAAGATAAAATGTCTCACTGTGCTGTCGACTGTAGTAAGAGACTAGGGATGCACATGGTTAACCGTTAACCGATAACAGTAACTCTAACCGATTAATACTAATGGTCAATTTTTTTTTAAGCTACGTAATTCAATCAACTCATGGGGGCGTGTCGACAGGTGCAACAGGCCTCTGATTGGTCAACTCTACATCCGGGTAGAAAAGAGCGCATTGAAGAAATGAGGAAGTACCCACATCTGTACGATTCTGGTTTCTCCACACTACAAAGACAGCACATATTCTAGTAATTCATGGAGGGAGATAGCGATGAATGTGGGTCTGGATACGGCCGAGACGGTGAGGAAGTGGAAAAACGCAAGAGATAAGTTTAGTAAGTTTAGCTAGTCCGTGATTGTCGCTCTTGTGTTGTGGCGTGGAATAACATAGCGGAGACCGCGTTAGTATAAATCAAAAGTGATGGCGGCATCTCTGCGACAAGCTGACGGCGACACATTGCGGCGAGAGTATACACGGGGAAGTGTCCGCATGCGTCCACGACAACGCACGCAACATCGCAGCAGCCAACCCTCCTAGACTTATCGATTAACGGTTATTAATCGTTAAAGGGCATCTGTTAACAGTCATAAAAAAAAATCCAAAATGTGCATCCCTATAAGAGACTGCTGCGAAGAGTTAGAGGAACGGCTCAGTGAAGCGCAGCAACGCAGCGACCTTCATCCCCAGCTCAAGACTGCTAGCTGGACCTTCACCTCGGATCATTTCGGGACCCGTCCAAGTTGACTAATCGGACCACGAGCCAGTGCCTAGCCCATCATGCTCTGCTGCCCGTTACGTGACAGCTTAGGCAGCGAGGCTTGGTTGATCTGTGAGGCCGTTCATTTCTGCTGTTGATCCAGTAGCAACATCTGGAATGAGGACATTAGTGCTGACCGATGGTGCTAACATCAGTTAGCATCTACTGGTAGCTGAGCTCAGGTGGGCGTGGTCCAGCCTGCTTCTCTGTCCACTTTTGTACAGTTAGCTGCGTCAGCGATGTCAGTTCTACCAACATGGCTGCGTAGGACGGTGAAAAAGAGGCTTTAAACACATTCTTCCAAAAACCTGCGGGTGACATCACAGGGGGGTTTGTCCAGTTCTTTTTATACCCTCTGTGGTCGAGTCATCCCACCGGACAGAGCTGCTGTTAGAGCTGTTAGATTCTGCTCTTCATCCCTTATTTCTCTCCACTCACCACCCATATTTATAAATGAATGAAAACCCGCCCCATCACCCCCAAACAGAGATTCAAATACGTCTCAATTTACAGGTTTATTAACTTTCATCTCAAGTGACAATTCGGTTGAGGCAGTTAACAGTTAAAAAGCTGCTGCTGAGCATCTGAGCTTGGTGGAACCGCTTTAACAAAGAAAAATTAAAAAGCAGCTCCATGATTTTTCCTGAAAAAGCAACGTTGGTTAAGACACTAAACAAAGTTGCATGAAGCTACTCCACTTTACAGAATATCCAAAAAAATGATGGCTGAAATGACGTTCGTTCACACCAGCACCCGCATCCACATCCTGCCCGCTCAGGAGGCTCGTGACCATGTGAATTAATTATTTTTAATGTGATATAATTTCATACCAGCACCTTCCCTGCAGCTTTCTTTGGTGAGAAAATTCTAACAACCTCCTGATGGCGCCCGGCTCTTCTCCTGAACATTTCTACTCCCGAAGTCCCGTGACGAGCTCTGCTCGTGGCCCTCAGCCGTCTCCTTCCTCCTCGTGGTCGTGGGCTCCGATGTCCTCCAGGTCCGGCGGCTCCTCCAGCGCCTCCCGGTGCTCGTGCTGGATGGACACCATGCCGGTCACCAGGGCGTAGCTCAGCATGGCGCCCAGAGCCACCAGGGCGGACAGCAGCTGCTTCCTGCGCTTGTTGGGGTCGTTGTCGAAGTCTCCGCCCTCAGGCGGGGCCGCCGTCTTCTGGTTGGGGGTTTCTACGGTAAAAGACGCAGAGTTTGTCGCCGTCAACCCGTCTAAACTGCTTCAAACACATTTGTGCTGCTGTTGGAATTAATTTAGCACCTAAATGTTTAAAAAGCAGCTCATAAGGGCTTCAGGTACGTTCTGAAGCCTTGAATAACAACACACAGTTTTAGACGATTATCTCAACTAGTAACATTGACACGTGTGGTTTATGGACAAAACTTCAGGAATGTTGCAGAGTTGCAGTGGATGTCTGTACCAGGGTTGGTTTGGTTTGGTTTGGATCAGAACATCCCAGGATGCAGGCCAGAGAGTAAATTTGGGCCACGACTGAGTGAACGCATGGATAGTTTTAATCATGGCAGCCTATAGATGCAGTAGAACTGTTTTAGTATTTAGTGGGGTAAAACGTACACTTCATTACCTCATTACCCAACTGGCTTCTAAACTGGTTCTTTCCAGATGCCATCATAAACAAGCCAATAACGTTTCAGGAACATTATTGGCCTGTTAAATCTGACTAGCTGTGAAAAGTCGGCCAACTGGTACTTTAAGCGCTGCGTCTGATTTGAGCCTCGTACAAGTGTACCAAAGTTCAGATTTTCATCTCAGCCGGTCCCTGAGATACTGGTGTGAGCGTTGTAGCGCCCCCCAGGGCCCCCCAAAACTTCTTTAAATCTGGGGTGTTTCTGAAGAAAGTCCCACTGATTGTCAATAACAGGCCATGCCCACAGGTTTGATTGGTGTGCAGCTTTGAAATAGACTTTCTGATCAAGGTTTTTAATCATTTTTAACGTTTTCTGAAAATGAGTGGAAACCTTTCTGTGGAAAATGTTTCTGTTGGGCAGATTTGGTTTGGCAGCATCCAAGTAAAAGAAAACTAATTTCTTTCTACCCTATATGGATCTAAATCTTCTTATGGCATGGCCCCTTATTGGTCGAATGATTTTAAATCTGGCTC
Source organism: Hirundichthys speculiger (assembly GCA_018398805.1). Lineage (NCBI taxonomy): Eukaryota > Metazoa > Chordata > Actinopteri > Beloniformes > Exocoetidae > Hirundichthys > Hirundichthys speculiger. The sequence continues at coordinate 21,235 of JAGFBZ010000630.1, read as the reverse complement.
CTTCTTTGGCTGTAAAGGCTTGTGTCAGGACGGAAGAGCATCCAGAGGAAAATCTACACCAAATCAATGTGCAGAACAGGATGATCCACCTGAAACATTGAGCTTTTCCTCTGGGCTCATGGGATACTCACATGTGAGCGTTGCAGCGCCCACTAGGGACACAACACGGTACGCTCCCAGAGAATGTTGCAGACTGGTCTGGACCAGGTTTGGTTACGTCTGGATCATTACATCACAAGACACAAGCCAGAGAGTAACTTTGGGCCACGCCCCCACTTTTTCTGGGCCACACCCACAACAGTAGTTTATGAAAGCCTTCACGACACCAGTGGGTAGACCGGACTAGGAAGCTCCCAAGGAACCCATCCATCCATTTTCTATACCCGTTTCATCCTTGAAGGGTCACGGGGATCTGCTGGAGCCTATCCCAGCCGTCTACGGGCGAAAGGCAGGGGTCCACCCTGGACAGGTCGCCAGTCCATCGCAGGGCCACACATACAGACACACAACCATTCACACTCACATTCACTCCTACGGGCAATTTAGAATTATCAATTAACCTAACATGCATGTCTTTGGACTGCACCACCTAGAGGTGTTTTTGGATAATCTCAGCAGTCAGAGGTCACCTCCGGTACCAAACCTGGAGGACTGAGAGCGTCTGCTGCCCATGGACCTTTGTGGAAGCTGTAATAACAGCAGCAGCTTCACTGCCTGGATGCCTAAAAATATCACCTGTAAATGAGACGTGGGAGCATGAGAGAAGTTGTTTCTTTAAACTCCTTGCCAAGCAAGTACAAAAATGTCTCCCACGTTTTCTTTCCTATGCTGCGTGGCTGCGCTGACATCATTCTTTGTGAAAACAGAAAACAAACACCTTTGAAAACTATGTAATCCGTTTACTGTTACGGTTTACATGATGTCATGGTAAATTAAAAAGAAGATGTAAATGTCCCTGAGTGAGCACGAACACCTCCAGGTTCTTGAAGAGAAGGTTTAGATGATTTCACTTATTCTGACATGCAGTAATAAATCAGCTCCGTTGGAAGTCTCGGGGGGGGGGGGGGGGGGGGTTGTCGTCCTCACCTCGACCATCTCTGGGGAAGTAGAGTAAAAGGATGTTGGTGCAGAAGCTGGTCAGGTTGTCCAGGGATTTCAGGTGCTGCTGCAGCTTCCCGTTGGGCAGTTTACACTTCAGAACGGGCGCCAAGTGGCCAAAGACGTAGGCGTCAAGAGACGAAGGCCTGCAGGGGGACGTCACACAGCAGGTTGTGGTCAAACAGTTTGCTGCTACACTCATCATACAGAGCTCTGTGTGTTCGGTTTTGTTTTTTTTAAGTGACTCAGGTAAAAATGTCAGCTAATAACGTCAGTCTTTGAAAACACTCTTGACTGTTGCAGAAACGACATCATCAAGCCTGAGATTATCACCATGGACAAGGTCTGTCATCTGACTCTAAATCAGTTCAGACTGATCAAAGTCCTCAATCTGAACACAATGCTGTCATTACCCATTTGAGATTACACGTGGACCCCAAAGATCCACCTTCAGCACCGCCAAGTCACTGCCACTACAAGCCCCAGGAGCAGAAGAAACCTTCTTGGTGGCACTAGGGTTGGGAATCAAGAACCGGTTCCTGTAGAGCAGCGGTTCCCAAACTTTTTTAGCCGCGCACCCCCTTCTCTGTCTCAACCGGGTTGACGCACCCCCGATCCCCTTTAGCTTTATTATAGCCATATAAAAGTCGCCATGTTTATTCATGCTAAAATGACCAGAACACACATATAACATAATAATCACAATCACAACAATGCGCTCTCGCATTTAAATTAAACTGAAACACTGTAACACAGTTCCAATATAATGAAACAAAGTTATGCGCAGGCTTCCACTTTTAAGAGCAAAGAGGATGGATGACATGCTCAGACTCAGTGGCAGAAAGCAGATAAGTTGAGGAAAATGTTAGAATATTTTGAACATTGAACAAAAATAGCAGCAAGTTTAAATGATCGTGGAACTAACACAACCCGTCATCATAACACAGGTTATGGAAATAAAATTTGAACACCAGTAATTTTAATTCTATTCCAATAAAGTTCCAATAAAGATATTTTCCCTGATTTCAGCCAATTGAGCATATTTGCGAGAATGAATAAAGTAGAGGCCACAAGCTAGGTGCAAATGCAGTGGTAGAAGAATATAACTTCTTCTTTTACGCTTCACTTTAAGATGACGTGCATTTTGAATAGCCTGCATTTATTTATTCATTAAAATTACAGTTTTTGATTTAAAATTTTACAAAGGAAATGTTTATTTACACATCTTTATTGTGTGAAAACAAAAAAAATTATCAGACCGCCATTACATTTTTCATCTCGCGCACCCCCTAGAGGCAGCTTGCGCACCCCTGGGGGTGCGCGCACCACACTTTGGGAATCCCTGCTGTAGAGAACCCGTTCCTGTAGAGAACCGGTTCCGTGTGTTTCAATTCCATGGAATTGTTTGGCAGTTTATCCAGCGATTCTCTTATCGATTCCAACCAGCACGAATCTCACGTAATTTACGCAAGTCAATTCCGATTTCGTCGGTTTAGCACGCGCATTGCAGTTGTAAACAACAATGGCGCCCACCAGGTTCCAACGCTCCAAAGTTTGGCTTTACTTCGCAAAGAAAGATGGCAACAAGGCAACTAGCAGTCATTGTAAAGTGGAGATAACAGCGTCGGGAGGGAACACGGCTAACATGCAGAAACATTGCGCACACAACATGCGATAATGTTAAACGAGTGTCGTGTTTTTGACGCTTCGGACTGATGGATCTCAACCCAGCAGCAGTAGCCAAGCTAAGATAACCTCTGGTAACTCTGGTTAGTAGCTATCCCACTGACTATGTGCTTCTTTGTAAAACACGCTATAACATTAACGCTGTGCTATTAAACTAATGCCTTCTACATCAGGGCTTGACACTGACACTGGCTAACCGGCCAAATGCTGGTAAAATTTGGCTGTGGCTAGTAACAATTTCTGTCTCACAAGCAACTTTGGCTGGTAACTTATTCTTTGATATGGCACATCACAATAGTTGTACCAATTGTTTGTTTTTAAAATGTAAATGCAAGAATATTGGGAAGAAGAAAAAACTGACAGCAAAACTGTGGCTAGCAAAAAGACTAAATGGCTAGCCACAGTGAGCCGAAAAGTTAGCGTCAAGCCCTGTTCTGCATTACATTTAGAAGACGACCATGATGAGAGAGAGTCTGGCTGGTTCAGAGGCTGGAAGACATGCTTATTTTTTTTTGCAAAAGAATTGTTAATTTTTCATAGCATTTGCAGATTTGCACTGTTCTGTTGTATTTGATAGTATTTATCTTTCTTTATTATTATTTTTTAGTGCTTAGTGAGCTCATATATCAATTTAAAAGGGAGATTTTTTTAATTTCTATTAGGAAAAATCTGTTAGTAAAATGTTGCAACAGTTAACATGTTATCCAGGCTTTGGGCCTCTTTTGACCTCGCTGTTGAGTTTGTAAGGTCGTGACTTCTAGGTAAAAAAAAAAAATGATGCTAATAAAACTGTTTGTTCTCCTTTTTCCCCAAATTAGAATCAATAAGAGAATTGAATCGTTAAACGGTATCAATAATGGAATCGGAAAAATCTTATCAATTCCCATCCCTAGGTGGCACCAGCTGCTCATTCTCACATCCAGTTGTAGAGCGACAACATCATTTTCCGTTTTCTGACCAACATGGCAATTTTAAATCCAAATTTTTGGTTTCTACAACTCCTGAGGAGGACGTGTGGACCTTTATCTCTGCCTCTTGGTCAGATCCTCCATCTTTTTGTCTCTCAGGTCATGAACAGTTGGATTTAAGAAGTTTGTTGCTGAAAACGGCCCAATATAGCTGAAAGTGACACTATGAGTTTTCTTTTTTCAGGTTTTAGATGTAACCCTGTCCTGATGTTTCCAGGTTGAGATGAACCTTACTATGAGTGTAAAAGAACTTACGAGTCTCCAAAGAAGAACTTGTGTGAGCCGAGCCGTTGAGACAGCAGGTTCATGCACTCTGCAGCGTCACGGTACAACTGGAAAACAACAGAGGGACAGAAACATGTCATTCCTGAGGGAGGACAGACCCAGCAACTGCCTGACCTCTGAAACACTGGAACAGGATAACCACCTGCCTAAAATGTTGCTGCTTCTCCTTGTTCTGCAGGAACAGCTTTATCTTCCTGAGGTTCAGACCCCACAACACCTCTGTAGACCCTCCTCTGCCTCAGAGACCAAGACACCAGAACAGCTGGGAATGTCTGGACTGATCCAGCACATCCTCCTAATCCCTGCTGTCAGCTCACGGTTTGTTCACTATGACAATCTGTAGATTTTAATCCAAACCAATGAAGGCTGCACACATTTCTTCAGAGATAACCAACTCCAATTCCAGAAAACGACGCCTTCTGGAGGGACTGATCAATGGATTGCTCAAAATGATGAAGAGGGCCAAAATAAGACAAGAAACTGGCAACTGTTTATGCTAATGAAGCTCTCTGAAACATACTCAAGCACACCTCTAGTCTAGAAACAATGTGAATCATTGAGGCTGCAAAAATTGTTAAATGCAATATTTGTATCACAGCTAAAAGATACTTTTAGCAGTGATATAAATTTCGTACAAAATCTTACATCAATGTGACCTCAGAACAACGGGACCTTCTGAGTTGGTCAAGACGACAGAAGAACTAGACCTTTCCTCTGCCTAGCTGAAAGAAAGAAAGAAAACACCACGAGGCCGAGGAAAAACAGAGCGAGGATTTGTTACGGAAAAGATCAATGCGCTGCAGGGTGAACGTGAGTCTGCAGAAGCTAAATTACAGATGGGCAAAATGGAGTATACAAAAGGCACATTACATATTTAGAGCTTTCCAGATCCAGTCAGTACCTGCATGACCTGGATCCAGAACGTTCGTTTAGAGGTCGAGAAGCACATCTTCTTTGACACAACACACCCATTTAAATGTATAGTTCTCTGTGGCCTTCAGGACATCAGAATCAGACTGATATCTGCCCACGGGTTTATGAGTGGTTAAGAAAAGTCCATAACACTCTTCTCTACCTGCAGGTTCCTGGATGGTCAGCACCGCTCTGCCATCTCCTTCCAGAGCAACAGCAGCTGTCCTGACCGGTTGATCTGTGCACCTGATTTCCAACATCTACCCCTGAGAGGCCTCAGTCTTCAGCTTCACCACTTTTTCAACCATACAAACTAGGGCTGGGACGACGCGTCGACGTCATCGATTACGTCGACGCAAAAAATACGTTGACGCAAAAACTGCACGTCGATGCGTCGTCACTCAGAATCAAAAAATGGCGGCGGCCGCGGTATCGAGTAGCAGCGAGTCGGGGGAGAAGAAGCTATCTCGTAATAGGATGTCAAAAGTATGGGAGTACTTTACACCTAATGGTAACGATTCGGTGGTCTGTGATCTGTGCAAAATAGAGATGGCATATCATAAAAGCACTACCGCGATGCACCAGCACCTTAAGAAGTGGCACGGGGGAGCTGCTTGTGTGGAGGAGAAGACGCCATAAGTTTTCAACTTTTTTTTCTTTCCTCGTTTGCGGTGATTAACCCCGTCATTCATCCAAATCGCACTACGTAACTTGTGCTCCAGCCTTGCACACTAGAGATGCGCAGATGACGTATATTTTAACCCGCAACCGCTTCTTAAAATCTCTATCCGCCCGCTATCCATTTGCAGGAACGTTTTTTCACCAATTTTCAAAACCGAACCGACCCGCCATCCTTTTTAATAAAATGTAAAATATTTTTTCTTATTATTATTATTTGAGTGCTTCAACTGCAACCCGCCCGAATTTAATTAAAGTTTTATTTTTTGACGAGTCATCCGCCCGATATGCGGATTATCCGCTCCGCCCGCGGGTGCGCGGTTCAACCGCGCATCTCTATCGCACACACAGAACATGTGCCCACTTAAACACGCACACGCCCCTCACACACTCGCCTCTTGCCGACGCACTTTTTTTTTTGAACTGACACAGACACACACTCCTCAAATACACGCTAAAGTTAGTTTAACTTTCAACTTTTAGGTTAATGTATTATTATTATTATTATTATTATTATTATTATTATTATTATACTTTATTGGTATGGGCAGATCATTTAGAAGTATATTTTTTTTTTAACCTGTGCACTGTGTTTGTGATTTATGTTTTCTGGGACAGGGATAAGCAGAAAAGTTTGTACTATCAATGAAAAAAAAAAAACACCCCCCAGGAGGCTGCTGCACTTACTGAGAGCATCCTAACTACTAAAAGTTAAACTACTGTTCACTTAACTGTAATAGGCCTAATACTTGAATTTATTTGTTATTTATTTCACAGATTTAAATGATTATGCTAAGTTGCTGCTGTCACACATTGTGTTGTTTTGTAAATTGCAGCTGTCACCGCTGCTGTTATTTTTTATTTATTTTATGTTGATAAGATTTTGGTTCAGATTGTGTTTTTTGCAGTTTTATTTATTGAAGAAAAGTTTTATTTTATTATTTTTTTATTATAGGATTCCATTGCACTACAACTGTGTGCACTTTATTGTTGTATTGTTCAATACAATTCATTTTTGAACTTGAAAGAAGAAATTTGTGTTTTATTCATGGAGATAAATTTGCATTAATTGCTATATAGGTCAAATTATGGGGAGATAATCGATAATCGAATCGAAATCGAATCGAATCGGATTTAAAAATGAATCGTTAGATTAATCGATGCATCGAAAAACTATTTTCTAGATTAATCAATTCCAAAAATAATCGTTTAACCCAGCCCTAATACAAACATCAGTAGGGTCAAGAGTTGCACCAGAACAGGTGAAGATGATCCACCCGGACCAACTGTCCCTTTATGTCTCCCCGTAGTTTTACTGTGATTTACTGTGACTGACATGATGCATTAAAGCTCAGAGAGCATTCATAAATTACACAGTGGAAGGTACAGCAAGTACTAACAGAGCTGAGGTCAAAGGTCCCAAACCCAGTGGGAATGCCGTGACGGTGGGTCTGACATGTTCATCACTTTCACTGCAACCGGTTGAATGGAAAATTCTTCTGTGACGGGTTTTACGGGCCCTGAGACTTTGAGACCTGTTAGTACCTCCACTGCAGAGCTTCAACAGTTAATGATTCTCTCTGTGGTTGTTACAAACCGATTCTTCTGCAGAGACCAGGCTGAAGCTGAAGTCTCACAAAGAGCATCTTGACAATCCCCAATGCTAAATGTTTGGTGGACTGATGAATACCAGCATCAAAACATTATTCCAATGGCAAAGCATGGCGGAGGGAGCATCATGACCCCCGGGGTCTTATTACAGGTCTATATTAAGACTATTATTATTATAGTCTTATTATATATAACGAGAAACAACTGTGGCTGGTAGTCTAGAACGACTGCCTGAGTGTTCAACGCAAGTATCCAAGATTCAAACTCAGCATTAGTAGGGGTGCAGGTAATTATCGATCCGATAACTATCGGGCCGATAACAGGAAATTATCCTGATAAGTCCGATATCATGACGAATAGCCCCGATAACATATATTTTTGTTAACACGACAGTGCCTCGCTCCCTCTGAGCCTTGAATGACTGGCAGTGAATGTTATGTTCAAGTCACGTTGGCATAATCAGAAAAACGATTTCTCAGTGCCAGAAAACAAATTGTTAACTCGGTCATAATTTTGGTAGTTGCTGACTAGATAAGGCCTAAAGAACGACTAGCAAATGAGGGAACGGAGGAATTTATGTTACACCTTGAATGCAACATTGCAGCACAGTGCGCGGATAAAAAAAAAACAAAACATGGCGCCGATTGTGTGGAACTTTGTTAAAGTTTCAGAAGAAGATAGGTTGCTGGTTATTTGTGACAAATGCTCCAAGCGAAGGAGAGAAAAATAGCACAAGCTTTAATACGTCAAACCTGATCAGCCACCTGAAACATAACCGTCGCTTCCATGGAGTTTTGAAATCAGGCTAACGTGAGCTAACATGAGCTAGCTTGAGCAAACCAGGATCAAGTCTCCCCTCCCCTCCTCTCTTTTCTCCTCTCCATCATCTCTCTCATCTAAAGCTTCCATGAGATAAAAAAAATAAATAAATAAATAACTACCAAATCTCATTTTCTTTAATTAGAGGCATTCATTTGAATGGAACCACAAGCCAAAATCCTTTAAACGTAATTTTTTGTTACTATGTAGTACACTTTTTCAGTTTTTTTTACAGACAAGTCTAACTTGTGTCAGTACATTATGACCTGTGCATTAATTTTTTTTATTGTCATTGAGGAATCCATTTTTTCAGTTAGCAATTCTGATGCATGTATTTCCATCAGTTCAAGGAGCCTTTATTTTTTATATCAGTCAGTAATGAACCTTATTTAAGTTGATGTGAGATATCAAATAGGTTTGTTTAATAGCTTTACGAAAATGTTTGAGAGGCTTGCTAATAGTTTTTCATTGGAAAAAATAAATATCTGTTCATTTAAAGAGTCAAAACAGCTTTTGGTTTTGTTCATAGTATTGATGTAATGATCTTAGGAATATATGTGTGTTATCGGTTATCGGTATCAGGCTTTAGGAGGTATTGGTTTTAAAAAATCAGTTATCGTGCATCCCTTAGCATTAGTAAAGATACTGGAGCTGTCAGAGTAGTGATGCACACATCTGTCTCTGTTCTATAACACGAAATGTTGTCCGAGTCCGAGATAGCGAAGCAGACAAACTGTGAAGAGAACAAGAAGTTCGGTATCCAGGGCTTAAAGTAAAAAAAAAAATCCTGAGCCTGAACCTTTTTCTGGGGATGCAGTGGATCCAACGCATACACATTATAGGGGATTTGGCAAACAACTTTTTGGCATTGTGCTTGGTAATGTACAAGATGACTTACAATTTAAATGTACATTTTAAAAAGTCAAGATTATTAAGTTATAAGTGAAAACATGTGAAACTCAGTCAAGCCAATTAATCTGATTCATTTAACAACCATTTAATTCAATAAAGGGCAATCTGTACAAAAAAAACATATAAATTGCAACTTTTCCATCATTTTTGTTTAAAACAATGGCAAATTAAGTTATAGGAAATACATTCCATTTACATTTCCATCCTCTTTAACATATTTGCTGAGGCAGTTATGTTATTAGATGTTATTACTCTGGATGCGTCATTAAAAAAGCGAACCATTACATTCAGTATTTTTCCATGTTTTGGGTGGTTGCTCCATCAACATTCAGAGAAAACATCCATCCGTTGAGCTGATCAGACAGACGTTTCTAGAACTCTGGAGCTATGTCATGTGTGTTCATATAACTGGCATGCTAACTAGAAACAGACAGATTTTTAAAGGGTTTTTAATCAATGGCTACCTTTTTAACTCAGCTGTACGAGCGGTTGAGCGATCGTAAATGATAAATCTTGTTCCGCAAAAAATGACCTTACACATATTTTCAAGTCACAAACAGATCAGTCATCGGAGCCGCTACGTCCGCTGGGGCTGTTGCTCCCGGTTAACGGCTTGTGTGTTGAGCGCGCGTACAGCTGCTTTATGGCCGGCGTCTCCTTCGTGACGGTGAAAAGCTTTTTTGCCGCTAGATGCATAGACTAGCTTGTTGGAGCACAACACACAGGCTTCCGAAGCTTCTGGTACCCAAACGGTTAACCGTCACCACCCTTGTCCTCTATCCTGCCCAGGGCCACTTGAATATTGCCTCCATTCAAACAACCACCGGCTCACCTCGGATGCTGCATTCAAGACCACTCAGAGATAACGTGTTTGTGTATGTGTTTTTTTCCCCCCTGAATCATAGTCAAACGCCAGAGATCCGGCACGGTGCCGGAATACTTTAAGCCCTGGGTAGCTTCAAACAACCATGGAGTGCTACTGCGATGCTGAGGAGTGAACATCCCATAGACCCAAAGCAAAGATGCTACACATCTATCCCTTCATGGCTGACGTGGCGTTGGTAAAGAGGTCCAAAGATCTGTGCAGAGAAGATGGAAGACACAGACAAGACAGGGAGGAATATCCATTTCATTCCAACAAGGAAAAGATCAGCGCTGATGGCCACGAGTGGTGATCCTGTCTGCTTCTACTGGAATAACTGGAGGAAGCCACGAGTGCGGAGAAAACTGGAAAGATTCAGATCTGCAAAGCCCCAGATAAGTGAGAGTGCTGCCCTGAGTTCACACATCATTTTTCTGTGGTACTCAGTATTAATACAAATATCAAGAAAATAAAACTGACATCAGATCAGAGCTCAGTATTGGCCAGCACCCACAGCCCAAGAATCCATACTGGAAAAAAAAAAAAAAAAGTATCCGAAGATCTCTAAGAAAAGGGTTCCTGCAGGTTCAACAAGATCCACCCCCACCGCACGCTCCAGGATTAACGTCTGAAAATATAATTAAAACTGACACTTATTTGTTCTTCAGCTACTTTTCTCTGAACCGGAGCGTTGGGCGGAAAGAGCCAGTTCTGCCCTCAGACATTCAGGATCATTTCTCTCTGACTGTAATGTTTATTTCAGTCAAATCTGAGACAGATATCTGCATACAAATAGAATCTGTGGATTTTTAAAACAATGAATGGAACCTTGACTGGGATTTACATCATCTGGTAATCCCATGAAACAAACTGGGCCTTAACAATCAGACGACTCCTCTGAGAGGCTGCTGCACACAACAGCATACGTGTCTTTTATAGATGGCTAATTACAGTAAATACGATACTCCGAGACTCTAATTCCCCCTGTGAGTAAACTTGAGTTGTGTTTATTTTTCCCAAGTTTAAGTTCTTGGACTGGACCGACTGAAAGCCCTCCATGATGATGTCTCCCTGTTTGTAAATGAGGTGAAGGGGAACAGAACAGACCAGGCTGCATGATGAAAGCAGCTAAAAGATCCAGAGTATCGTCTTCGGCATTCATTCATCTCCGTAATTGTCCTCCTGCAGGTTTTCGTGCTGCCAGGAACAAACTGCCCTGCTACCCCGACCTTTGTCTAAAGTGGAGTGATTGTTCCAGACCAGTGGTTTTCCAACAGAAAGTCCAATGAAGAAAGTTTTCCCTCGACTCTAAATTTGTTCCGACCACTTCAACAGCCTGAGCACATGGAAACGATATCTCCACACAAACTGGAAAATTGTCAAGCTGCTGCGTGTTGTGATGTTCCAGACAGAAAACTGAAGTCACTGGTTTCCTTCACGGGAAACACAGATGATGTCTTCTTAAGGATTGTTGTACAATTAAAGCACATTGTGCTTTCGTGATCTTTTTCCATCACACTAACACTCTCCATATTACATGTTCTACTTTTATTGCAAACACTGACTCTTTGACAAGAGCAACTTGCAAGAAAAAAATAAAAGGTTAAGAGGTTTGTTTCTCCTGTTACACAGAGGAGAAAGGGTGTCTTTTAGTCTTTTATCCGTTCACATAAAGACACAGACATAAAAGCAGGAGAGTTCATGACCTCTGATCCAATTCTATCTGCTTTATTAAAAGATTTATTTACAGAATAGTTAATTCATTTCTTCAAAGTCAGAAGTTTCCATAAACTCAGATTACTCTGCCTTTAAACAACATGGGAAATCCCAGATGATGGAAGCTTCTGATTGACAACAGCTCAGTTACTTGGAGGAGGAACACCTCAAACACCTGCTTCCTTGTGTGACATCATGGGAAAACCAATAGAAATCAGCCAAGATATCAGGTAGAGAACTGTGGACCTCCACCAGTCTGGTTCATCCTGGTCCAGTTTCCAGATGTCTGAGGGAGCTACGTTGATCTGTTCAATTCTCCACTAGTAGAACCACCATGGGAATTTCCACCATCATAGTCCTCAGGACGGAGATGGTTCAAAGTCCCAGAGATGAACCTGCTTTGGTGGTAAATGTGTCAACCACAGAAGAAAAGCTGATCAGCTGGTGAAGATCCTGCTGAAGCTGGTCAGAGAGTGTCATCATCCACAGAGAAACCAGTCCTGGACCAGCATGGACTGAAAGACCACTCAGCCAGGAAGAAGATGTTACTCCACAAGAAACGGAACAAAGACAGATTACAGTTTGTAGATGCTCACAGGGACAAAGAGCTTCATTTCTGGAGCTTCATTTCCATTCTGATGGAACTAAAACTGAACTGTTTGGAGATAATGACCAACGTCACATCTGGAGGAAAAAAAGAGGAAGCTTGGAGACTGAGAACGTCATCCAGAAGTACGATCCCGGTAATGAGTCCTATCATGGCATCTGCTTCCACCTCTTCTTTCAACGGAAAGGTGGAGGTGACCAACAAACGTATCACTAGCCTCAAGGAAGAAATTCGCAAACTCTCAGATGAGCTTTGTTCAAAAAGAGAGATGCTCAGCTCTTGACTGGCCATAGCCCATGAACAATCAATGCACATTGCATCGCTCAAAGCGGCTCTACAAGATACCGTATCCTAGGATCCTTACATCTCTCCTCAGCTCTCCCGCCAAAACATCCGACGCCATGGACTGAGGTGGTTTGCCGTGAAAAGAAGGCATCGGGTGGTGCTGGTCTAGCTCTATCCAACCACTTCCAGGTTCGGCATCTGTGTCTGCCTGTGTCATGGCTGCTCCGCGATCCCATTCAGGGATTCTCCAGACTCTGGGCTCGGCGCTTGTGTCTATGCAGGACCTCAACGGCCAGGAGGGAATCCCTACGGTCCTCCACAACGCATTGGATGCTCCTGAAAGCCACTGTGGAGGGGCACGCCGGGACTTGCCGCGGCCTCCTGGCCCCACCCTGCAGTCGCCGACTTGCCGCTTCTGCAGAAGCTTCTCCTCTGATGCCACCTGCTGCCAGGATTTCTGCTTCCTCTCCACCGCCCTCTATTGCAGGGACCTCCATGTCGCACCCTGATGCTGCTGGCCTGTCGGGTTGGGGGCCATTGACAGCCGAGACTCGCCCTCGCCCTTCCAGACAGGACATGCTCATCGTGGGAGACTCTATGGTCCAGCTTGTCCGGATAAACAACTGCTGCACTTCGTCACATCCAGGTGCCTGCATCAGTGACATCACAGATTCCATCCGTAAACTGTCACAGCATCACCCTTCAGTCTCTACCAACGCCACCCATGCAGGCACCAATAACGTAAAGCTTCAGCTACTGTAATTCTATCCACATTTCTATACATCAATAATTTCACCACTTTTTACAACAGACCACATCTTTTTCAATCAGACGGCCTCCACTTAAATCACACAGGATCACATCTTCTGTCAATGAACATTAATCTAACACATTAGTCCAGTAAAGCATTTTTCAGCTGATGGTCCTGCCATAACACACCACCTCCTATAACACCCTCACCTTGCTCACAACATATACCTGTACATGTCACCAACAGACAATACAAACATCCCCAACCATACCCACATATGTCCAATACCATATATACAGCACCCGCTACAACAACAACAAACCCACATCATAACTCAAATAATTCATTTAGAACAGTACACATGGATCTTTTAAATGTTCGGTCTCTTTTAAATAAGTTTTATTATAAATGACTTGATTTTACATAACAAAATTAACTGTCTTTAACAGAAACTTGGCTTGGCACTAATGCACCAGTTATTCTCACTAAGGCTTCCCCTCCTGATTTTAACTTTTTCTTTTCTGTCGGAGGGTAAAAAAGGTGGCAGAACTGCCATTGCTATTGCTCACAACTTGTTTTTATCAAAAAATATTACACTGAATACTTATTCGTCTTTTGAGCATCATGCATTTGGTTTTAGCAACACGGCTGTTTTATTGGTTACATTCTACAGACCACCAAACCCTCCCTCCTGTTTTATTCAACAATTTTTTTGAGTTTTTTATCAACAATTAATTTTAAATACAACAGAATTCTGATAACTGGTGATTCTAACTTACACATGGATATGACTAATGATCCATATGCCAGCGTGTTTTCACTCACAACAGAGGACACACCCTAGATCTGGACATAACCTACGGTTAGTCTACTCATGTATCCTCTGTTGTTGACCTGGCTGTGTTTGATTACTACTGTGTGTTTAATATCACCAGTTTTAGCCAGCAGGAGGCCCCGGTGAGAACTGTGAGAAAACAATACATTAGTTCTGAAGTGGCTGCAAATTTTATTGCCATTTTAAATCAAACTCCTGCTAAGATTTTACCTGCACCATGTGATTTTATTGTTGATAGTTTTAACAGCAGATTGAAATCAGCTATCAATGCTGCATTAACAATTAGAACAAAAACAATAAAAACCAAACCCACACCACCATGGATGAATGGAGAAGTAAAGGAGCTGACAATCCATTATGAAATTTTATGCGTAGAACTCATAATTTTAAAATAAATCTGCCAAACAGGCAAGAACCCTCCACTTCTCACACCTCATCATAGAACATAAAAACAACCAGAAATTCCTTTTTAAAACTATTGACCTTTTAATGAACAGAGATTTTAACAAGTCCTCCATGCCACCATCAGATGCTGCATGTGAGACTTTGCAGACCACTTCAGAAATAACATTAATACCATTAGATCCAGTCTTTTATGTCAGTGAAGTGCTGATTTTACCACATGTGAACCGTTGCTTTTACCTGAGGAAACACTGGAGAGTTTTGTCCTGGTTGATGCTTGGTTGAGTTTTCTCCCAACTAAATCAAACAACCTGCGTTTTAGACCCAATTCCCACATCACTTTTAAAAACATGTTACGGCTTCTGAGTATGAGCTTTTAAATATTGTGTATTCCTCTCTTCAGACAGTTGTTTTCTCTGCTGCCTTTAAAACAGCAGTGGTGGGGCCTCTTCTGAAGAAGAGTCATTTAGATCCTGCTGTTTTGAACAATTATCGACCTGTATCCAACTTACCTTTTTTAAGTAAAATGATAGAGAAGGTTGTTTTTATTCGGTTAAATAATTTTCTGAATAAGAACATTATTTTTGAGAAGTTTCAGTCTGGTTTTAGGACAAACCACAGTACGAAGACGGCCGTATTACAGATCCTTAATGACTCTATAGCATGGATGTACAGAAACTTTCAGTTCTGGTTCTTCTGGATCTAAGTGCTGCTTTTGATACAGTAGTTAACAACATTTTATCAAACACACTTAGAAGCCTGGTGGGTCTCTCCGGTACTGTTTTAAAATGGTTTCATTCCTATCTCACAGATCAACAGTTTTATGTAAGTATGGATACATGCTCCTCAAGAACCCATAAGATCAAGTGTGGGGTTCCCCAAGGTTCAATTTTAGGTCTGATACTTTTTAATCTCTATATGCTCCCACTTGGAGACGTCATCAGGGGACATGGCGTTGGTTTTCACAGCAATGCTGATGATACACAACTCTACACTGAGGTTTTAATAATTGGTCCTGAAAACAAGAGAGATAATTTTACCAAAATTACCTAATTTTAAACCTTCTCATTGTGTGGGAAACTTGGGTGTTCTTTTTGACTCTGAGCTGAATTTTATTCCACATATTAGAAATGTAACAAAACAGGTTTTTATCACCTAAAGAACATCGCCAGAGTCTGCCCATTTCTCTCTCTTGCTAGCACAGAGGTGTTGATGCTTTTATCTCCAGTAGAATAGATTATTGTAATACCCTGCTCTCTGGTCTTCCTAAAAAGAGTATATCTATCCTACAATTACTCCAGAATTTAGCCGGACGTGTGCTGACGAGGACCAGAGGTCGGGAACATATTACACCAGTTTTAAAATCACTGCATTGGCTCCCCGTGTGTTTCAGGATTGATTTTAGGTTCTTTTAGTTAATAAATGTCTTAATGGTCTTGGGCCTTCTTATCTATCTGACCTCCTTTAAAGGTACGAGCCCTCGTGGACCCCGAGTTCCTCAGATACCGGCTTTTTAGTTGTTTCATAGAGTCAGAACTAAAACCTGTGGTGAGGCCTCGTTTCATCATTACTGACTCTGGACCAGCCTACCTGAGGACCTCAGGGCTGCAGAGACTGTTGATGCTTTTAAAGACCTACCTTAACTTGGCTTATAATTGAATTTTATTTATTCATTTATTTTTAATTTGCTTAACTCTACTGTAATTTTACTTCTATTTATTTCTTGCTTATTGACTCATATGATATTAATTTAATTATAGTCAATCACTTATGTATTAGCTGCTCTTATTGGTTTTAAGTCTCTTTGACTTAATGAGTACTGAGTGTGTGTGCTCATGAGAGAGTGAGAGAGAGAGGATGACTCTCTGCTGTATCCTTGGGTGTGTGGTGGCTTTTAAGTTGTCTTTGTCCTTTCTTGTTTTAATTATTATTTTTTTTTTTTTTACAATGTAAAGCACTTTGTGTTACCTCTGTATGAAAAGGGCTTTATAAATAAATTTGATTTGATAGGGGGGTGGCAGCATCATGCTGTGGGGGTGTTTAGCTGCAGGAGGGACTGGTGGACTTCACTAAATAGATGACATCATGAGGAAAGAACATTATGTAGAAACACTGAAGCAACATCTCAGACATCAGCCAGGAAGTTAACACTTGGACACTAATGGGTCTTCAGATGGACGATGACCCTAAACACACCTCCAGATTAGTTACTAAGAGGCTTCAGGACCACAGAGTCCATGTTCTGGAGTGGACCTGATCTCAGTCCTGGAGAACATCTGTGGTCAGAGCTGAACAGGAGACCTCCAAACCTGATTCAGTTCCTCCAGTTCCGTCAGGAGGAACGGACCAGAATTCAGGAAACTACTGAGAGAAGCTTCTGGAAGGAAACCAGAACGACTGAGCCAAGACAGACAGTTTAGAGACAACGATAGCAGATACTGAGGAGATGATGGAGACTGCTGACTCTGGAGAAAGAAAGAAAAATATTCTCTCATCATTCTGGTATTCAGAGAAGCATGAATCCCGCCACGCCACCCTCACCTCCTTCTCCAGCTCCTCTCCGGCCTCCAGGCTCTCGTCTCCTCTCAGCAGCCGCAGTTTTTCCAGCTGCCTGCCCTGCATTCGCCCGGGCAGGAAGAAGTTCAGAGGGAACGGCATGTGCTCGGCGTACCAGCGGCGAGTCACGTCCACGTAGTTCTTCGGCTCGATCCAGAACGTGTAGATCTGGAGGGAACGCGGGTCAAACCGGACATTCGGGCAAACAAGTTCAGCACAAGGGCGGAGAGTCGATAAGGAAATGAAGTCTCTCACCAGAGCCGGCACGAGCTTCTCCTCCATCAGAGAGATGAAGGCCAGGCTGTCAGCGCCCTCCTTGGCCGAGAGATCGTAGTCTGCATTGTACTTCTGAAAAACATAAAACAGAATATGACACAAACACACGACGGCGGCAGAGCTGATCCCAGCTGCTGTGGTCGACGGGCCAAGAATGGGCTAATAAATGTGTGAGTGGCAGGGTGCTTGAGGAAAAAAAACTGCTCCAAGTGTTCAGCTAACCACAAAAAAGCTGCTTCTGTCAGAGAGTGTTAGTCTCAGGCGCGACAGGCGAGACGTGCGGCTCTGGTTCAGACTCTGCACTTCAGTTCCTGAACGCTTCCGCTCCACCATCGGCTCGCTCGCCTGCAGCTTCACTGTGAAGCCGAGGGGGGGGGGGTGTTTTCATGTCGGGGGGTTTACAGGCCTGCCGTCTCTCCGGGTTGAGCCGGCTCCAGGTTTCCTCATTACTGCGAGCCGACGGCGGCCGTTAGCCAGGATCCTGCTGGGACACAGGCTGCCAGGTGCACGCTCAAGAGGACAAAACTTGTTAAAGTGACTCTGATAAACAGTTGAAAGCGTTCAGCGTGGAGGAGACACTGAAGCTGGACACATGGACGTTGTCTCACGGTCCTACAGACGCTGCATCCAGTGAGCAAACCATCAGAGGTGTCAAACGGCAGCAAAGGGACAAACAACCACGAAGACGAGTCGAATAATGAAAGAGGAAATCAAAGCGACCGCAAAGTTCACAGCTGCAGAAAAACACGCAGGAGGAGAAGCAAGGAGCCACTTTGGGGAAGACTTCCACCAGGGAAGGAATGCGGCCGAGAATTAGTGCAAGTCTGCAGCCGAGCGTGGAGCCAGCAGCTTTCTCCTCTGAGCTTCTTCAGCAGCTTTGCTAACAACCTACCGCAGTTACAGCGCACCGAGCATGTTGGGTAATGTCTTCCAGCTGCTGCTGAGCTACCGAACGGAGGCTCGGGTGACAGAAGCTGAGGGGATGAGGGGTCAGAGGGGTCCAGATTCAATAAAACACTGTTCTCCCTGGGTTGGAGTGTTACTGCTTTAATGCGCTTTGGAAGAAATCAGAAAACGGTTTCCATTTGATAGAACATAAATTAGTTTTACAGTCGGGAACAGCAGGGGAAGCACTTGAGCTCTTGGGCACTGGGCACAAACGGCAAAAGTAAGCCTACAAGCTGGATTTCAAGTTTCAAATCTTCGGTTTGCGTGTTTCTGGTGAGCAGATGAGTCCTGCAACATCACAAAATGACCTTCCACCTCTCTCACATCACGCCTCAAGGGCCACGTATACTCTCGCGGCAACGTGTCGCCGTCAGCTTGTCGCAGAGATGCCGCCGTCACTTTTGATTTATACTCGCGTGGTCTCCGCTATGTTATGCCACAACGCAAGAAACTTAGTAAACTTATTTCTTGTGTTTTTCCACTTCCTCACCGTCTCGGCCGTATCCAGACCCACATTCATCACTATCTCCCTCCATGAATTACTAGAATATGTGCTGTCTTTGTAGTGTGGAGAACCAGAATCGTACAGATGTGGGTACTTCCTCATTTCTTCAATGCGCTCTTTTCTACGCGGATGTAGAATTGACCAATCAGAGGCCTCCTTTAGCCTGATTTATACTCTAACGCCAGGTCTTCTGCGTCACCTACGCAGAGACTACGCAGACACTCCGGTGCGCCTACCCAAAATTGTAGGTCGACGCCGACAGTGTCGCAGAAAGGAGAGAAAGGAGACCTCTGATTGGTCAATCATCCGCGTAACATAGCGGAGACCGCACGAGTATAAATCAAAAGTTCCCACGGCGGCATCTCTGCGACACAGCTGACGGCGACACATTGCATGCGAGGGAGATAGCGACAGCCCTTTTCTCTCCTCTCTGCGACACTGTCTGCGTAAAACACAACAACTTTTGGGTAGGCGCTAGTTCGTGAGTGCCTCTGCGTGTGTCGGTAACATAGGGTGGGGGTAGGTGACATCTGACGTCCTGACGTTTGAGTATAAATCAGGCTTCAGACACAACAACAGCTGTGTCAGAGGCGTGAATACAGCCAGAGTTACACGTGACTATGTTTTTAGTTTTTCTCACACTCCAGCCCAGTAGGTGGCAGTCATGCAACTACAGTTCATCGGCCAGCTGTGAAGAAACCGTGTTGTCAACTTTGCAACTTTGTGACTACATTTAGTCAGTATTCAGGCCCCTTTGAGGAGGGGGGAGGAGGGGGGCCACCACAGCTCCTCCCCCCTCCTCCACCCCCATCCACAGCAGCTGGAGTCAGGGCAGCTGTTAACCCTCCATGTCCAGACGGCAAATCACGCATTTGTTACCCCTTGACTTTCCAAAACATCTTAAAATGTCAAGTATATTAGCTATAATTGCACTTTGGGTTTGAACTAATCTTTAAAGGTAGAAAAGACAAACTGAAAATGACAAGTTGTTATGATTGTCTATTCGCTGATTCAGTCCTCAACCAAATCTTTTTAAATTGAAAAACTGTTGTGTCCTATTGTGTCAAATATTGCTATCAGATAAACATACGATTAATTCATGATTTTATTTTATTTTTTTTTAAATCTTGTCCCTCCACTTACAAATAAATTACTAGACGGAGAAACAAATATTTACATTTTTTTTTTTTTAGTGCAATAGCAAATGATTCCAATTGAAAATCTGGTGTGGTTTAAAAACGTTAAATGAAATTTAAAAAGATTTTTTTTGGCCGTATCGCTTAACTCTTTTAAAACAGGTACAAAATCCAACCTTTGAGATGCCCTATAGCAGCAAAATCTGAGGCCACACCAACCAGTTAGGAGCCAGTTAGGAGGCAGTCAGGGGCCAGTCAGGGACCAGTCAGGGACCATTTAGGGGACAGTTGGGGACCAGTCAGGGACCAGTCACAGACCATTTAAGGGGCAGTTAGGGGCCAGTGAGGGGCCGGTCAGGGACCATTTAGTGGCCAGTTAGGGGCCAGTCAGGGAGCATTTAAGGGCCGTAACTCAACTCCAACCTGGAGACCAGAGGTCAGATCTTCATCTCAGGAAAAACAACGGTGATGTGGACTCTGGTGTTTTATCTTTCTATCAGATGAGTGTAATTCATTCACGAAGGAAACTGGAAGCCTGAATGTTTCATACTGGCGTTCACTTGCAATGAAATGCACATGTGGCCACATCAGAACACAGTAGCTCAGATTACAACACACACAGGGACACTGATCTGCGAAAAACATCATCACACAATTAACTGCTGAATTAAGACTTAAATATTTCATTTGACACCCGTGCTGATTTTTGGACATTTGAAACCATGTGTGATGCAGATGTGCTTCTCATTATGTTAAAACCCCGCTGGATTCTGGACCATCCATCAAACCGTACGAGAAGCTGAGAGGCACCCTGAAACCAGTAAAACTGTCTCATAAAACAGAGAAACAAGTCAATCTGACACTGAAAATGACACAGTTGGAAAAACAAACTCAACAAAAACACGCTCAAGCAGCCTCCGAACCCCCCAAAGCCTTCAGACATGGGAACGGTGAGCTCATCCTGTCAGCTGTGTGGAAGTGTGATCATCATCCCTAAATCACTTTTCCTGTAAATCTAGGAGTGAAAAACTATTAGTTATCTATAAACAGCTCCCTGCCCCACTGACTCCGGACTTTCAGTCCACCTTCCAGCTCTGATCAGCGCTCGTATGACACTAATATGTTGACATGTTTGGGTTTTGGAACGCTGTGCGTTCACGGAGATGTGGACCAGTGTCTCAGCTTTCCTTCGTCTCTCGTCGAGTGAGAATTATCAGCTTTCGCTGGAATGTGAGTCTGCCTGCAGCTTCCTGTTGTTTAACGAGTTTTTCCAGTCGGCCGCAGACCCTCAAACACACACCAGTCCAGGACTCCTGCGTGCCGACGCGCAGCTGAGATGAAACAACTGACAGAGAGCTTTTCACTGCACAAATACTCGCTTTTATCG
>JAGFBZ010000629.1:22500-111496 GCA_018398805.1 Hirundichthys speculiger | reverse complement strand
TAACACACAAACTCTTTCTTTTTGCCAAAGGTTCAGCTGAAAGAGAGTTTTGCTGCACATAAGAGCTAAAAACTGTAGATTCTTTAGCTTCTGCCTACAATGCTTTGAAATCCAGAAGCATTGTGCTTTAAGTCAACTGACCTTATGCTTTGCTACAGGAGCTGGATATTCAGTTGCATGACCGCATGGGGAAGCTACGTAATCAGAAAGACCATTTACAGGCGTTGAAGACAAAGGAGAAGGATGCTATTGCAAAGATTTCAAGGAGTAAATCTGCCATTATGAGCCTGCAGAGCCAACACAGAAAACTAAACACGGAGTTGACAAAAAAGCAGAAGACCATAGATAAGCAGGCACGTTTACCAAAAACCTTTTACCATAAAACTACCCAACTTTCCTTGCTCTGGTGCCTGACTCTTCAATGGCAGTATGCATATTCAGCTTTTCCTCTCCCTTTCCTGCATTGTGTAGGATTATGAGATACATTTGCTAAATAAAAAACTGAAACAGCTAGGAGATGACCCTTCCTCACATGAAAAACAAATGTTGAGCACAAAGATTGCTGAGCTGACCAAAGACCTAGAGGAGAGGAAAAGTACAGCCAAGATGCTTGTCAATGCACTCAAGAAGAGTGAAGTCAGTTTGAAACCTCACAACACAATTCAGCATTTTTTTCCCTCCTCAATGGATCTATGAAACAATTTAATCTTATGTCTGTATGACTGACAGTTCGATGTTCACAATATGAGGAAAAAGAAGGAGGAGACAGAGGTTCAGATGAAAGATCTGAAGGTAGAGGAGCTCAAGATAATCTGCAGTGTGAGTGAAAGGGAGCTAAAGAAATCGAAGCTGAGGAAACAGGTAACTAAGTGATGTCATGAAATCATATTGCATTGCGTATACGTGTGTAATGATTTAAAGTCTTTTTCTGTTGAAATCACAACGGAGTTCTGCTGAATCCTTTCCACAACCAGTGGTCTTCCAGTCATCCTACAACTTGACTGGAGTTCCGCTGTCCGTGCTTGAATTGATTTGACATAATCAGGACAGGCATAAACAAAAACAGGGCCTTGCCAAAGCTTTCGGCCCCCATGAATTTTTCAACCTTTAGCCATATTTCAGGCTTCAAACATAAAGATATAAGATTTCAGTTTTTTTTCAAGAATCAACAACAACTGGGACTGGGACACAATTGTGAAGTGGAACAAATTTTATTGTATATTTTAAACTTTTTTAATAAATAAAAAACTGAAAAGTGGGGCGTGCAATATTATTTGGCCCCCTTCGTTAATACTCTGCAGCGCCACCTTCTGCTGCAGTTCCAGCTCCAGTCTCTTGGGGTTTGTCTCTATCAGTTCAACACATCCAGAGACTAAAATTCTGGTCCATTCTTCCTGTAAAACAGCAGTTGGAGCTCAGTGAGGTTGGATGGAGAGTGTTTGTGAACAGCAGTCTTCAGCTCTTTCCACAGATTCTGGACTGGATTCAGGTCTGGACTTTGACTTGGCCGTTCTAACATCTGGATACGTTTATTTGTGAACCGTTCCATTGTAGATTTGTCTTCATGTTTTGGATCATTGTCCTGTTGGCAGATAAATCTCCATCCCAGTCTCAGGTCTTCTGCAGACTCCAACAGGTTTTCTCCCAGAATGCTCCTGTATTTGGCTCCATCCATCTTCCCATCAGTTTTAACCATCTTCCCAGTCCCTGCTGAAGAAAAGCAGGCCCAGACCATGATGCTGCCACCACCATGTTTGACAGTGGGGATGGTGTGTTCAGGGTGATGAGCTGTGTTGCTTTTACTCCAAACATATCATTTTGCATTGTGGGTAAAAAGTTTGATTTTGGTTTCATCTGACCAGAGCTCCTTCTTTCACATGTTTGGTGAGTCTCCAGGTGGCTTGTGTCAAACTTTAAACCAGACTTTTTATGGATATCTTTGAGAAATGTCTTTCTTCTTGCCACTCATCCATAAAGGCCAGATTTGTCCTGTGTAGGACTGATTGTTGTCCTCTGGACAGACTGTCCCACCTCAGCTGTAGATCAGTTCATCCAGAGTGATCATGGGCCTCTTGGCTGCATCTCTGATCAGTCTTCTCCTTGTTCCAGATGAAAGTATAGAGGGACGGCCGGGTCTTGGTAGATCTGCAGTGGTCTGATACTCCTTCCATTTCAGTCTGATTGCCTGCTCAGAGCTCCTTGAGATGTTTAAAGCTTTGGAAATCTTTTAGTATCCACATCCAGCTTTAAACTTCTCCACAACAGTATCTGGGACCTGCCTGGTGTGTTCCTTGGTCTTCATGATGCTCTCTGAGCTTTAACCAGAACCCTGAGACTATCACAGAGCAGGTGCATTTATACGGGGACTTGATTCCACACAGGTGGATCTATTGATCATCATCAGTCATTCAGGACAACATTGGATCATTCAGAGATCCTCACTGAACTTCTGGACTCAGTTTGCTGCTCTGAAAGTAGAGGGGCCAAATAATATTGCGAACCCCACTTTTCAGTTTTTTATGTGTTAAAAAAGTTTAAAATATCAAATAAATGTCCTTCCACTTCACGATTGTGTCCCACTTGTTGTTGATTCTTGACAAAAAATAAACATTTTATATCCTTATGTGAAGCTTTAGTTGAAGCCTGAAATGTGGCAAAAGGTTGAAAAGTTCAAGTACTTAGTACAAGTACTTAAATACTTTGGAAAGCCACGGTACCTGTCTCATGTCATATGTCAGAGCAAAAACCAAAGCACTTGTTCATTAGGGATGAACGGTCTTGTTTAAACAGGAAGCCACCAAGTGAAATGACTGAGGCTGCTCTGGACTTGCTCGTCTAACCTTCTACTTGATGATCAGTGACTCCATATTCAGGAGTGTTTTTTACTGCCATCTGTTTAACCTTCTCTGGATCTTTTTAAACTTATGCAGTACATTTGCTCTTATTACTGGTCACTCACTCCCACAAAAAGCTGCAGTCCAGTTGTAGAATCCATGATATGAGCTCACTGACAGTTTTAACTGGCCTGGGTAAACTGGGTATACTTTGGTGTCAGTTCTGAAATCACAACTAGAAAATGTATTGAATATTAATTTGTGTCTGTTCTAGTAAGTAGATATAAACATGCAGCACATTTGCATGATAATACAGTATTTACTTACAAGAACATAGACAGATTAGCCTACAGAAGAGGTTGCATGTATTCTGTCGTAGGCCAAAGTGTTGATAAAATTCTAATTTTACACTAATAATGGAGTTTATTGAAAAGTCAAGAGGTTTACCAAAGTCAGTTGGATTCCATGTCTTGGGACCATCGGCATCTTTAGCATTTCATGGGAATCCAAACACTTAAGTTATTTCAGTCTGACTCCAAATAGTGGATCGACTATCTGCTGAAAACTATTCTGGCTTCAACACAGCGCATAAGCACATAAAAATGGGTTTAATCCTAAAAAATATTTGCTTGAACAGCTGCTTCTGGAATATTTTATTCAGAAATGATTTCCAGTTGCAGCGGCATGCACTGAGTAGTTCCTGTCATCTGTTCCTCATCAGGACAAGGTGGTGAAGCACCAGATTGCAAAATTAGATGTCAAGTGTTTGAGGGACCTGCTGTTCAACAAGGCGGACTTCATGGTGTCGTTGGAGAAGCGGAAATTAGAGCTGCAGAAAACCATGAAAGAGAGGGATCACGAGATCAGGGTCTACCAAGATATGATTGGCAAGCAGATTAAGATTGCTGAGAAGCAGAGGAAGAGACTGAGGTAAGAAAGTCAACTGTGATTTCATATAGCTTTTCACTCTGCTATGTTTTATGTCATTGTTTTAACGTAACAAGTCATGACAATGATATGTTGATTTTGTCTCAGTGCTGAACTCGGTGAGAAATTAACAAAGATCGACTTGATGAAGAAACGTTTTGAGGCTCTGACCCTTTCAGTGGCACCTGAAGTTGATAGCGTGAAAGCACAGGCCTACTGCATCACAAAGGTGAGAAATAATCATTCATGCAGAGCCTGTTTTGATGTGGAACAAGCTTACAAGCTTACAATGTTCTTACCCCACACTAGCACTTCAAATGACTGCTGTGTGCTTTTCATTAGGCTGCACTAGAGAAAGAGGAGCTTCAGCGGAAACGAGATGATCTGGATGCTAAACTCCAAAAGATGGAACTGGAAACTAGAGCTTTTCAGAACACCGTCCAGTTGTTTAAAGACTCTAACTCTGTGTTTCATGAATCCCTTTGTGCAGTAAAGAAATCCAGTATGTATGGAAAGAATTAAATTATGCCAGCAATACAACACTTTCACCAGGCTCAACAACTGAGGCTGTGTGATTGATGAAATCACTTTTTAGAAACCAATGCTGACTGTGTTTTTTAAGCTCCAGAATACCAGGAAAAAGTGAAGCTGGAAGAGCAGCTGAGGGCGACGCAGGAGACTCTGAAGTTTAAGAGACGACACGTCCAGGAGCTCCAAGAGGACATACAGGTTATTGTTATTTATAACCTTTGTCGAGAAGGGTTCTTAGAAAAAGAAAGTCTACTATTGCTTTCAGAGACAATCATTTGTATTTGCTAGTTTTTTAAAACAGTGAGAGAGAGAAAAAATGTGATCATTCAGACAGATCTTTAAATATTATTAAAATAATGCTTGCTATCACTCATGCTTATTTGAACTAAACAGAATTTCTCTGAGCTTGAACCAATGCAGTATGTGTAAAATGTGTAAGATAACATCTGCTTTGTTTCACACTTTTTTCCCCCTAAAAACTCTGCATACACTAATCAAGCATAACATTGTGACCACTGGGAGGTAACATGATTAAATAATAATCATCTTGCTACAGTGCAATGCTCTTCTGGGGAAACCTGCATCCTTCCATTCACATGAATCCTATTTTGGAACTTGGCACCTACCAAAGACTTTTGTTGACCAATTACACTCAACATCTTAAAGATTTTCCCTGACAAGAGCTGTGTCCTTCTGCAGGTCAATAGTGGACCCCTCAACACTTTTTTTAGAAAGTACTGAAAGAACACAGCAAAAAATTCTGAGGTTCTCATTAGGTCTTCAAACTCCACAGACAACAATCTGATGAGACCTGATGGCCAAGTTACTGCTATATTAGCATCTTCTGCCGCTAATTCAACTGTAACACAGATTGATGTCTCCCAACGTTTAGCAAACTGTTAAAAAAAACCTTTTCATTAAATAACTTTCATCATATAATATAAATTTTTTCTAAATTTCTTGTCTATTACTGGTATGATAATCAACCTTTCCATGCTGTCTTTTTTTTGTAACCATATCCAAGATATGAAGAGGTTTTCATTACTCTGGAAGAGGCTACACCATTTATTGTTGATAAGTTTGTATAGATGTCCTCTTTGAAACTCTAAAAGTCTCTTTTAGTTTTAAACTAGTGGTTAATATATATATATATATATATATATATATATATATATATATATATATATATATATATATATATATATACACCCATCCATTATCTACGCCCGCTTAATCCTCTGCAGGGTCACTGGGATCTGCTGGAGTCTATCCCAGTTCTCTTTGGGCAAAAGGCAGGGGTCCACCTGGACAGGTCTCCAGTCCATCACAGGGCCACATGTAGACAAACAACCACACGCATTCACAATCACTCCTACGGACAATTTAGAACCACCAATTAACCTAAGATGCATGTCTTTGGACTGTGGGAGGAAGCCAGAGTACCTGGAGGAAACCCACGCTAGCACGGGGAGAACATGCTAACTCCACACAGAAAGGCCCCTGCTGAGCTTCTTTAAACTTTAATAGTGTCATGAAAACGGCACCGATTTCATCCAGGTTGGTATCATTTTGTAGATATAAGTATGCCAGACATTTCACAAGTGTGAAACCCTCCAAGCTCAGTGAGTGTGGAAAAAACTCTAAGGAACAGCGCTGAATATCCTTCTGAGTATCTGCTGCTGCCGTGGAGTTTAGGGACTGTCAGCAAATGACTGCGGTCAAGCAGCAGCCCTAACAAAATATACAAAGAAGCGTGATGAATTAAGCCCCCAAAAAGGTACGGCAGCATTGGTGGACTTCTGGTTTTCAAACTAAAGGCTTAAAAAAAAATAATAAATTAGATCCTCGTGACCCTGTATAGGACAAAATGGGTATAGAAGATGGATGGATGGATGAATGGATAAACAGAGAACATTGAAAAAATGCAATGCAATATGTGCGATTAATTATGAGTTAACTATGAAAATCTTTCGATTAATCGTGATTAAAAAATGTAATCGCCTGACAGCCCTAATATATATATATATATATATATATATATATATTTATATATATATACATATATATATATATATATATATATATATATATACACACATATACATAAAAGGAGAAAAGACTGACACACAATGGTTATTATGTATAGCAATGTTCAGCAAAAGTTTCACTAGATGGATAATTTTGGTTTCATTTTAAATTAGCTGAAGCCACTTCTGATGTTCCAACCTGAAATGTCATCTTTACCAAGGTTGCAGTGTAAAAGATATTGTTAGAGCAGCTGTGAAATCCCAGTTTGCTTTCCCTGAATATTTCAAAAATCCCTTGTATTTATCAAGTACATGGGATACATCCTGAGCACTGGAGTCATGCCATGTGCCAACCCGCTTCAAGACTTCCACCATCATGCCCAAAACCAGGGTCCACATGATTAAAGGGCTACAGACACGTTGCCCTGACCTCTGTGGCCATGAAATCATTTGAGCACCTGATCTTGTCCCATCTCAAGACCATCTCTGAGCCTCTCCTGGACCTGCTGCAGTTCACCTACAGAGTCAGCAGGTCTGAAGACAATGCTGTGAACTTGGCCCTTCACTTCAGGCCCCTGTTTATGGATTTCAGCTCTGTCTTCAACACAGTCATCACAGCCCTTCTTCAGGACAAGCTGTCCCAACGTCACATGCCAGACTCCCCCTTCAGGTGGATCAAGGATTTCCTGTCAGCTGGGAAACAGCAGGTCCAGCTGGGAAACATGTCTGAGAGTCACGGACGATCAGCCCGGTCTTAGCCCAAGGCTGCATTCTTACCCCTCTGCTCTTCTCCCTGCACCTCCAGTCACCAGTCTGTCAAGCTCCTGAGGTTCAGGGATGACAACACCCTCACTGGGCTTATTTCTGCCAGGATGATGAGTCCATCTGATCATCTGATGATGCGCTACAGTGAGAACAACTTGAAGATCGGTGGCTCAAACACAGTGGAGATGATTGTAGACGTCAGGAAGAGTGTAAACCCACCCTACTCCTGTCACCCTCTGTGAATCTCCAGATGTCTCTGTTGTGACCTTCTGCTTCCTGGACTCCATAATCACCCAAGACCTCAGGTGGGGCCTGAAGATTAGCACCATTATCAATAAGGCACAGCAGAGGATGTACTTCCTGAGGCAGCTGAAGAAATTTAACCTGTTACTTACAGTGCTTGTTAACTTCTACACTGCAATCATGGTGTAAATCCTCACCTCCTTCATCAATGTTTGATACGCTGCTGCTACAGTCAAGGACAAGTGCAGACTGCAGGCTGATTTGGCTGCAGAACCCCATCCCTACAAGACTTGTACTCCTCCAGGACCCTGAAGAGAGCAGGGAAGACTTCTCCCACCCTGGACACAAACTGAAACACTTCCCCCTGGCAGGCAGCTGCAGTCCATCAGGCCCAAAATCTCCTGCCACAGACCCCCACCCCCCCGCAATCAGTCTCATGAACATAGACAAAGGCCTTCACTGAACTCCAAAGAACATTCACACACACTGACACTGAGTGTTGTACCTGAACGCGTTCATTGAACCAAAGTTCACCAACTAGTTCATATGTTTCACAAACGTGAACTGAGCGCGCTCTCTTTCTCCTTCACCAGCGGGGGGCGTGAACGAGTTCATTTGGGCAGTTGTGAACAACGCTCTTTCAAAGTTCACGCACGGTCAAAACCGTTCCAGGTTTCCAGTGAACCCCATTTAAAATCCACCACTAACAAGCCTGATATGTATCTGAGGAAATCAATCAAACATGGCACCACGGCTGTCACTGCTGTCACGCTAACAATTGTGTCATCAAATGTTTAAATGATCATGAAGGAAGATGAGAGCTGCAGTTACCCAGAGCTGGAGGAGACCCTGACTGCTGGGGGGATTGAAATATTGAAATGGGGGGAAAAACATTTGCACCTTAGGGACCTGTTTTTGTCTTATAATAAAGACCATTTGGCAGCAAGTTTTTCCTCATATTTTTAACATACTGTAGAGCAGTGATTCTCAAAGTGTGGGCCGCGGCCCCCTGGTGGGCCGTCGTGGTACTGCAGGTGGGCCTTGGGAGGTCATTAAAATTAAACAAATGTTTTTTTAAATCCTTGATCTTTTTTAAATATGTTTTTAATTACTGTAAAATATTCATGACATGATTAAAAAAAACATTAAGAATTAATAAAACAAACCAGTTGAGTGTTATTCTACTGTTATCTTAACTTAATATGACGAGTGTCACCTTATTTGTTGACCCCTTACATTAATATAGGATCATGGTTCCTGGTCCTGTATGTTGATCACAGTTGTGATTAAAGGTTTCGGTGGGCTGTGGAGATTTTTCACATTTCTAATTGGTCCTTGGTATTCTGAAGTTTGGGAACGGCTGCTGTAGAGAGAAGCTGAAACAAATGACAGTTTTACATGGATGTTCCTTCAATGCTAATGTGGACCCTGGTTGGTTCAGGATTCGGAACTGGACTAATGGTTTTCCACAGTTAAAATGGATAAAATAATTGCCGTTTGTGCTGGAGTAGTATATGGGCAGTGGTAATCATTTTAGTTCATTTTTTTTGAAATGGTGAACTGAACTAGTTCATTTTAATTTCTGTGAACTATGAACTGAACTACTTCATTTTAATTTCTGTGAACTATGAACCTAACTAGTTCATTTTAATTTCTGTGAACTATGAACTCAACTAGTTCATTTTAATTTCTGTGAACTATGAACTGAACTAATTCATTTTAATTTCTGTGAACTATGAACTGAACTAATTCATTTTAATTTCTGTGAACTATGAACCTAACTAGTTTATTTTAATTTCTGTGAACTATGAACTGAACTAGTTCATTTTCATTTCTATGAGCTATGAACTGAACTAGTTCGTGTACTATTAAGTGAACTCTCCCAACACTGCTGACACTTTAACAGATTATACATTATATTAACATTCTTTTCATATTAATGACCCAGACATTTTTACACCCTGCTTATTTTTAGTCACTTTATCAACACTTTCTCTACTGCACTGCCTATTGTTTTATCCTTATTTTCTACCATCTTGTTAATAGTAACTGTAAATGATTAAGATTGTTACTGCCCAAAAGTGTCTCTATATATCATGCTAAATCACCTTGCACAAAAGTAAATTTCTTGTAATGTGAAGTTACTTGGCAACAAACCACTTCTAATTGTGATTCTAATTTTGATATCTAAGCCATCCAGTGAAGCTGCATGAATCTCACACATGCCTTTGTGTCTTGCTTTTGTGCATTTATGTGCATCTCTGTGTTCTTCTCTCCATTTCCAGGACATGAGCAATGCTTTAGAGAGTGTTCTGGAACAACAGCAGGCGAAGAAAGATGAGATAAATCACAAACAGTCTCTCATTGGTAAACTGAACAAAGAGTTGTCCTCTCTGCAAGAGAAAATTAACAGAGCCACAAAACAGGTTTGGATTTTAGTTGTACAGTTTTATGAAAGACATTTCACAAGCCTGTGTACAAGGACTGTTTTTTTTTACAGATATCTGTAAACAGAAATGATTACTTTAACACAGTGACTTTGTTTTACCTTGCTGTTTGCTAGTGCTCTACTCTGACCAAACATAGCCGTTCGGCAAAGCAAACTAAAACAGAAACCCACGAAGAACAAGATATTAAGCTGAAGGAGTTGAAAGAATTCAACAGAAACATCAACAAGATGCTCAATGAAGCCACAGACAACAACTCTGAACTTAGACATGGGCTGGAGAAACGATTTCAACAGGTGCAAAAGAACAACTCACACTATGCTGTTTAAGGCGGAATAATAACAGATTATGGTTAACTGAGGTTTCTTCCTGCAGGCTGGTTTGCCCCCTCCATTTGTGTCATCCTCTCCCCCCAGCTGCCAGAGCTCCATGATGAACTCTGCTCAGGTTAGACTGTTTACATTTCTATTTTTGGCACTAGTGCCCTTTATTCATAGTGGAGACAGACAGGAAAGAGGGCAGAGATAGAGTGGGGAAGACATGCAGCAAAGGGTCACAAACCTGGAGTCAAACCTGCAACTGCTGCTCCAGGACTAGAGCCTCTGTCTATGGGCTGCCTGCCCTAACCATTGCCCCACCATGGCGGGCAGCCCAGACTGTTTACATTTCTAATGAAGCCTCTGCTCCATTGAACATGGTTGATGTGAAATATATAATGAGAGTTGACCTCAGATGGTCATCAGTATTAACTGTTTAATGATAAACATTTACAAGAGCAGTCTGGCTGAATACTTCTCTTTTGCTAGTGGATTATAAGCCATCGGCAGAGAACGACGGGTCGATTTCACTGCAAAAACTTCATGAAAAAATGAATCTTTGTCTATGTAAAAAAAAAAAAAAAAAAGAAGAAGAAGTCTAAACCTCATTTGTCAAAGAAAGTGAAAGGGGAATGGGAGATCCCTTGCAAGTACGACGGACGACCTTGGAGCGCTGACAGGGACCCAGCCTGGGTATTAGGAAGGCAGACTTATGTGTTTTACCAATATGTGACCTCTCAACTGCAAAGCTTCTATACCTAGCTTTAAGACAATATGGGCAGACAGAGATTTGAAGAGGAGCAGCTAAAGTAAGGACAGTGGATTTACAATATTCTCTGAAGCCCAGATATTGAACTGTTAGCTCTGCGCTTTTGAGAGAGTTTACCAGGTCGCAGCCATCAACTCAGGGTGTCCGGGGGGTTTTAAAAAGTATTAAAAAGTGATAAATCAAAAACGCAAAATTTAATGGCCTTAAAAAGTGATAAATTTGGTCAAAAGGTATTATTTTTAAAGAATAGGTATTATTTTTTTTTTTTTTTTGAGCAATGACTGGTTTCATTTTGATGAAATAGGCAAAATAAAATAAATAAATCATTTCTTGCTTGCGCCGCTACTTCAAAAACGAATGTGTGATATGAACTTGATATTGACGTCATATCAATGCATTGTATTCATTGGTCGATTGATAGATAGTTAGATAGATCTTTCGGATTGATACTTGGTGCAACTCGATGTCGTGGTGGTTGTAAAAAAAAATCTGAAAGTAGTAAAAAAAGGTATTAAATGGTAGTACATTTGACTCAAAGATTGCTGTATATACCCTGCAACTGTAATCAACACTGCATGTAACGTCATGAGCTTTGCTGCTGCTAAACTACAAACACAATCTCTAGTGTATTAGTGGCGATATCTGGAGATTTGAACCATGCCTCATGGATTTATTCTATGCAAATGTGTCAGAGACGCATAAAGTTCCTCTGCACAACCTGCTCTCTGCAAGGCATATCGTGATCCGGTTTCTCTCTCCTCTATGTATAAATACACTGTTCAGAGACAACCTGTAACCAAAAGAACTGTGAGGGCTGGTCACAGAAAGCCAAAAAAAGAAAGGTTTCTGTGAGCCATATTGAGATGACACCAATGCCATGACTGAGTATGTTATAAGAATATCAAGCCCATCAGAACTGTGAAGTGCTTCTGTAAAAACAAACTGCATCACTAGTGACCTGGGAGAGCTGCTCAACAAGAAAAAAGAGCCAGAAAATGATTGAGGACAGCTTGAGCTTGAGCAGAGCATATTAAATGTGCGGTCAGGGATGGCTTCAAGCAGAAAGAGGGTTAGACTGATGTAAGCCTGGACCAAGCCAATGTTTGAACTCATTCTTCAACAGGTTCAGTTCAGAAACAAGCTCAACATCCTCCTCTCCTGTCCCCAGCCAAACATATCCTTCTGTCTCCCTTGACCCACAGCTTGACTGTTAACATCTCAACTGTTCTCAACTTCCACTATGGTTATGGATCACGCTTCTGCTCCGTAGTTGGCTCTAACCCAATCACATCTGCAGGTATCTGCTGGGGATTATGAGCATCAGGGCCAGTGATTTAAGAAAATTGAACCAACTGATTAAGAAGGCTGTCTCTGTTATGGAGACTATTCTGTAGAGCTGATTGTGCAAAGAAGGATACTTCATAAAATGAAAAACATCATGGACAACTCATAGCATCCTCTTCATAACACAGTAATTCAACAACAGTGTCTTCAGTCAGAGGCTTCTTCTGAGCCATAGGAACACAGCTCACTACAGGAGATCCTTCCAGCTAGAACCTTCTACAATGAATCTTTGAAGAGACTTAAACAGTGACTGTTACAGCAACAAAGGACTTCTTTTCAGAAAGAAATAAAGTATTATTGAATTGAATTGTACTGAAGTGAAGATCTGAATCTGGTCTCTATGCATTCTAGGTTTCCTGTGTCTTCAGCCAGCAGCAGCTCCAGCAGCTCTGCACTTTCCTCCCTCACAGTGAAGGTTGTGAATCTGGGCTTAGATGAACCTGAGACTTCAACCCCTCTGACCACCTCCACAGGCTCCAGCAACAGAAGGAGGACGTCAAAGAAACCCTAGTGTGTGGAGGTTTTGCATGTGGAGTTTGACTTTTGGGGCCTGATTTACTAAAGGTTTGCGTGCGTAAAAACGTGTGCAAACTTGACACCACCCGCAAACCAATGTGCAATGTGCAAGCTGATCTACTAACAGCGTGCAAAGAGGACTGCGCCTCTCAAATGAGCAAAATAGCACACGCTGTTCATTTAGTACTTTTGCCCTGATGAATAATCAATATGGGGCGTACCCGCCAGAAAGCGCTAAATACTGGGAGGGGAAAATGCAAATAGGTTCATTTACCACACGCAATGAGATTTACCAAGCCTGAAAGTAATTGCGGGGATTGTGATTGCGTCTGTATTTAATACGTTCGAAAGGAAGGTGCTAATCTGCCTCAGCATTATGCACCGATGGCTGCTGTTATTGTGGCAAGGAGGCGACATCGCCAAAATCAAAGAATACGCAGAGAGAGAGTCTTCGGACTTGTGTAAATTTGTTTGGAATGAATGAAAACCAGATAGTTGAAACATATCGACTATCTAGCGATTCCATCTTGGAGCTGTTGAATGAGTTAAGGGCTGATTTGGAGCCGGTCACAAGCAGGAGTAACGCCATACCTGCCTTGCTGAAACTGCTCTCAACTCTTCATTTCCTCGCATCAGGGTCATTCCAGCGCACTGTAGCCATTTCTGCTGGGCTCTCTCAAAGCAGTTTTTCAGGTGTGCTGTCCACTGTCCTCAACGCTCTGTTATGCAGGATGGGCAGGCACATACGGTTCCCATCTACTCGGGATGCACTGAATGATGTCAAACACGGATTTTATGCAGTTGCTGGGTTCCCCAGAGTAATAGGAGCGATTGACTGCACTCATATTCAGCTGGTTCCCCCATCAAACACAGAGCATGTGTACAGAAATAGAAAACACACACATTCATTAAATGTGCAGGTTGTTTGTGACTCCGAAGGCATCGTAACAAACGTTGTGGCTAAATA
Source organism: Hirundichthys speculiger (assembly GCA_018398805.1). NCBI lineage: Eukaryota > Metazoa > Chordata > Actinopteri > Beloniformes > Exocoetidae > Hirundichthys > Hirundichthys speculiger. The sequence goes on along the minus strand of JAGFBZ010000629.1, from coordinate 97,809 downwards.
TCCTGGGTCGGTGCATGACTCCTTTATCCTGAGGAGCTGCATTCTTTATTCCAAGTTGCGAGATGGCGAGTATGGAGATGGCTGGCTTTTGGGTGAGTTTTATATAATTTATACTTTGTAAAATCATTCCTCACATTAAAGAAGTGTCATGCATTTATGCCATATTGATTCATATTTTCTGTCATTAGGTGATAGCGCATACCCCCTACACCCCTTCCTCATGACTCCTGTACTATATCCGACCACCCCAGGAGAGAATCGGTACAATGCAGCCCATATACGCACGAGGAACATTGTGGAGCGCACCTTTGGCGTATTGAAAAACCGGTTCCGCTGTTTGGACCGCACTGGAGGAGCACTGCTGTACAGCCCAGAAAAAGTGGCCAAGATTGCAATTGTCTGCTGCATGTTGCACAACATCGCTAAACGTCATGGGTTGGAGCATGCTGCTGTGGAAATGGAGGAGGATGATGATGATGATGATGATGACCACTACCATGGGCTGCCTGGGGGGCAACAACCCAATGCTGCGGGATTGCAGACACGCATCACTCTCATTCAAGGCCATTTCTCATGAACTGTAAGTGGAATACATTAATTCTTAATTTTCATTCAATAATACACAGAAAAACACCACAATTAATCATAAATTTATTTAACCAAACGAATTAAACATTCACAGCCACTGCAGTTAACAAAAATTTAAGCTACACACTACGCTACTTCCTGAAATTAAAAGAAACACTTTTATTACCGGTCTTGTAAAATGTAAGACAGGAGGAAGTGGAGCCTGTTGTGTGTTTATTTCCCTCTTTTTGCCTTCACATTTGTAAGTTGTTTTTTTCTTTTTCGCAGGTTACGCGTTGCTGCTCCAACGTGGCTCTCTCTCCTCTCCTCCAGTGCACGCCTCACCAATGCTCAGTTCTCCCTCCTCTCCAGTCTCCGGCTGCTCCACTCTGGGACCGCTGGGAATGAGAGCCCTCACCACTGCCTGAAATCCATCCTGGATCCCTCTCGCCAGGGTATTTATGGCCATCGTTAGAGCAGATACAGCACTGACCAGCTGCCGAGTGTGCGCAGCAATGGCCCGAGTATCCCGCCTGGGCGCTCGGGCCATAGAGGACACAGCTCGCACCTCGTGCGCAACGGAAGATAAGCCATCTTCAAGGGCTGTAGACTGTTTTTATTGTTCTTGCAGCAACTCTCTGTCAATTGTCCTCATAAACTGGCCGCTTTTGAGGCTCTGCAGGGATGCTTTTTGGTGCCTGATTTGAGGACTGGGGTGGGGATGGCTCAACTTGTGGTGAGGATTCTCCACATGCAAAAGGAGAAATATTTTATTTGAATGTTAAATTGAGTATTATTCAGCAAAAGGTTGCCACAGGAGGCACATTCATTTTTTTATTTGTGATAATAAATAAATCACGTGTTTTCATTAGGAGAAAAAAGTGTTTCTTATTGTGCGCCTACCTTGTTCTGCAGTTGGCTCTAGCGTGTCATACCCCAGTATCCCAGTTATCTGCTCCTCGCAAAAGGTGAGCTGCACCTGCTGCTCAATGCTGGTTAGAGGCATCTCTTCCGCAGGCCCTCCACCTGTCTTGTTTGCCGAAGTTTTATTAAAGGCCACTTTTTCTTTAGTTCTTCGCCTTATATCTTGCCACCGTCTTTTAACCTCATCTGCCGTTCTTTTTGTCTTACCAACTGCATTTATTCTATTGCAGATTTTCTCCCATATTGCGTTTCTTTTGGTAATGTTTAAATTTCTTTGCTGTAGTTCATGAATGTGTTTATTTGCCTCTTCCACTAATATCTCTAACTCCAACTCGTCAAATTTCATTTTGCGCTTGCGTCTATCCTGCTTTCCATCCAGACTCTCCATGGCGCAAACCGTAAGACACGCAACACCTCATTTAAATACTGCGGTTTGCACCTGTTATCAATTGCGCGAGCATTCTTAGTTGATCACCCGCAAAACAGCACGTGCAAACTTTTTCAGTGCACACGCAATTTAGTACTCTTTATTTAGGATCTTAGTAAATCAGGCCCTTGATGTTCTAAGTTCAGGAAAAATATTGGTTCCATAAGAAGAAAACAATTAATCTTAATCTTAATCCTTCTTCACATTAATGTTTAATGCACAACTTTAAAGACAGTGCAGTTAGCTGTTATTTTAAGTTGTTAAGTTGGTATTTTAACATTAAGCTGAAATTAATTTTTGTTTGGGATTGTGAGACTGTCATGTTGACGTCTCTGAAATTCATTGACATAACGTTGTATAATTCCTGATTCCTTACGTTCACAATAAAAGGCATTTAAATCAAAGCGGAGGTGTGCCTGCAATACAAGTAAAGAGCTCCATTACAACTGTTGAATATTTACAGTGGGATATTTATACTCAAAATTCAAATTCAAACTTGGAAATGAATATTTGATGATTTTTTTTTTTACAGTTTTAAGGATCATTAAGGTTTATTTAAGCCTACTGTATTTCCATTTAATCTATTTTTGCATCTGTGACTCAATGCTGAGTTTTCCTCAGTTGTAGTGGTTTAGGGAACGAGAAGACACACAAAAAGTGTCCAGTATATCTGGGTATCATGGGCCAAATTAAGTAAGAAGATCCATCCATCCATCCATTTTCTATACCCGCTTAATCCTCTGCAGGGTCGGGGGATCTGCTGGAGTCTATCCCAGCTCTCTTCAGGTGAAAGGCAGGGGTCCACCTGGACAGGTAGCCAGTCCATCGCAGGGCTAACGTTAGTTCCAGTTAAAGAATATACATATATTGTAAAAAAAAGAATAAAGAACAATCATTCTGTAGAAACCTTTAAAACCTTTTGGGAAATTTGAGGCCAATTTCAACATTCAATGTAATTTCAACTGACCTGTACTGCATCATTTTACAACAGGTCATCTCAAGGCACTTTACACACAAAACATTCAAAGTTTATAAAGTTAAATACAGTCCAATTAAGTTGAAATTATATTCCAGTTCAGTCCACTTCATCGTAATTCATGCATAATACAATTCATATTCCAAATAATTTCAACTGAGCCAAACATTCAAATAATGCCAACAAATAATAATAAAATAAAAAACATTATTTTATTGAATCTTCACTTGGGTCCAGTCACAAATCAGGTTTAAACAAGGTTAGAGCACCCTGTGAACGACTCCTACTAATAAAATATCGTCGCATATGCTGTGTAGTTAATTAATGTAAATTCAAAGGTTGTCAAAAATGATAAGAAAAGACTGGGTTGTGAGGGAGCATGGTTAGTTGTTCAGTTTTCTATGCCATATGTCTGAACTTGGTCACGAGTATGAAGGAAACACTGAGTAAGGCCATGCACATCCTGCCAAAAGAGTCTAATGTAGAATATTTTGAAAATACACACAACTCGTGAGAACAAGACAACAACAAGAGAATGCCACAGGTACAAAATATGTTAATAATCAGAGTATCACCAAAGTTTAAATAGAAATAATGGCAGAAATATTTAGAGGAAGACAGCTCAATAAATGAATAAGAAACGACAGAAAAGAACAAACTGCTGCAATAAAATGAATTAATGTTGAAAACTCAGTAACAATGAGAGAAATGTTGCCTACATATTGCTTTATGCTATTGAATGCATTTATCCAGAGAGAAATTAAACACAGATAACTGATTTTTAGAGCCATTTTCCTTTAAGCCAAAAAGTGCATGTATCATCAACAAGTAAAAATATTGGCAAAGCATATAATGGGTTGTGGTTTAACAAAATGTTCTTTTTTCACCCTTATAAATAAATTAATGAATAAATCAGTACATAAAATCATGCACTAAAAAAAAGTATTAAAGGTGGGGTAGGTGATCTTTTATAAAAACGGTTCCAGCAATCCAACTCAAGTGAGATTTTAAAAATATACACTCCCTCCCTCCTCCCAAAGGCTCCGCCTCCTCCTCTTCAGCCCACCGTCGAAACCACGCCTTCACATGATTCACGACTACATGAACCGCAGGGAGGGAGGGAGGGGGGAGTGCATTGATATTTGATGGACGTATTAGGCAGCCAATAAATGTAAAGATGATCAGTACATTGATTGGTCAGAGTTTTTCTCTGATTATACCCTCTAGACCGGACCAAAACGTTTCGTTTTTTTTTGGAAACATTTTATTTCAGTGGGTGCAATGGGAATGTGAAAAGGTTTTTTAGGCAATATTGTAAAAAGTGCTGCAAAAAAAACAACACCTACCCCACCTTTAAGGGGGGTAGGAGGGGGGATAAAATTTGGAAAATCATCAGGAATAAGTAAAATCACATATAACATACTCGATTAAAACAGAAACGATCAAAACATCTCAGGTAAAATTGATATTATTTAGGCAAAGAAAATGGTAAAGGTTAAAAGTCTTTGAGCCACGAGCAGAAGTCCATCTGGTCACTGATTTAAGTGCTATAATTATTTGAGTGGTGCATCCTCCATCACTCACAGATAAAACATGCAGAAGAATATAAATCATATTAAGTGCTAGAAATATAAAACCAGGATAAATAAAATAATAAACATGCCATATTCACAAATAAGACCATTAAAATTATAATTCAATATTCAATACACAATGTAAGAGTTTAGGGAGATGCATCACTTTGGCAATAAAGGTTTAAAATCATAAATGATAAATTCAAAGTAAATAAATAAATAAAAAGATTAAAAGAAAAACAGCAGCCATTAGGAGGTTAAGGTTAGTGGTTAGTGGTTAGTGGTTAGGGGTTAGGGGTTAGTGGTTAGGGGTTAGGGGTTAGGGTTAGGGGTTAGGGGTTAGGGGTTAGGGTTAGTGGTTAGGGGTTAGGGTTAGTGGTTAGGGGTTAGGGTTAGTGGTTAGGGGTTAGGGGTTAGGGGTTAAGGTTAGGGTCTCTGACTCCACCTGCTCCCTGCTCCCACCAAAGATCACAATGTTGTCTCCAAACATCATAGTCCATGGAGATTCCTGTCTAACCTCATCTGTCAGTCTGTCCATCACCATAGCAACAGGAGGAGGTCCTTCTGTTACACCTCACCACTGTCCTCCAGCTCTCATCCATGTCCTGCTCCACTCCAACGTCCTTCTCTGCTCCTCCAGACCTCCTCATCAGTACCAGAGCTCCTCTCAGCTCCCTCTGACCTCTGATCTTCTCCATCAGCATCCCTCAAAGCAGATATCACATCTGTGGTCCTCTTCTTTGTAATGAAACCACTTCTCCTCCATTCTTCATCCATCCTCTCGCTCTCTCAGATCTTGTTGAAGGTCCTGGTCTAAAACTGCCACCTCTCCGAGACACTTACAGACCTCCACAGGTATCTCATCAGGACCAACTCTCTTTCCACTCTTCATCCTCCTCTTCTACTCTTTGTTCTCTTTTATTTTCCTCCTTCATCAACTCTGTCCATCTATCATCTGTCAATCATTTCCGTCTCTGTCCTCCATCATCCTAGCCTGTTGTACATCCTTCTGTCTCCATCTCTCTCCCTCTTCAACCTGTAGAGGTCAGTCTCTCCCTCCTTTGATCTTTTCCACCTGTGTCATCTCCCTGTGCTCCTGTCTCCCCTCCAAGGTTATTATCGTTAACGAAAATGAACGAAATTACGAAAACTATAAGTCAACGTTGGGAAGGAACGAGAGAAAACAGCAACTATAATGGACTGTTTCCACGGAGACCAGATAGCTGCTGGTCAGTAAATACGCAGGAACACCACAAGCGTGAAGACGCATTGATAAATATGTTTATTGAGACCAGAATGTAAACACGACTATGTGATTCGATAGCCTTCAAAAAGTTCAGCGCTTCACTTGAACCAACATTACAACCCTAATTTACAAAATAAAACTAACACTGAAACTAATAAAAACTAAACTAAAATTAAGTATTTCAAAACCAAAACGAATAAAAACTAGCAAAACTGCTCTAAAAATGAATTAAAACTAACTGAATTTGGAAAAATTAAACTAAAAACTAAATAAAAACTAAAACTAATGGAAAATCCAAAACTAATATAACCCTGATCCCCTCTTCTGTCCTCTCAGTGTCCCACTTTTCTTAGTTAACCTCTTCCTCTGTTCATAGTCCTGCACCTCCTCATTCCACCACCAAGTCTCCTTGTCTCCTTTCCTGCCAGGTCCAAGTCTTCTCCTACCTGTCTCCTTGATTACATCAGCTGTAGTGGTCCAGTCATCTGGAACCATCCAGAGTCTGTCTCAACTAGAGATGCGCGGATGACGTATATTTTAACCAGCAACCGCTTCTTAAAATCTCTATCCGCCCGCTATCCATTTGCAGGAACGTTTTTTCACCAATTTTCAAAACCGAACCGACCCGCCATCCTTTTTAATAATATGTAAAATATTTTTTCTTATTATTATTATTTGAGTGCTTCAACCGCAACCCGCCCAAATTTAATTAAAGCATTATTTTTTGGCGAGTCATCCGCCCGATATGCGAATTATCCGCTCTGCCCGCGGGTGCGCGGTTCAACCGCGCATCTCTAGTCTCAACTCCTCTCTGAAAGACACACGATGCTCTTCCTTTTTCAGCCTCCACCACTTCATCCTCTGTTCTGCCTTTGTCCTCTACATCTTCCTCACCACCAGAGTCTTCCTCCACACCTCCATCCTCTGATGTCCCATCTACCACTACTTTGTGGTCTCTGATCTCTGATCCATCATCTCCAGGTGTGGTCCACCTGTGTGCTCCTCCCTCCACTCTGATCAGTCTCCCTGTTCCTGCCTCTTCTGGAGGAAAGTCTTCACTGCAGCCATTTCCATCCTTTTCTCAAAGTCTACCACCATCTGACCTTCTGCATTACTATCCTGGATATCAAACCTGTCCATCGCTTCCCCATCACCTCTGTTGTCTTCTCCAATCACTACTCTTTCATCGCTGGAGATGCTCTGCATCACTTCATCCACGTCATTCCAGCATTTCTCCTTCTCTTCTAACTCTCATCCCACCTGTGGGTCATAATAATGACTACACTGAACATGACTCCTTCAGTCTCCATCTCCAGACTCATCACCCTATCTCACATTCCTTTCACGTCCAGAACATTCCTAACAAGCTCCTCCTTGAAGGTAACTGCTACTCCACTTCTCTTTCAGTCCACACAATGATAAAACAGCTACAATGCTGCTCCTTAGCTTCTAGCCTTGCTCCCTTCTCTCCACCTTCCTCCTGTTGGGCCACACACATGTGCTACAGAAACCGCATGGTTTACTGAGACAAAGGAGACAAAGAAATAATAAAACTCAAATCCCCAGCATGCCTGGTGATAGTCCAATCATCTCCGATCGCCTCCTCGGAGCAACAAACGTAAGAGGCTTTTGTGTCTGGGTTAGGGTTAGGGTTAGAGCTATTTAGCCTAGTTAATATTTTTGTGATTATGTTGCTTTGTTGTATATCTTTGGTACTGTTGAGCCCACTGGTGATCCGCCGGTGCGTATCCTCCCACGTGACGACTGTGTTTCTTCACCACCGGCCCTGATTTCCAGATAAACAATCAGGACGAGAGTGTGGAAGTGTGGAAGTCTCAGGAGCGACCACAACCTCGGTGGTTAGGAATCACCTCGTTTAGCCTTTCCTTTCTATCTCCTTACTAACAACCTTCATAACGAGGCTATACGTGACCTCGTCCGCCATCTTGTGGCGCCTCGTCGTGTAAGTCAGCAGCCATCTTGGTAAGGGATGAGGGTACCCGTGGCTCTGTCCGCCATCTTAAGACGCCCTATCGCACCAGTCGGCGGCCATCTTGGTGGGGGACGAGAACACGTGATCGCGTCCGCCATCTTTGATACCCTTCTCATATTACCACACACACACACACATGCACACACATATACCTATAGTTTCCAGCATATATGCAGACATATGGACACTCTTTTCCTCTTTTAATGTTTGTGTGGAGACTTAACTGTAGCTTCAAAAAAGATCCAGCCGGGAGTCGATTTTCTTTCCCTTTATTTAAGATCTTTACTGAACAACCTGTTGCATTGCAAAATACGAGCTGCGGTACTCTGAAAGAACTCTTTCTTTTACCATATTGTGTCTCAAGAAAAAGGCGCTACTGCCACCTTGTGGTCTGTATAAGTCACTGTTCACAGTATATTTTAGAACTTTAAATTAACCAAATAAATGACTCCATGTAAATAGTTAACACTTTTTAACCAAATGAATTACTCATGAGTCACTATATCAATTAACTATTAATTTCAGTACAGTATCAATGAACCTTTAACTTTATGACTGTTAGCAACAGTTAGAGATACAACAGTTTGATTATGTTAGTTTAGTTATCCTTTAGTAGTAGATAACGGGATCTTGATTCAAGTGTTTGTTCATCTTAATACTTGTTAATAAATTCTGATATATTCTAATGAGAGAAGTTGTTTGTGGTTATTTTTATACAGTTTTGTAACATTTGCTGGTTGCAGAGGTCTGTGCTCGGACTCACATATTCTCTGTTGGTCTATAGCGCCACACCTGGTCACAGGCTGGCACGCATAGAACAACAGCCACTTTGAGACTGATTGTGCCGTTTAGTCCTTTTTCCTGATTTATCAGGTGGTGCCCCATTTCAATTTATTAAGTTTGTTAATACCTTTCTGGTTATTAGCAGCTGTCCCTCAAGACAGTTGGTAATAACCCCTTTTATAACTAAACGAGCACGTTATACGCCTTATTGCACAACACTCCACTCGTCCTTTAGGCATTGGTGGTGGTCATTGTCAACCCAGGCTTCTACTAATCCATTATGGGGTTCATGGGTCTTCTGTTCCGCATTTGTTGGTTTGTTGGTTTGTTTTCTGCTGCTACCTGCAGCAAGTACTTGGAACGGTACTGCCTGAAAATGCCTCTGTGACCTGTGACATTGAATGCAACATTCTCCTGACTGGCATCAGAGCAAAAGGTCAAGCGTCTGAATCGAGCTCTGAGCAAGGCCACAAATGTTTCATTAATGAGCTGCTGTTGGTTACAGAGAATATTTCCACAGATGCACATTTACACCTTGAAAGACCTTAACACAAGTCTGGTGTAGCACTTGTACTGAACTATAAAAGGTACTACTATCAAGACCTAGGTTCTGAGGAGTAAGAAAGAGTATGATTTTAGAGAAAAACTGACAATTTTATTGCCGTAACATACAAAATATAAGTATATGCATTCATATCACAATTACAGTGACTGAGAAAACCAAAATAAACCCCCAAAATAAAATAGAGCTCTTTCTTAGAAAACAATAAAATAAAATTAAATAATTAATAAGCAAAATCACAAAAACTGGGATTCATTTGCTTGTAAACCCTAATCCATTTGTTCAGTTCTGTGGTACCAGTAAGTGTTCACTGTGTCTCTTGTACTGTTCTGTGTCTCTTGTGTACACTACCCGGGTAGGTATAAGTGTGTGTATATATATATTTCCTTAGCTGGGAAATTCGGAGTTCCAAGATGATCTCACTGGGAATCTCTGCAGCAGCTGGCCAGTCTACTAGCAGGAATCTTCAGCGCATCGTCCGTGGGTCTGGCTCGCCATCACGTTCAGACTTCATTCAATCGAAGGGTTTCAAAAAAACCAGTCTACACATATTGTGCAGAACAACAATTAAAATCACTTACATGCATCTCAAATCATCATAAATGAAACAGCATGTTCAATTGCTGCATCCAGTTTATAGTTTTAAACTTGTAACAGAAACAATCTCCACATGAAATTATTTTTAACACTTTTTAGACATGAAATGTCTCAGTACAATAACAGTTTTAATTTATATTCAATTTTAACAGTAGCTGAAATATCAAATAGTAACTTATGAAAATATTTTAACTCATTAAACATCATGAACCTAACATGTAGAGTTCTAAAATACTCCGACTGGTTTTAACTAACATTCTACAATGTAATTCACCGACCAACGACCTTACTAGCCGACAGCCCTGCTAGCCATTAGCTTCACATTTCATTAATATCACTCACCGGAGTTTCCACCGTCAGTAAGCAACTATCCAGCCCGAACTCATTAAACATCATGAACCTAACATGTAGAGTTCTAAAATACTCCGACTGGTTTTAACTAACAATAGCGTTGGCATGAAAAGCCAGAGACTCAACCAATGTGATGGCAGGTAACTGGTTGTCCGTCTCATCCAGAAGATGCTTATCGTGCACCGCTGCGACTGCATGTGAATCCAAGATGAGATCAGATGAAGATGATGTCTGCAGGCGTGAGGTGAGCTGTCGGATGCGCTCTGCCTCTTCAAGAGACGCATGGTCTGCAGCTAACTCACGATGAGGTCGCCGCGACAAACCATCAGCATCCTGGTTCACTTTTCCAGCCCTGTACTTGATATGAAAGTCAAAAGTAGATAAGGCTGCTAACCACCGATGGCTTGTTGCGTCCAGTTTGGCTGAGGTAAGCACGTCGTTAATGGATTGTTATCTGTCACCACCGTAAAAGAATTCCCATAAAGGTAGTCGTGGAATTTGTCAACAATTGACCATTTGAGAGCCAGAAATTCCAACTTGTGAGCTGGATATCTGCTCTCACTGATTGTCAATCCCCGACTGGCATAAGCTATCACCCGCATTTTCCCTTCCTGCTCCTGGTATAAAGCGGCGCCTAGTCCAGTCGAGCTGGCGTCTGTATGTAGAACATACGGGATCTTTGGGTTGGCAAACCCCAGTACTGGGGAAGAAGTCAGTTTCGATTTGATGCACTCAAAGGCTGCTTGGCAACCAAGTGTCCATCTCTCTCCAAAAGGCATACTGGGATTAAAATACTTCCCACCACAAGAGATTGTCCTTTGCCCTTTCCTCAATGGTGGATAACCTCCTGTGAGGTCATTCAAAGGCTTCACAATCTTAGAATAATGCTCAATAAAGCGGCGGTAATAGCCGGCAAATCCCAAGAACGATCGGAGCTGTTTCAGCGTCTGCGGTACTGGCCAGGTTTTTATGGCAGCAAGTTTTTCAGGATCAGTCTCAACACCATCCCTTGAGACAATGTGTCCTAAATACCACACCGATGTCTGAAAGAATTTGCATTTTGATGGGGAAAGCTTTAAGCCATTTTCCCTCAACCGCTAGAGAAGATGCTGCAACCTTCCCTCATGCTCCTCCAGGGTATCTGAAAACATGATTAAGTCATCAAGGAAAACTAAAACCTCCCTGAGGTTAATGTCCCCCATGCACCTTTCCATCAACCTCTGGAAGGTGCTGGGTGCATTTGTTATTCCTTGTGGCATCTGGTTAAACTCATAAAACCCCAGAGGGCAGACAAAAGCAGTTTTGGGCTTGTCCTCCTCATCCATCTCAATTTGATAGTAACCGGACTTTAAGTCCATCACCGAAAACCACTTTGACCCAGAAAGGGCGGAAAAAGTCTCCTCAAGATTTGGGAGTGCATAAGCATCCCTTATGGTCAGTGTATTAAGTTTGCGGTAGTCAATACACAGGCGAACATCGCCATTCTTCTTTTTCACTACAACAATGGGTGAAGAATAGGGGACTCTGAATGTCGTATCACCCCAGCTTCCAAAAGCATCTGAAGATGCTTCTTCACCGCCTCATAGTCATTAGGATGAATTGGCCTTGATCGCTGTTTAAAGGGCACCTCATCCTTGAGCTTTATTTTGTGTTTGACCTTTGTAGCATGACCAAATTCAAGATCGTGGCATGAGAATACATCAGAGTAAGTACGGAGACAGCGTACCACTCTTTCCTTCCACCCCTCAGGCAATGGTGAGTTGCTGAAATCAAATGTCAACTCAGCCTCTTTTGGCTGACCAGAGGACTCGGCAGATGCACTGCAGCATGCTGCAGTAACAAGGTCTGACCCAGAAGAGTTCTCGGGGTCAAAAACTTGGTCAGCTACATGCAGGTCGGCAAGAACACAATTGGTTGGAAGAGTTATGTCATGTTTGGTCTCATTTCTAACCCATACAGAGATTGTATGACAACCATGATTGGCCAACGTGACAAGGCAGCAATCAACAAAGATTCCCCCAGGTAAGGCAGATGAAGCTGCCCATTATTGCCCATTTCTCACAGAGGGGGTTTCTGACTTTAAGAGAGCCTTTAAGACAGACACTGTCACCTGCTGAAATCACATGTATGTCATTGTTTAATTTCACAAAGCCAATCTTTCCTGTGGTTTTTGCTGAATGTCTGAGTTTAAGAGTTCTCAGGATCTGCCTAAAACTGTAGACAGAAGAAATGTCAGATGTAGCTCTGTCCTGACAATGTTCACTATACAAAACATCAAGCACATTCGTGCCGATCAATATTGGCAAATCAGTATTGGAACGCAAATTAGGCACAACTAACGCCAATGTGGAGACCTCAAGCAGTGGGTCAATAAACTCCTTGGGAAACTCAATGCTGACCTCCACATAACCCAGGTAAGGGACAGCTTGTCCATTTGCACCCTCAACAACAAGGTCACTAATAGGCTGTAAGGGTCTGTCTGCCAGGTTCCCATTATAAAAGGAAGCTGATATTGTGGTCACCTGAGACCCAGTGTCCAACAAAGACGTGCACTTAACTTTGGAATTCTGGCATGCCACTGTAAGTTGGAGTTGTATGATGTTGTTTTTAAAAAAACTTTAGGTGTGGGACTTTTAGCAATATTGGTTCCAGTCTGTCCCTCGACTGGAACAGTTTTTAGTTTAAATCATCCTTATTTTGCTCTTCCCAGGCCCTTTGCTTTGCTTTCAGCTCCTTCCTCTTGGACTCAACCAGATCAGGATTGGGCTCATTTGGGCATGTGGTCGCAATATGATTGTCCTCACCACAGGTAAAGCAATACCAGGGGCGTGGCCTTCTGCCACTTTTGCTTAAATTTTCACTCACTGGTGTATGGCTAGCTGTTAATGTCTCCTTTAGCTTACTTTTCTGTGTCTGTAGTGCTCTTAGCTGTGGTTTTTTTTATAGCAGGTTTATCTATGGAAGCTTTGAGGGATCTGAGCTGATTTTGAAGTTGGGCGATCTGCTTTTGTAGATTCTTTGTAGTCACTGTGTCTGTGTCTGTCACTATGTCATCAGTTCTAGCAGTCATGTCAATATCGGAGTACACACTGACGGGATTAGATTGCACCCTTAACTTTGAGAGTCCAAGGTGCTGCTTCATGTGGCTAGACTTTGCAGCTTGTTTATCCTCCTCAGTTCTCAACCACAACAGTAGTTCAGAAAATGCAGGGGGCTGAGATTTCTTTTGTTCTAATTGGAGGCTCATAATTAAGCCATTATCCCAGCATCCTCTGCAAAACTGCTTTAGGAGTTGGCGGTCAAAGTCAGCTGCGATACCACCACCTTTTACAACTTCACTCAATGTGGTCTGTAGGCGATGCAAATAAGCAGAGGGTTTTTCACCTGCATTCTGATTAGTGCTGAGAAACTTGGCAAACAGCTCATCAATATCACCTACCATCCCATAGGCTGAGTCAAGGAGGGTCAAGAAATCCTCCGGCTTAGAGAGGGGACCCAGATGTTTGACAATACTGGCAGCAGGAGGTAAGAGACTCTCTATGATTTTCCTGACCACTTGCCTCTCTGAAACCGAGGGATCTGCAAGGTAAAACTCTACATTACTCCTCCAACTCTCATATTCAACCTCCATATTGGGACAGGGACTCCTTCCTGATAAGGATCTGAGCTTAGAGGAGCTTGGATAAGTTTGTGTCAAGTCACTACTTTTCACAATGTGTTCAACCACCACCCTTTGTACCTCAGGTATGTTGAGCTGCTCTGGTGACAAGAGTGGAGCTCTTGAGTCTGATTTTGGTGTGGTCTGACAAATATGAGGAGGCTGCGTTTGATCTGGCATCACTGGAGTCACTATCTCTGAATCAGAAGGAGATTCTTCAGGAACAACTACCTCCTCACTATTAGCCGATTCCCGAATTCGGCTTAATTCTTCACACAAAAGCCTCTCATAATCTGAGCCACTCAGCTTTGCAACCCCTTTTAACCCAGTTAAGTAGGACTGAGTAAGGTCAGAAGTCAGCTTAGAGCTGTACAGAGGTGACAAAAGTTGGATGTTGTGAGTGATTTCAGGGTCAGAGGTAGCTCTTTGACATGGTAACTCATCCTGAAGTGTCTTTATAGCTGTACCAAACTGAAACTCAATTATGGTTCCGTTTTTAAAGTCAGGGTCAGAACTGTTGACAAGTACTATTCTGGAGATAGAACCATATTTTTGCAAGAACTCAGTTAGTTCCTCGTCTACCTCTGTGCCTTTTAGCCCATGAACTAGAACCGAGTTTGATACCTTGACACTCTGTGCCTTTATGACATCCATCTGTAATATAATGGCAATAAAACTGTCAGATTGTTCAAATGTTCAGCCACTCCTCCTGGCTGGCTCGCCAAATTTTATGTAGCACTTGTACTGAACTATAAAAGGTACTACTATCAAGACCTAGGTTCTGAGGAGTAAGAAAGAGTATGATTTTAGAGAAAAACTGACAATTTTATTGCCGTAACATACAAAATATAAGTATATGCATTCATATCACAATTACAGTGACTGAGAAAACCAAAATAAGCCCCCAAAAATAAAATAGAGCTCTTTCTTAGAAAACAATAAAATAAAATTAAATAATTAATAAGCAAAATCACAAAAAAATGGGATTCATTTGCTTGTAAACCCTAATCCATTTGTTCAGTTCTGTGGTACCAGTAAGTGTTCACTGTGTCTCTTGTACTGTTCTGTGTCTCTTGTGTACACTACCCGGGTAGGTATAAGTGTGTATATATATTTCCTTAGCTGGGAAATTTGGAGTTCCAAGATGATCTCACTGGGAATCTCTGCAGCAGCTGGCCAGTCTACTAGCAGGAATCTTCAGCGCATCGTCCGTGGGTCTGGCTCGCCATCACGTTCAGACTTCATTCAATCGAAGGGTTTCAAAAAAACCAGTCTACACATATTGTGCAGAACAACAATTAAAATCACTTACATGCATCTCAAATCATCATAAATGAAACAGCATGTTCAATTGCTGCATCCAGTTTATAGTTTTAAACTTGTAACAGGAACAATCTTCACATGAAATAATTTTTAACACTTTTTAGACATGAAATGTCTCAGTACAATAACATTTTTAATTTATATTCAATTTTAACAGTAGCTGAAATATCAAATAGTAACTTATAAAAATATTTTAACTTATTAAACATCATGAACCTAACATGTAGAGTTCTAAAATACTCCGACTGGTTTTAACTAACATTCTACAATGTAATTCACCGACCAACGACCTTACTAGCCGACAGCCCTGCTAGCCACATTTCATTAATATCACTCACCGGAGTTTCCACCGTCAGTAAGCAACTATCCAGCCCGTCAATGTCCGCGACTCACGTGGCAATACTGCATCATACAACACCCTCACGTGCAGTTTATCCTCTCTTCTCTTTCCTTTTCTTTATAATTTTGTCTGTGCTCGTAGCTCCTCACTGTTCACGTGTCTGAGCTCTCTCCTCATGCGCTTGTTAATCACCGTGCAAAACAGCAGAGGGTTGGGCCTGCCCTCTCTACAGGTGCTCCCGAGGATCAACAAGCAACTCGTGCATTAACCCCTTAGTGACCATACACTTTTAATGTGTGGGTTACACCGGCTTATGCCTACAAATAAACATTTGATCTTCAAACCATGTGATTGGCTTATGGATACGTTATAGAATATGAATGAGGATCAAAAATTTACTGTCAAACAAGGACGGTAAATCAAGGGAATCTTTCTCAAATAATCAACCCTCGAGGGGGAAAAAATGGAAATGTAGATTGGTGTTATAATAATCTTAATATTCACGTACGGGTCTTTATGACCAGACAGAGAATGTGAAGAACTCTATGAAGAACATATTTTACCGCAGCAAGTAGTCGCAAGCAGTTCCTATTACTATTTAGCCGTTTCCTCTATGACTTTATGAGTCTCTCACATCTTCATTTAAAACATCAGCTCATTTCATTGAGGTTTTTTGGATATTCGCACCTGGACACTCAGCCTTTCAAAAACCTTGATTCCACCTTCTGTTGTAGATCTGCTGGTCTCCTTTGGGTCATCGTCCTGCTGCCCGACTCTATTTGAACCAAGCTTTAGCTGCCGGACCGACGACCTTCATTCACCTCCCTGCAGAGGAGTCCATGCTTGAATCAATGACTACAAGGTGTCCAGGTCCTGTGGCTGCAAGCGAACCCCAACTCATCACCCCGCTTTATCTGCGCTGGACAGTGGGCAAGAGGTTTTCTCATGGCGTCATTAAGTCCAAACAACTCCACCTTGGTCTGATCTGAGACAGTTGTTGTGGACAGTTATAGACTTTCTGTTATTGACAGTCACAATAACAGACAAACAGAACATTAAACACTTTAAAAAGTCAGAAATTTTACAGTTGCTGGCGATGAGAAGCATCCATTGTTATCAACCATGCTGACTTTTGACCAAGACTAGATGATCAGCATGAGGCTGGTTAGGGGACACAAAGCCATTTTAAAGTGTTCAGGAAACCTTCAGTCCAAAGTTACACAAGCTGTCCATAAATGGAGACAAATGGCCACCCTTCCTAGAAGAGGACACCCAGCCAAGATGACAAAACAGAGAAACCTCAGTGAGGTAAGGAAGAACCCATGAGTAACAGCCAAAGGCTCGAGTTCATCACTGGAACTTGCAGACGTCTTTGTTCATGAGTTTATCGAACGAAGGAGGAAGTTGCTGCCTGAGGTTTGCCAAAAAGCACTTTGGCAATCGACAGCACTACTGTGAAAATGTTGACTGGACTGATAAAACAAAAGAATACTGAGCTCTATGTATGGAGAGAAAAAGGGAACAGTTTACCAGCATCTTTACCAACAACCAACATTTTTCCTTCCAACGATGTAAAAAAAATAACAATTATAAGATAATAATAAAATAAAATGAGTTGATGGATTGTGTTGTTTTGTGCCAAGTGGAAGTAGATCTGGCAATCATCAGCATAACAGTGAAACAAAATACCATGTTTCCGAACAACAAAGCCGAGGAGGAAGCAATAGAAAGCAAATAAAAGAGGGCCAAGGATTGACCCCTGGGGGACCCCATGTGGAAGAGGAGCTGTGGAAGACTCTTACACAGAAACTCCTATCTGCTAGTTAGTTGCATGGACCACCATACAAGGGGGCGTTAAGATGCAGACGATCGCACGATTCTCACGGGACGTCAAAGCCTCCAGGTTAACTTGTAATCTCACAAATCCAGCCAAGGACCTGAGGCTGGAGAAAAACATCTCCAAAACCAGTCCACAGCGCTTCTGTTCCCCGTGCAATCAAGACCTACTGCAGATACTGAATATCGTCTCTTCTCCCCAACAATGCATTCGAGGGGTGAAGTTAAAATGGTTTAATATGAAGCCGGATGCAAGAAAAGCATCGTCTCTGGTCTGAGAAACCTCCATCAGGAATCTTAGTGAAAAAGACTGTGGCAGGTCAAATCATTCAGTAGGTTGATGGCACATTCAAGCAGTTCCAGGTGGACTGGGGGAATCCATCCATCCATCATCTATGCCCGTTTTATCCTATGTAGGGTCACGGGGATCTGC
The DNA here is from genome assembly GCA_018398805.1 of Hirundichthys speculiger. Lineage (NCBI taxonomy): Eukaryota > Metazoa > Chordata > Actinopteri > Beloniformes > Exocoetidae > Hirundichthys > Hirundichthys speculiger. The sequence goes on along the minus strand of JAGFBZ010000629.1, from coordinate 80,219 downwards.
TGGAGCCCATCCATCGGCAGGTGACTGGAGAACACCCCGAAATTTGAACATAAATTTTTTATGAATTATAAATAATACATGAAATGACATAAAAACCTGTAAGAAATACATGATAGAACTAAAAAAATCACTCAGATAGCGCAGACCTCCACTAAACGCAACAATTATCAAAAATTTGAAAGTGATCCAGAATCCAGGATTTCTTCCGGATCACACCCAAAATGAAATCAGTTCTTCCTTTTCACATTTCTGACAACTTCTGAAAATTTAATCAAATATCCATCCATAACTTTTTGAGTTATCTTGAACACAGACAGACAGATAAACGCCGGCAAAAACAAAACCTCCTTGGCGGAGGTAAAAATTGTTTGTTTACCTGGGTTACTGGGTTACGCTCATACAGACAAGGGGCCCTCCTAGCCAATGGGATGCCAGGACGATGATAAGTGATAACCAATAGCAGAGCAGCTCGGACGCACTGCTTTCAAACTGAGATGCAGAGCCAACAAGTAAGTTTACGTTCGGTAAACTCTGGGAGTTGCGAGTAGCAGCGCTACTGTATTTTTTCCTTTCGTATCCTGAAATTTCTTTTCGTAACAAGAGGCAATATTTTCCCGTTGAGGCGTTTTATAACCTGAAAATTTCGTATATAGAGACGTTCGGAAGTAGAGGTACCACTGTACTTCAAATTTGTGTCTCATGTTTAAAACGCTTGTTTTAACCCTTGTGTGGTGTTAGGATTTTCTGCATTCTCGGGGTGTTAAGGGGTCCTTTGGACCCCTTGGGTTTTCATACCATAACTCAGCCCCTGTGCAGGCTAGAGACATTCTGTTTACACCGGAGGAAACTTGAGGATGCTCTTTAGGTCACTGACCTGCCACTAGGTTTCTCCAACCTGAGGGGGCGGAAGCCTATTCAAAACGCTTTTTTCCACGCCACCAGCCCCACTTCTCAGCCTCTGTGTGGAATAGAGACACGCTGTCTTCACTCGAGGGTTACTGGTGCATTGCTGTGATGTCACTGACCTTCCCTGTACTGACTGTCACCTTGGGGGCCGGAGTTTTGCCATCATGCATGCGACGAATCCCACAACTTAGTCCTTGTGAGGGCCAAAAACACACTGTCTTCACCAGGGTGTTGCTTGTGGGTGGTTTCTGACCAGTCCCCAATCTACATTGGTCCAAGGGGGTGGAGTCTGACCTCCATGCCACTTTTGATACTATTATTAGACCATATCAGGTACCATGTACCTTGACCTCTTCTATATTATCTATAAATACATCACATACAGTAAAACAGTTATGATCAATACTGCAGTCAACTTGCTTATAAATAAAGGAAAGCAGGCCTTCAATAATATTGATATTTATTGCATGGATATTTATTTCACACAGGGGCTTGATTGTGGGACACCAGAATAAAGTATGATACAGCAAAACTGAAGAATGAAAACATCTCAAAGACCTTTGCCATCTGTCTAAGAAATAGGTATCATGTACTGGAAGAGGAAGGGCAAGGAGGAGTAGAAGATGAAGAGATAGAGGGTGACTTCCAAGTAATGGAGAGGGCATATGTAGAGGTAGCTGAGGCAGTCTTGGGAACACCACGGAAAAAGAAGAAGCCATGGATCAGTGAAGAATCATGGAACCTTGTAGAGCAAAGAGAAGGAATTAACAAGAAGATCCTGGGAACACATTCTGAAAGAATCAAGAAACAGCTAAAGGAGAAGTATGCAGAGAAGAGCAAAGAGGTGAAGAGAAGTATAAAAGCAGACAAAAGGAAATGGATGGAGAACATCGAAAGTGAAGCTGAAGCCGCTGCAAGAAAACAACACATGAAAACATTATATGGACTCACAAAGACAGTGTGTAGCAAGAGACCCAGACAGAGCACAGCTGTACTGGACAAAGAAGGTAACCTCATTAGTGGAAGAGAGGCGGTTAAGTCAAGATGGACAGAGCACTTCAAAGAAGTATTAAATAGAGCAGAACCCGAAAACCCAATAACTGAAGAGGACGGAAGCGTATTCAACAACAGAATGGAAGAGATCACAGTAAATGAACCAACACTAAGTGAAGTGAAAGAAGCAATAAAAAGACTGCAAAATGGCAAGGCAGCAGGAATCGACTCCATCACAGCTGAACTATTAAAAGCAGATGTAGAGTTTTCAGCAATGAAGGTGCATCAACTGCTAGAGAAAACATGGAAACATGAGAAGATCCCAACGAAATGGAAGAAAGATTTAATCATTAAACTAGCCAAGAAAGCAAATCTCAAAGAATGCAAAAACTCAAGAGGCATAACGCTTCTTTCCATAGTGGGAAAGATACTGGGCAGGATTATCGTAGATCGGATAAGAAATGGAATCGATTGCCGGCTGAGAATGAACAAGCAGGGTACAAAACAGGTAGGGGAACAACGGAGCAGGTCTTTATACTGCGAAATATAATTGAACAGGTCAATGAGTGGCAAGCAACACTATATATGAACTTTGTAGACTTTGAAAAAGCCTTTGACTCTGTACATCATGAAAGCCTGTGGATCATCATGAAGAAGTATGGCATACCGGAGAAGATTGTGAGAATGGTTAAACTATTTTATGAAGACTTCCAATGTGCAGTAGAAGACCAAGGAGAAGTATGTGAGTGGTTCAACATCAAAACCGGTGTCAAGCAAGGATGCAATATGTCAGGGTTCCTGTTTTTAATTGTGATGGACTGGATAATGAGAAGAACTGTTCAAGAGGGAGAGAATGGAATTAGATGTAAGATCACATCAAAACTTGACGATTTGGACTTCGCAGATGACATAGCGTTACTCTCCTCTACAAAACATCACACGCAGAATAAAACCACCTGAATGGATGCAGAAGCCAAACAAGTAGGACTCAAAATCAATACACAAAAGACAAAAACAATGAGGATAAATGCAAGAAACCAAGAAAGAATTGAGATCAATGGGCAAGATATTGAAGAGGTGGACCAGTTCACTTACCTGGGTGCCACAGTATGTAAAGAGGGAGGCAGCATGAAGGACATGAAGGTTGTCAAAAGCAAGAGGTGCATTTATCAGACTTAAAAAGATCTGGAGCTCCAACAGCATCTCAAGAAGAACTAAGCTAAAGCTGTATAAGACGCTAGTGGTGCCAGTATTGCTATATGGATGTGAAACATGGAAAATGAACAAAGGAGACAGCAAGGCAGTTGACATATTCCATAATCGATGCCTACGAAGAATACTCCGTATATATTGGCAAGATCACGTCAGCACTAAAGAACTACTAGAAAGAGCTGAAATGAAGCCATTGAGCGACGAAGTAAAGCTGCGTAGATGGAAGATGATTGGTCACATACTACGGCAGGACCACAACAACGACTGCAACATAGCAATGACGTGGGCACCAGAGGGAAAAAGAAGAAAAGGAAAACCAAAGACCACCTGGAGGCGTACTGTCGAGAAAGAAAGAAAAGAAGCAGGATGGAAGTCATGGGCTGAAGTCAGGACTGCAGCAGCTGACCGTGAAAAGTGGAAGTGCTCTGTGAAGGCCTTATGTGCCACAAGGCATGAAGTGGATAGGTAACAGGTAACAGCGAAGCCCCGCCCCTTTGGGTCAAGTTTGATTGGGAAAAATATATCCCCCACTCCACCCTCTGTTCAGGTATTCTAGTCTCTGGTAGAAGGAAGGCAAGTAAAGGTATGCAACAATCTATACGGTCCTATTCCAATGTTCACACTAAAGCTGTAGAGTAGACTACTGCCCTATTGTTTTACATTGGGGTCCTTTGGACCCAAACACCCTCTGTGTGATGTGAATGTGAAGTGGGGGTGTAGAGTGGGAGCTCCCCCAAAAAATGTTATCCTCCATGCCCCTCACATAAAATAAGCCAAGGACAATGAGTTTCAAATTGAAAAAAGTATTACTTGTATGATTTTTATTTTAGTAAAGATTGAAAATGGGTCCAAAAGACCCTAACATCACACAAGGGTTAAAGGTATATGAATACTGTGAAAAAAGGAGTTTAAAAAAAGGCTTTAACATTGTCAAGTCAGAGAAATATGGCAAAAGTGAAAAGTTCAGAACTACGAATGCCGAAAGACGCATGGACTGTCACAGTTTACGCACAGATTAGTTCTGATAGCTTTTCAAGAATGATGCCCGTCAAGACTTAATTCACATTTTGTGTCAGATTCATGCAGAAAACCAGTTTATATGGATTCACAGACATTTAATGCCACTGTAAAACCACACGAGACTCTGAAACTACTAAAGCTTTTCATGTTTCTCATGAAAAAACAGATTTGTGTCTTTGATTCACTTTATTCTGAAACAAGACACCAGGAAGTTAGAGACACTTGATCATCAAATATCAGCTTGTACAGACTTTGGTAAGTTTCTGTGCTCTTTAAGTTCTCTCAGTAGACTGTGGTATCAACCAATAGTCAATCAAAAACACTGTCTCTTATCTAAGAAATGCATGTTGAGATATAAACCCTCTGGAAGATGCTTATTGGAAGATGCTTATTTGGAAAAAAAAAAAAGATGTGAAACTTACACTTCTTAAGATTAGGCCTACCGCCAGCAGCTTTGAGACAACATGGATCGAACCCGTAACTGCATTTTCCATCACTGCTAAGAGGTGGAACGTTCCTCTCTACCTTCGCTGCATGTAATTTCAGGTGTTGGCAGCAGCAAAGTGGCACAACAGAGTGCCATGCTGCAGCGGAGGCGACATATTACCGTTTTGTCAGCTATGGAGCGCTCCGGGAGCTCGTTTGTCTCCTGGCCAGGAGCCGTCATCTTACCTGAGACGAGTCGCGTAAAGATGATACTAACTCAAATGATACTCTACCTCGCGAGCTCTGACAAGTTCATTTGGAAGAAATAACTTTCACAGCTCAGGCTTCCTGCTGCCATTAGTCACTGAGACGTTTGCATTACCCCAATGAGATTAATTTGTCATATTTCTTGTGAATAATTTTCTTTCCTGTAACTGATATAATCCTCGCCACGCAGCGGAGTACGGCTGTGTTTTCTTTTTCCCCCCATGGAGAAAAACCGCCAGGCTTATTTATGCGAGCCGTCCCCACACCCATAGATAATGTCATTTTGCAGGGCTCAAGAGAGCAGGTCCTCCACTCCTGGTCAGACCTGACGCCGAGCGGATGGATTTAGCTCCTCTGCACGACTTAAACTACGGCCCGTTCCAGACTCCATTAACAGAATCGCTGCCTAATGAACCCTCTTCCTCAGGAGGAAGTGATTAATAGTAGTGGCCATCCATAATTGCATTACCAAGCACCGCTCCGTTCTACTCGGCGAGGCGCACACTGGAATACAAAGAGCAGAGTATTTTGTCAGAAATGCAAAGGTGGTTTCAGCTCAGGCGAGTGCGAGTCCGCATGGTGTTGTGTAGAAGTTAATGAGCAAGTAAAGTTTGTTTGTATAGCACCTTTCACATATAAATCAAAGGGCTTCGCAATTAAATGATGAAATAGGACTTGAAAACATACAAACAATACAGGTGATATTCCAAATATATATGTATAATTAACAGGACTTAGAGGCTGTGGCGCTGAGGAGAAGACAGTAGGCAGAGTTGGAGGTTCGAATGTTGAGGTTCTCTTTGGGAGAGACCAGGATGGAGAAGATCAGGAATGAGAACATCAGAGGGACAGAACATGTTTGATGTTCTGAGAGAAAGTCAGAGAGACCAGACCGAGATGGTTTAGACATGAACAGAGGAGGGATAGTGAAGATATCTGGAGAATGACGATGAGGCTGAACTGACAGACAGGAGATTAGGGTTAGGGTTAGAAGTTAAACGGCCTCTGAGGTCCATTCCCCAGTTGATACCAGATCTTTGGCCGCCAATGGTACAGATGTTTACTGATCCTGTGACTGCCAACAAAAGTAGGAAGATGCATTCTGGGAAGAATGGGTCGTTATTATCTGGTCACATTTAGCCAAATGTTTTAAACTGAAAGGACGGCACTTCACACGACCCTAAACCAGAGCTGGAGCGGTAATCGCACTTACTTGGTGGGTCAGCAGGACCAGTATGATTTGATTTCGGTCAACAGCCCATTGGTTCATTTATTCTGATTATTCATTCATATCTCCTTATGTGATAGCAACTGTCGCTCCAAACATGATTTATCACATCACACATCATGAAAAAGTAACATCATGAAACTGGTTGTTTCCTTGATTTACTTTTTTGGTCCCAGTCCAGCCCTGCCGTAAGCCCACGACTTTCTGAAGGCAAATTCTTCAAAGGCCTCGTCATTCGCTCGATTGTAACCCAGTGGAGCAGCTTTTCAGCCGCTGAAGACAAAACTGAAGGAAGAACGACCCACAAATGAGCAGCGACTAAAGCTGGCTGCAGTGGAGACCTGGAAAAGCATCAAGGATTTTTTCCAAAGTGCTAAAAATGTCACTTTGTCCAAATACTTTTGAAGCTTTGAAAATGGAGGTCTTTTTCTTAAAATGACAATGAAATCATAAAAACTGCCACTGTCCAAATCCAATGATACCTTACCGTACCGTACCGTCTTCTTCCGCTTATCCGAGGTCAGGTCGCGGGGGCATCAGCCGGAGTAAGGAAGCCCAGACCCCCCTCTCCCCGGCCACTTCTTCTAGCTCCTCTGGGGGGATCCCAAGGCGTTTCCAGGCCAGCCGAGAGACATAGTCCCTCCAGCGTGTCCTGGGTCTTCCCCGGGGTCTCCTCCCAGTGAAATCCATGATAATGACCTGTAAACTGAGTTTGAGGAAACACTGGAGCCGCTTTCATGCAACACAATTTCAAGCCCAGCTTTGTAATCACTGAGCTCACAGATCGACCAAAAGCAAATCAGTTTCCATTTGTGAACAATTCAACATGCCAGTATTTCACCGACCCACTGTCAATGAATATCTAGCATGTTGAATATCTGGAACAACTACATGAATCCTATCTGAGTTACAGTCAGTGAGATAACAAGGTTTGGGGGTGATGTCGCTGTGACAAAGGGAAACCTGAGATGGTAGGTCGACTGCTTTCTTCACATGGTTCCTCACATGGTTCCGCATCATTTTACGCACGGTTTTGCTGATGAAACCAGTCAGGTGACCAAATACCAGCCAACTTTCAGACCCTTCAGTGTCATCTTCACAATAACAAATCTTTGGTGGAACGCGACACTAGCACAGGCGTCTTTTGGCCAATCAGAATCAAGATAAGGGCATCACTTCTTTCCTGTTATGTGGGTGAAGGAGACTTCTGAACAGACGCCAGCTTTAGTTCTGAGATAGGTGTCCAGTAGTATAATATGCTGTCTAACTTTATGGTAATTGGCATGTTGCTAAAGTACATAAGTAAGACGTTGCTAAACTATCTCATCATCCATTTAATGTAAGGAAAAGCTTGTTCATGAGATCTGCTATCGGATTTTAGTTCACTCTGTGGTTGTAAGATACGAGGGAAATGAAAAGGAACCCGTTATGATTCAAGACATACTGATGTCTGGTTTAATGAAGAGTAAAAACACCTGATGTGATGGATTCATTTATCACTGATGATGCAGTTGGGATTTGCTGTGACAGGTGGGGAAATGAAACAGGAGCCCTGATCCTGCCGATAATGTTAGTATAAGAAAAATTGTTATTTTTTCAGAATGACAGAGCTTAAAGAGGAAGACTCTGTTCATGTAACACAGCTTGATTCAGGGTTCAGGTGCAGCTGGAGCTGGGCCTGGTTTAAGACTGAGATGAAGACTGAGATGAAGACTAAAGTGAAGATTGAAGTGAAGACTGAGACTGAAGACTGAAGACTGATGAAGACTGAAGACTGAGCTGAAGACTGAGATGAAGACTGAGATGAAGACTGATGAAGACTGAGATGAAGACTGAGATGAAGACTGAGATGAAGACTGAGCTGAAGACTTAGATGAAGACTGAGATGAAGACTGAGCTGAAGACTTAGATGAAGACTGAATTGAAGACTGAGATGGAGACTGAGCTGGACTCAGGTGAAGACTAAGGTGAAGACTGAGATACCATATCCACACCAAACAATATCCATAATGCTACAACGGTTTTTGAAGTTCCTCTCAGTAATCTTCTTGAAATGCTGTATAGTGACCTACATGTACATCACCAGACGAGGTTGGTTATTCGTATTGGCTTTCCTGTAATGAGATGCTTTTTATTTCAATATTATTCATGCCACTGACTGGGCTCCTCCTCTACACTAAACCGAATATTCTCTCCAGTATACTCACCTCCTTCTATACTTACCTGTTGGGAGAGTGTATTTCTAGATAAATATTCCAGCTCTCTATCTCTCTCCCCGTCTTTCTCTCTCATCGACACAGTTGGCATACCTCAGAGAAATATGTCAGTTCATCAGCATTCCTGCTTCAGGTCCCAAAAGGTTTGTGAAGCATCGCTGGCCATCGGCCTTTGATGTTGCCGTTAGCACCGAGACGCTGCTTCCTGCCTACAGGGTTCTTGACTACAGCTTTAGGGACAGGGAAGATGAGGCCCTCAACAAGGACAACCCCCACCCCACCCCCACCCCCCGGCAGCAGTTGTTTGGTGAATACAATGGCTGCGGTTACATGATGTTTTTTAATTCGGAATTAAAATTAGGAATTAAATAATTCCGAATTAAACTATTTTCCTTCGAGTTTACATGGAAATAGTAATTCCGAATTAAGGTTTACATGGAAAACACGTTAGTTCGGCTTTATCCAACTCCGCTTTAGGTCTGGGGGTTGGGAAGGGTTCTGATTGGATGGGGGGGGCGGAGGTCTTTACATCTACCGGAAGAAAACAAACTTAGCTAACTGGTTAGCAACAACATTCCACTTATTTTTGACCTGGGTGGCGTCTCTATCTGCGAAACCTCCTTCATTTAACCTGGCCGCTTTGAAAAGCTCACAATTTTTATGTTTCCTGCCATCTGTTCTTTTAATTATTTCCAGTTCCTCCAAGCTATTTATTAAATAAATTGTCTCTGCTCTTGAACACCATTTACTGCGTGCTGCCGGAATATAAGCGTCATCGCGACAGACGGGCAAGAGAACGAGCATGCGCAGAAAGATGGGAATTAATTTAAAGGGGAATGAGTGTATACATGACCGTGGAATTACTTAATGCGGAATTAAAATGGGAATAAACCAGCCACTTACTTCGGAATTAAGTTAATTCGGAATTGACATTTTCATATGGAATTAAGTGTTTACATGGTAACTTTTATTCGGCTTTAACTTTAATTCTGAATTAAAGAGGAATTAAACTTCCCATGTAAACGGACCCAATGTGAGTGAAAAGGTCCTTTCATGAGGACATTGGGGGGGTGGGGGGGGTGGGGGGGGTAACTCATCTCAGCTGTTTCTCCCTGGTTCTGTGATTGCCTACCTGGGCTCCAGGAATCAAGGGATTGCTAGTGTGGTGTCTGAACAATATGATATTTCCATGATATTTACCTTTTTATATGGAGTTTAACCACAACTCTTTAAAGTTTTAACAGCTAAAAAGGCCTGACAGTTTAGGCCTTATTTCTAAAAGTTCACTGGGTTCTTTCCAGTCCAATATATAAGGATGTTTTCAAGGACGTTTCCCAGCACGTACAAATTTGGAAGATCCCGTAATTAGTTAGGGAGTATATCCTGTCTCCTATTAGAAAATCCCAGTTGGTTATTGTCCAGAGAGAAACATGCTGGAAACTGTCAGGAGAAGCTTTGATTGATTCCAAACTTGTCTGAAATTAGACCTGGCCACAGCTATAGGAACTTCCCTCTGATGTTCGTGCTTTGTCCTTCTTACCAAATCTGACCTGAGAAGTTCCCAGACTAAGCGCTAGTCTGTATTAAGCCTCTTTTTCTGTAAATAAACTTTATATGCATTTAAAGACAGCTTGGAGCCGAGTCCATTTTTTTCATCACACTGAAGAGCAGAGAAGATAGAGAGAAGACTTCAAAACGCCTCTCTGGCAGAAACTACACTAGCTTTCGTACAGAGCTTTGTTACCGTTTTCCAGGATTGAGGCAGTTGGAAAAAGACCGGAAGCAGGTCCTCTTGATATGTCCTTTCATGCTCTTTCACAGTGGGGTGAATCCTACGTCTCCTGAGATGAAATTGTTTTGCATTCCTCGTGTGCATTTATGTACATTGAACCACAGTGTTCATGTTATTTTCTCTACAGGACAGTCGCCTGTCCATGAACTGCATGACAAACAGCTGCAAGTCACCAACATCTTTGCCTCCTGTGTCAAATCTGAGCACCTGAAACCGATGCCCTCAACTCTGGCTACCGACAGAGGTTCAGTTTGTCACCTTTGTCAGAGTTTGGAGGTGATCCTGAATTAGCTAATCTGTTTTCCTGTTGGGGGAATACACGAGTTTGTGAAAACATAACATGGTCCAAGACAGAACCATGAGGGACTCCACACGACGGAGCAGTGGCCCCTAACATGAACCGATTCACCCAAAACAGAGAGAAAAGACCCATTCAAATAGATACTGAAATAAAAAACCTCATACTGTTAGAAACTTTGAGGGGAGTTGTTTCCGTGGACCGTAACTTGTAAGAGTCAGGCCGAAATTCATCATAAATATTGTATTTTAGCAGAAAAAAAATAAGTTGCACAGCTACAACTTTTTCCAAAATCTTTAAAAGGGAAGGTGTTTTTGATTTAGACACGTAGATCTTTGTTTTAGGGGGATTGAAATCGGATTTCTGCTTTAACAATGAAAAAAAATCAGAGGACTGAGGCAGTTGAAAGAGAAAGATTTTAGATCTCCACAACCTGTTATTTACTAATCCTTTGATATGTTTCTGTTTGAGGTCCTCAACTACACACATCTCCACGGTGACCACATGAGACCCACTTCAATCACTCCGGAGCTAAAGGGATTATGGTTGAAAGGATCATTAGGTCTTTTTAATCAGTTTCACTTTTACTGCAGAAGCTGCCGGGGCCCCAGAATAAACGAGCGGCGCGTAGTTCAGAGTCTGCTGCCGCACAGTGAAACTCTACGAAACAATAGATGCCATCAGACAAAAAGCCACAGGAGCCATATGTTCGGGACAACAGGATGTTAACTTTCAGACGATGCCAGGCTCAGCAGCGCGCCGCATCTATTCTGCTTTAACATGGCGAAACGACGGCTGGAGTGGATTCAATGTCGCACAGGGGAAAAGTTTTGACAGTCGCGCAGCCTCGTCGGCTCAGGGGCGGGAGGAGGTGGTGGAGGAGGGGGGGTTGGTGTCATTTTCTGGCAGAGATCAAGAAACTTCTCCCCCAGGGAGCAGATCCATGCTGCGGAAACAAGCTGCTTTTCTCCAGCGTAAGTCCACTGATCTATGACCGAACACAAGCTTCATAAACTCAGCCAGGTCGAAGAGTCACGGGGAAGGTACGGGTCTTTTCAAGCTGCAGGGCTCCACGACGGACTCAGCGCTTTATCCTGCAAATCTCCGGTGATTTTCGTGTGTCGGACAGGAAATTAGCAAGAATCCCTGGCCCTGGAGAGGCTTGAGACTCCTGCATACCTCCAGGGCTCCTCATCAGGAGAATAGAAATGTTAAGAGGGTATCAACAGACTGGACTCTTGACACCGTTGATGAGGTGGTGAGAAATGTCATGAGAGTACTCAGAGCGTGGAGAGACTAGAGGGCAGATAAGACTGATTATATTGACTCCAAGGGCTTTTTTAAGCTCTCATGCAGCTACCTGCTGCATACGTTACAGTCTTATGCAGAATTTAAAGTCCCACCTTTTAATTCTCTCAAACAAGCAGCAAACAGGGTTTGGTAACAGGTAACAACACACCTTTTAACCTTTTTCACCACGCCCCTGTCTAACAAAAGTGAAGCCAAGAAAAAATCATTTAAAAAAGAAAATAATAATAATAAATAAATCATGTGGGCAACAGTAAGTACCCCCTTACTGCTTCCATAGGATTCAAGAGGGTATATCCTTTTGTTAGGATTTAGAATTAACTCAGAACAGTTAAAGCTAAAACTTTATTACATGTAGGAATGCTGTCTCCTTTTATGAGTCCTGAGTTTGCTGCTTTAGGTTTTATGACCTAAACGACTGGAACATCCTGGCTTCGTGACCCCCCAAAAGTTTGTGACAGCATTAGGGATGTAACGGTTACAGGTATTACAGTAAAGCACAGTAAAGATTTTACGTGATAACGATTACCGTTTAAGTTTGACTTCATCTCATTATCGCGGTTGATTAGCAGGATATGTAATATCAGCCTCATTCAAGTCTGCGAGCGACTCGCGACTGTGTCTCATGTGAATATGTAGCTTGTAACATCGGTATCGTAACGTGAGCATGGCGGAAAGTGGTGATAGCACACAGGACATTTACCAACCCACTAAAAGGATGAAATATGAGGTCTGGGCTTTTTTTTTTTTTTTTTAAGAACACAGAGGGACAACTGGTGGAGGACAATGATCCTGTCTGCAGAGCAATTGTTTACATTTTATTGTAAATTGTACGAGCAACTTGAAGGAGCTAAGGCTAATGCTTCAAGCTACTGAGATGTTTGACCAAGAGTAACCCGGTCGACGCGCTTCGCTAACTCACATTTCATAAACGTTACCGTTGTGTGTTGATTGAAAAATGACCGGAACGATGTTCTTCTGATGCAGTTAAAATAGTAATTTTTTCCATTAACTGATCCGACAACCATAACGCCAGCATGACAACGTTGGATGAGAGAACATATTCACGACACGTCCTGACCGGTGTAGGCTATTAGCATTAGCAATTGCTACCAATAGCAGCTGTATCCACAAAGAAAATAACGACGTGGATTTATTGTTGTTTACATCATGTAGCCTATGTAGCAACTGAACCGGGTAGAAGAAGACAACTTTAGGTAAGAAAATCAAGTTTTATTCAACGCTAGACAACTTTAACATGAGCAACTATGGGCTGGATTGTCTCGGTTCTATTCAGGTATCTCGGGATTGCAGACAGCCCGCAATGTAAACTAAATACTCAGATTGGGTCGGTTCCGGGTCCAAATATTGCAGGTCCATTCGGGTTTGGACCCCCGGACTTATGATAATAGCTCAGGTCGGGCCGGTTTCAGGTCGAATTTTCACAGGTCCATTCGGGTTCGGGTCCATTAAAGGGGACCCGTGAAGACCTCTAATCATGATACTTGGGTCATGATGCAATATTATCACGATATCACGATGTATTGCGATATTCTACCCAGTTAATATCAAAATTAAAAGTAGAGATGAAAATTCAAGTTGCTGTATATGTTCATCAGATGATATTGATCATTCAGAGGACAAATTGAGTCAAAACTTTTTGCTTCAAAACAACCTATTTATTGTTTATTATTAATGTTTTTGAAAAAAATCGATATTGGGAGCTGAAAAATCGATATTATATTGGACGGCTGCTGGTCACAATCCACAACATGAGTCATACATTATTCCCTGACTGACTGCTCTAAAAGACAACTGAACAACTACAAGATGACTGCTTCGAGTTATCGGTGCCAAAGATAGATCTACGAGCTGTTAAATCATGGGAATACTGAATGTATCCCAAATATCTGTTCCTTTGTTGGTTTCGTTTTTGTTCGGTAAATAATACCCAGTCAAAGAATGTTCCAGGTTGTCAAAAAGATGCAAAAGTAAAAGCAAAGATGCACCATCAAAAAGCTTTCGCTGCGCTCTAATTCATCTCCAACCTTAAGCCCGCATGCACCCGCGCAGCTGAGGCTGCAGAAAATGCGACGGCCTTTTGATGGCCTGCAAGCTGAAGCCATGACAGTCGCTCTGGCTGAGGCGCCAGCAGAGGCGCCGGGCACTGATGCTTGTGTTTGCACTTCATTTTCTGGGCAGTTAGCGTTTGATTTTTGATTAGCTCATTATGGTATTCAACAGGCGTCCAGACCTGGTGAGTTCCCCGGAGTGCAACAGCTCAACCATCTCACATGTGTGACAGACATTCAGGTACATTAGCAGCCTGTTAATGAACTACGGATGATGTCGATGACTGTAATTAGGATGTTTCATGCATAATTTCTGGGAGGAAACAGCAAATCGCCTCTTCTGCCCTGAAATAAATTGTTTTTCTCGACAAGGACAGGGACTCGGTTTACTGGCATTATTGCATGAATGCTCTGTATTCTGTATTAATAAACTCCAGCTCCATAAGCACATACAGCTCTCATTAACTGCACTGGCTCAGTTTAGTGTAACACCACAACCCTGCCAGGTCTGTGAAGTCATCTGCTTTCCTCACAGGAAACATTAAGTAATTGTCAATTCAGATGTGGCCTGTGGTGCTCGGACATCTTTACAATATCGTTTCTGCTTTTCAATTTAGAGCCAGCTCTTTGTGACCACAGGCTGTCGGGGAAAGCTGTAAACAGCCTCTCTGCTCTGGATTCGCTTTTATCTCAGTACCTTTCACGTACTGAACCCCAGCTTTGTTTATCACTGGCATTCTTTTATTTCAGCGGCATGTTTTATTCAGCAGCGATTAAGAGGGCAGCGACCAGAGACACTCGGGACTTGTTGCCGATGACAGACCAAGGTAAAGAAAAGGAGCAGCGTAATGCTTTGTGAGGGGAGGTCACGCCTTCCTTCCTGGCATCACTGTGAATGCACAACTAGAGAGTGGAGGCAGAATGAAGAGGAAATCACAGGTACGTCTTTATAACGCAGCTGCTATGTGAAAGTGGCTATTGAGTGTTGGCATTATGTCTTAGTTTTCTTGTGTATACTGTATTTTCTGAACTATAAGTCTCACCAGAGTATTAGTTGCATCTGTCAAAAAAATATATTGTGAAGAGGAAAGAAATATATCCAAGTCTCATGGGTCAATAATAGCAGGTGACAACTGGACCATTGATGAGCCCCTTCCAGCAGCAGTTGGTCAAGGACCCATCTGTGGACTCGTTCCTCCACCTGTGGACTTGTTCCTTCATCTGTGGACTCATTCCTCCATCTGTGGACTCTTTCCTTCATCTGTGGACTCGTTCCTCCATCTGTGGACTCGTTCCCCCACCTGTTGACTCATTCCTCCACCTGTTGACTTGTTCCTCCATCTGTGGACTTGTTCCTCTGTCTGTGGACTCATTCCTCCATCTGTGGACTCTTTCCTTCATCTGTGGACTCGTTCCTCCATCTGTGGACTCGTTCCCCCACCTGTTGACTCATTCCTCCACCTGTTGACTTGTTCCTCCATCTGTGGACTTGTTCCTCTGTCTGTGGACTCATTCCTCCATCTGTGGACTCTTTCCTTCATCTGTGGACTCGTTCCTCCATCTGTGGACTCATTCCTCCACCTGTTGACTCATTCCTCCACCTGTTGACTTGTTCCTCCACCTGTTGACTCTTTCCTCCATCTGTGAACTCATTCCTCCACCTGTTGACTTGTTCCTCCACCTGTTGACTCTTTCCCCCATCTGTTGACTCATTCCTCCACCTGTTGACTTGTTCCTCCACCTGTTGACTCATTCCTCCACCTGTTGACTTGTTCCTCCACTTGTTGACTCTTTCCTCCACCTGTGAGCTCATTCCTCCACCTGTTGACTCATTCCTCCACCTGTTGACTTGTTCCTCCACCTATTGACTCATTCCTCCACCTGTTGACTTGTTCCTCCACCTGTTGACACTTTCCTCCATCTGTGAACTCATTCCTCCACCTGTTGACTCATTCCTCCATCTGTTGACTTGTTCCTCCACCTGTTGACACTTTCCTCCATCTGTGAACTCATTCCTCCACCTGTGGACTTGTTCCTCTGTCTGTGGACTCATTCCTCCATCTGTGGACTCTTTCCTTCATCTGTGGACTCATTCCTCCATATGTGGAATCATCCCTCCACCTATTGACTTATTCCTCCACCTGTTGACTTGTTCCTCCACCTGTGGACTCATTCCTCCACCTGTTGACTCATTCCTTCACCTGTTGACTTGTTCCTCCACCTGTTGACTCTTTCCTCCATCTGTGAACTCATTCCTCCACCTGTTGACTTGTTCCTCCACCTGTTGACTCATTCCTCCACCTGTTGACTTGTTCCTCCACTTGTTGACTCTTTCCTCCATCTGTGAAATCATCCCTCCACCTGTTGACTCATTCCTCCACCTGTTGACTTGTTCCTCCACCTATTGACTCATTCCTCCACCTGTTGACTTGTTCCTCCACCTGTTGACACTTTCCTCCATCTGTGAACTCATTCCTCAACCTGTTGACTCATTCCTCCACCTGTTGACTTGTTCCTCCATCTGTGGACTTGTTCCTCCACCTATTGACTCATTCCTCCACCTGTTGACACTTTCCTCAATCTGTGAACTCATTCCTCCACCTGTTGACTCATTCCTCCACCTGTTGACTTGTTCCTCTATCTGTGGACTCGTTCCCCCACCTGTGGACTTGTTCCTCTGTCTGTGGACTCGTTCCTCCACCTGTCGACTTGTTCCTCCACCTGTTGACTCTTTCCTCCATCTGTGAACTCATTCCTCCACCTGTTGACTTGTTCCCCCACCTGTTGACTCATTCATCCACCTGTTGACTCATTCCTCCACCTATTGACTTGTTCCTCCATCTGTGGACTCGTTACCCCACCTGTTGACTCATTCCTCCACCTGTTGACTTGTTCCTCTATCTGTGGACTCATTCCCCCACGTGTTGACTCATTCCTTCACCTATTGACTTGTTCCTCCACCTGTTGACTCGTTCCTCCACCTGTTGACTTAGATGTAGACAGGTGGAGGTAAATGCTGGGATGACATCTATATAGACAAGTGGAGGTCAACGCTGGGATGACGTCTATATAGACAGGTGGAGGTCAACGCTGGGATGACATCTATATAGACAGGTGGAGGTCAACGCTGGGATGACATCTATATAGACAGGTGGAGGTCAACGTTGGGATGACATCTATATAGACAGGTGGAGGTCAATGCTGGGATGACATCTATATAGACAGGTGGAGGTCAACGCTGGGATGACATCTATATAGACAGATGGAGGTAAACGCTGGGATGACGTCTACATAGACAGGTGGAGGTCAACGCTGGGATGACGTCTACATAGACAGGTTGAGGTCAACGCTGTGATGACATCTACATAGACAGGTGGAGGTCAACGCTGGGATGACTACTATATAGACAGGTGGAGGTAAACGCTGGGATGACTTCTATATAGACAGGTGGGGGTCAATGTTGGAATGACATCTATATAGACAGGTGGAGGTCAACGCTGGGATGACGTCTATATAGACAAGTGGAGGTCAACGCTGGAATGACGTCTATATAGACAAGTGGAGGTCAACGCTGGGATGACGTCTATATAGACAAGTGGAGGTAAACGCTGGGATGACGTCTATATAGACAGGTGGAGGTCAACACTGGGATGACGTCTATATAGACAGGTGGAGGTCAACGCTGGGATGACGTCTATATAGACAGGTGGAGGTCAACACTGGGATGACGTCTATATAGACAGGTGGAGGTCAACGCTGGGATGACATCTATATAGACAGGTGGAGGTCAACACTGGGATGACGTCTATATAGACAGATGGACGTCAACACTGGGATGACGTCTATATAGACAGATGGACGTCAACGCTGGGATGACGTCTATATAGACAGATGGAGGTCAACGCTGGGATGACATCTATATAGACAGGTGGAGGTAAATGCTGGGATGGTCAGAGGATGGAACTGCAGGTTAGTATGTACCTCTGGAAACTGGACTAAGAACATATACAAAAAGAAAAAGAAAAAGGGGGGCACAGGACAGCACAAAAAACTACAGGAACAATGAAGCTCAGATCCATTAATGAGGTGCTACTAATTAACTATGGATATAGCTGAAGGGAGAAGATGAAAGGAGGGCAGAGTAGAGGGGTGAGGACACCAGTCAGTGGATTATATTGGTGTCTCCCTGCAGCGTAGACCTATAGCAGCATTGCTATGATGTGGCTATGTTTCAGACCAGCCTGCTCTTGTCTGGTCTGAAATGTTTTCAGTTTAGTTTTAAAGGTTTAAATTCTGCAGTAGAGCTTTTTCTTTTTGTTGTCATATTTGTGTTCTCTCAGTCTTTGTGGTTTAATCTTGTTATTTCTTCAGCATCAGTTTAGTTTTTGTGAGTGTCGACAATGTCCCGTTGTTGTCATGGATGACATGGAGGATATTTTAGAAATACAAGTTGCAGGACCAGCCAAATGACTAAAAAAACGTGACTTATAGTCTGGAAAATATGGTATACAAGTCCGTAAAACTGAGTTTTCAAACTTTGAATGTGGAAAAACAGATAAATGGATGTACGAATGGCCCTAATATGCCACCCTCAGTCAGTTCAGCTAGTTTCAGCTCAGTTTTACACTACAATGTACACTTGCCTCATATAGCATGGGGCCCCTGAAATAGTAGCAACAGCCCTGCTGAACCCCATAGACGAGCGTAGACTCAGAGTGAAAATGCTGGTTAATTAAGGGTGTCAGTCAAACCCCGTCAGTCAATTTTAAAATCGACTACTGATGAGCTGCTGAGAGACTGCAGCCTCATCCTTGGGTGCTGTGCAGGCAGAATGACTGATTTCAGCTTGACCTCCGGTGTTTTTAGCAGAGGGGATGTGCTCTGCTTTGTCACAAACGCAGCCCAAAGTCACTCTGGGAAAGTACTATATTTTCCCTTTGACACTTTGCTGGGAGCTTTGCGGCGGAAATAAAGATATCCCTCTACAAATCCTAAAATGACAGTCACCCCTCCTCTCCAAAGTGAAGCTAATCCGCTGCGCTCAGCCCACCGGTCGCTGTCTGGCACATATTAGCGCTTCCCGAGCGCCGGCACAGGTGCCTGCTGCTGCCGCTACTTGAGAGTCGGAGAGAAAATCCTCTTTTATTCATCAGGTGACTCACATAAACTGAAACAGCCTAAATCAGGATAGAGATGTGAAAGAAAATCGATTTGGCAATATATCGTGATTTTTCAGCTCCTAATATTGATTTTTTTGATTTTTTCAAAAACACTAATAATAAAAAATAAATAGGTTGTTTTGAAGCAAATAGTTTTGACTCAATTTGTCCTCTGAATGATCAATATCATCTGATGAACATATACAGCAACTTGATTTTTCATCTCTGCTTTTAATTTTGATATTAACTGGGTAGAATATCACGATATATTGTGATAACGTGATAATATCGTAGCGTGACCCAAGTATCATGATACATATCGTATTGTGAGGTCCTTGCCAATACTCACCCCTAGTTCAGGACATTTCAGAAAGACTTTTTTTTATTTTTTTTGTCAGGTTCTTGTGTTTTCCCTGGGGAATCACCATATAGGTGTCGATACGTGCAGAGATATAAGAGGAAACGAAGGATGCCATCTTCCTTTTTAAACAGCTGACACCATTTCCTCAGGTCTTAATGAAACGTTTGTGACATGTTCTGGTCAGAATAGTACACGGTTAGCATCAGCCATGTCTTCATAGCTCAGCTCATAGCAGCTGCTCAGAGGGGGTGGAGTCAACCTCCTTCCTCAACTCCGCCCTCCTCTTCTCTGGGATGTTTTAATGCTTTCCAGCAGCCACTTCAGAGGCACCACGAATACAACATGATGTGAAGTTTGGAGACAAAGAGGGTTGTGTTCTGTCAGAACTTTTGACTCGGCAGTCACTTAAGGGACCCAAATGTGCTCTTGTGCACTGAAAAATTGAAAAGGAGTAAACATTTCATTTGCTTTCTCTGCTGCAGGCATTAAGTTCCACATGAAGCCCCCGTCCTTGACCAGGCATCGTCTGTTTCTTCTGGATGGGAAGTGATGAGAAAACCTCTTAATGTTGCTGGTTTGATATCCAGGTTCCTCATCAAAGCAACTCTGAACAAAACCAGTTAACAACTGTCACTTTCATGCAAACAGACTGATCTTGGAAACCTGATCTCTCTGGTGAATGTGAACAATTAGTTTGCACTCGTGGGTCAATCTTGCAATGGAGGTTTTCCTTTTCAACAAACCTGGGTCTCCCGGCAGATAACATGTCAGCTCGCAACTTGCTTTGATGCCTCATTGAGTCTCATGATGAAATTGGACTTAATGTGGATTTAATTGGTACTGAAATCAGATTGTACGCTAATAAAAGAAGCGGTGCACCCAGATGGTAACAGGGGCCAGTTCGGTCTTTGGTGAACATGCCAGTCCTGGAGCTAGCTTGCAGTTTGACAGTGAGTTTCTTAAATGAAAAAAGCTTGATGCTTGGAGGTTGTACTTGGATCTTCAGAGTGTTGCATAGCATAGCGGTCAGCAGCTCCACCATGGTTTGTGTCCTGACCAAGTGGCAGCTATTCCTCTGACAGATTGATGTAAAAAAAAGAATTTCACCACATCAGATAAATTTCTATAAAGCAACAAAGCTGCCTATATGTCTTGATGACAGCGAGCTGCTGGCTCTAACGTGAGCTAAGACAGCTCACCAATGCTGTCATCATTTCAGCTACTCAGCTTTATGTTGACTTCTGAGCTGTGAATGAAAACTGATCTCAGTCATATTTTAGAGAATATGATTTGCTGTGCTTGTGTGTTGTGTTAATTGTACCAACAGACCATCGTGACTAGCTGCGGTCAGTCTGAAAGGCTCTGAGAGCGAAGCTTAGCTTAGCCATGCAGCAGTCTTTCACGTCGCCACCGAAACAACAACTGGAGGTCCTGCTACTGGGACGATTAGCTGCAGGTCCCAGGGTAGTGCCAACTGGAAGAGTCCTGAAATGATTTGCTGTGAGCAGCTCGGCTCCTTCAGCTAAACCACGTACCGGTCTGAAGCGTGCGCCGTCTGCCGAGAGCTCCCTCAGCCGATCCCAAGTTACGGAGTTCCTCCAGCCGAGACGGGTGACAGCCCCGTGTGTCGGCCCGGCCGCCCAGCTTGGCCGATGCAGTCGAGTTTCTCATGGAAAGTCCTTTCAGGACTCTTCCAAGGCGGGATCATGGAGGATGAGGGCCGGTCCATCAGTGGTGAAGTCACCCGAGCTAAAAACAGCTGGCCAGTGGGTGTGTCTTTCAGGGTTATAATAGTTTTGGATTTTCTATTAGTTATAGTTTTTAGTTTAGATTTTCCAAATTCAGTTAGTTTTAATTCATTTTTAGAGCAGTTTTGCTAGTTTTTATTCGTTTTTGTTTTGAAATGCTTAGTTTTAGTTTAGTTTTTATCAGTTTCAGTGTTAGTTTTAGTTTTATTTTTTAAATTAGGGTTGTAATTTTGGTTGGAGTGAAGCACTGAACTTTTTGAAGGCTATTGAATCACATAGTCATGTTTACATTCCGGTCTCAATAAACATATTTATTGATGCATTTTCCCGCTTGTGGTGTTCCTGCGTATTTACTGACCAGCAGCTATCTGGTCTCCGGTGGAAACAGTCCATTATAGTTGCTGTTTTCTCCCGTTCCTTCCCAACGCTGACTGGCCTGCAGCTGTAGCTTCTCTTTCCAGGGGGCTAGCTTAGGCTAGCTTATCCAGCTAGTCTTGGTTAGCCTTCTTTCCAGGGGCTAGCTTAGGCTAGCTTATCCAGGTAGTCTTGGTTAGCCTTCTTTCCAGGGGGCTAGCTTAGGCTAGCTTATCCAGGTAGTCTTGGTTAGCCTTCTTGTGTGAGCTTTTCAAATGGACTTTCAGATTCGTGGGTTTTTTCTCCTTGAGAAGTATTCCATACATTGTATCACCTGCTTCTACAACAAGGCACTTATTTTTATCGTTAACACAGTCATAGTCAAAGAAATCCCAAATAGGACTGAGACGCTTTCTCACAACTTTTGCCGCAGCCATCACTGCTGATCACTTTTTTTTTTTTTGTGGTTGTTGTTGTACGGCGGAGCGAAGTTAATAGATTTCAAGCGTTTATGAGGAAAAAAATAACAAACACGAAAACGAAGGACGTTCTTGACATTATTATGGTTAATTTTAGTTTGTTTTATAAACACATAATACAGTTTCAGTTAGTTATTGTTTTTTTAATTTTAGTTAACGAAAATGTTTTTTCAATTCCAATTTTCGTTATTTGTTCGTTTTCGTTAACGATAATAACCTTGGTGTCTTCAGATGCTCTCTGTACAAACCTACGTGACCAGGCAGGTCATGGGTTTGAATACAGTTGACCATCTTCTCACACAAGAGCGTTGACAGCGTCTGTCCAACGCCTTGGGTTGTCCTCTTTTAATAAGTGAGCAAAGGTTGGTTGTTTTCTTTTTAATAGGAACCTGAGGTCATTACATTAGGGTTTGTATTTTTTTTTATTTCTTTTACCTTTGCATGGAGAGCAGTATAATGCATTTAGACAGTGAGCATCCACCACGGTGACCCCTGCTGCCCCCCCCACCCTTCTACCTCCGATAAAACTGTAAATTATTACCTGCTCTTGCACAAATAGAAGACTGCATTTTGTTCCGGCGCGTTATTTCAGCCTGAAAGCATTTTTCTGGCTCGTAACGTGGTCAGAGATGGGTTCTGCACATTTCAAACCATCTTCTTCTAATGAGAGAGGATGTGTGCTCATTGTGTGGCGCGCTGAGATCAGAATGCATAATTCTGCTGCAGTGAGTTTCCCTCACAGGAAACAAAAAAGACACCAGACATAAGCCAAAATGTGACCAGATATAAAGGGGAGATGAAGTGGAATGAAGGTTCAGAAATTAGGGGAAATAGAAGCCTGTATTTCTGGAGGATTTTTGACAGCTGCACATATAGTTTTTACATGGAGGTGTAATAAATCAGAAATCAGAAGTCACTCAGCAAGTCGCCTCCATCAGTAGACTTTTCTACATGGCTAACTTTACATTGATGGGAAAGCCGAGCGTGGAGCAGAGCTGAGAGTGTCATGATGGGATGGCAGGACTGTGGTTGCAGGATGACTGATAGGATGAGCACCCTCCAGCTCTCGAGTTACACCTCAGTGGGCAGTGGCGACCGGATCCGGTGCACCGCTGAAAATAGAGATGCGCCTCCTGCACAGGGCCGTTTCTAGTCACCTTTGGGGCCCTAGGCAAGAGTGGGCATGAGGGGCCTCCCGGCCCAAAAACACCAAGAAAATCATTCACTCCAAAAATCTTTTATTTTAAATATCAGAAGTGCACAATAATGTAAGAACACTTAAAATACAATATAACATAAACACAGCTGAAATGTGCAAAGTTTGACAAAAACACAATCAAGCAAAAAATAAAAAAGTTAAAATAAATAAATAGTTAGTGGTCTTTGGTTCCATATCCACGTCCTGGTGGAAACTGTTTTTAAAACCTTTGCTTGCGGGCCTTGGCTTGTGCAAATGAAGTCATGATGTCTTCCATGTCTGGTTAGCTTACTGTTAGTTACCGTTTAAATAAGCCAAGCGAAGGTGCAGTAATCATGTGCAGTTGTGCTTCCTGAGACTGCAGACTGGGACAAAGTGGCATCACAACTTTTTTTTTTTAATAATGTCAGCTTTTACACCTTTCAAACTTACCACTTTCCCTTTTTCTTTTTTCTTCATCTTGTTTTTTTTTTCTATTTGCGTGTCCTGATGGATATGCTCGCTTAATTTTTCTTGTTGTATTGAGTTTGAACCACCGCAGAAAGCCGGCCACGGGCAGTCGGGGCCCCATTAGGGGGGTTCCAAACATGTTGCTGCAGTGTCTATGGAGGTTTCAGGTCGTGTCATTAATATTGATCGATATTGGCTGGGTCTCGGGGGTCCCTTAACTATGGAGCCCCATTTGGGTCATAATGTCACAAGAATGAGCTTTTACATAATAATGACATTTTGCCACTGGGCGGGGCCAGTGGTTGACCTGCACACTCATTGGCTGATCCTTCTCCATTCTACGCTCTCACATCGACTAGTTTTGGCCGTGAGGTCCCGTTAGCAGCGGGCCGTGGCGTCATCAAGGTGCGCTCCTAGTCCAATTGTAGCTATGGCAGAAAAGGATCTTTCTCCTGTCGCCATGCCATCAAAATCAAGTTTTCCCTACATTTCGTGCTACGTTTCTTTGTCGATGTCAGCTTTTAACCATAAACTGAGGTGCATTCTGCCACCTACTGGCCTGGAGTATATACATTGCACCTCTTGCCCACTATTGATATTCACTGTTCTGTTGCTTATGCCTGAATGAAAGAACAGCCAATCACATAAATGGCTCCGCACTCTCTGCTGTGATTGACACAGAAATCATTCTTACGAAAAACTAAGCCATTATTATGTAAAAGCTCATTCTTATGAAAAACGAAACCATTATCATAATAATGGAAAATATTTCATAATAATAAACGCCTGTATTTCATAATAATAGACTCATTTATTTATTGAATTATGACCCAAACGGGGCTCCATACTTAACACACGAGGCAGTGACAGCTAGTGGGGGCCCTATGCGAGGGGGTTTTCAACATATCATTGTTACAGTGTCTAAAGCAGTTCAGTCATTTTGTCATTGACAAAAGGCCCAATGTCACCGCTGTCCTGGGGCCCCTTCCAGCTCGGGGCCCTAGGCAATTGCCTAGTAGTATGCCTACCCCGTTGCGGTGTCTCTGCTCCTGCATTACTGTGACTTCCTGCACACTCACCCCTCACCAATCAAAGCCACAGCTGTGAGGAAACTGGGGAGACGAAGCGTCAGAGCGCATCACTAAAATCTGCAGCAGCCGTGGTGAAACGGCAAAAAGCGCAGCGACAGCGGAGGGACTTTGAGAATTCAGACGCTGTTTGATCGGTCACAAAGTTGCAGAGATGCTCTAACAAGCTCGGCGAACCAGAGCTGGCTGACTCCTCGTTTTAAACGAGCCGATTTCTGGCTGGAAGCACTCAGACGCCGACGAAGGGCGACAACCAAGAAAGAGAAATGGATCCAAATGTTTCAAACCGGTTGCAGATGGTCACCAGCGAATAACTGGCGTGTGAGGAACAAGAGTTTCTGAAAATCTCTCCTGACGCAGGAATCGCCTTTAAAGCTGAGCTTAGATGGGACAATGACTGGATTGATCACCAGATCATGGCTTCTTCCAGTCCTCGAGAGGCCTCTAAAGGGACCTGCGGCCCACCGACGCATCGTTAGTGTGCGATTTATTTCCCAAGAAACGATCCCACGTAGCAGTCAGAGAGAATATACGGCGCTTTAATTATGGTTGTCACCCCCATCTGTTTTATCTCCCTGCGGTCTAACAGTCCTATAAAAGGCTGAATAAATCAATCAAACACACCGACGTCTGGGACTTTGGCTTGAGTCATCTGTCACGCCCCAAACGACGCCGCTAACGCCTTTATGTGACACGGGAGCAGCTAAGATTGCTCAAAGAAACAACAAGCAGGATATATCGTTTATATATCGTTAATTTGTTGCGACTGAATCGTGGAATCTCGTCTTACTTTCCAACAGGAAAGCTTTGACTTTGCTGCGATGAAGAGTCTGTTGTAGAAGAGCAGCAGCCACAGCTGTGTACTGATGTCCATCTGATGCCCCCTGCTGCACACGTTAGGAACTGCATGGCTTTGAAAACAGTGTCACAGTTTAAACTGCTGAGTAGAGGTGAGGGTGAAATCAAACGCTGTAAAACCACCCGTGGAAACTTGGAAACAAGAAACAAGCGCAGTATCATGTCTAAAAGCTCCCGTGTAGACTTCCATACATCAAAGAATTTAGAGAATAAAAAATAAAAATCTCACATCCTCGAGGAGACGGTGAACAGACGGATCCGTCATTTGAAACGATCTGCAGAGAGGATGAAAATGGGAAACTGATGGACCCTGTCGGCTGTTACGTAGATGTTTTTAGTGATAACGCCATCACGGCTGTCAACCGCGATGCTTCGTTAAAGAGAAAGTGTCTGAAATTCATCACCTTGAGATTCAGTGAGGTAATTATGACGCCTGGTCACTTGATGCTATTATTTGTTCACAGACTGAACAGACATTCTTCTGTGATAGTAAATCAATGTTTTCCTACATAAAATTACTGATTGTAGCTCAACAACATGATAGAGTGTCTGCCGAGCATGCCTTAGGATTTAAACACCCAATAGAAACAAGGTGATGATGTCATCCTATAAACACCATTATACAGTGGTACCTCTACTTACGAAATTAATTGGTTCTGGAAGTAGTTTCGTAACCTGAAACTTCCGTAAGTAGAGACGCGTTTTCCATGTAAATGCTCTAATCCGTTCCAAGCCCCCCAAAATTCTAACATAATTTTTTTAATTAATTATAAATAATACATGAAATGACATAAAAACCTGTAAGAAATACATGTTAGAACTAGAAAAGCACTCAGAGAGCACAGACCTCCACTAAACACAACACTTATCGAAAATTCGAAAGTGATCCAGAATTCAGGATTTCTTCCAGATCACACCCAAAATGAAATCACTTCTTCCTTTTCACATTTCTGACAACTCCTGAAAGTTTAATCAAAATCCATCCATAACTTTTTGAGTTATCTTGAACAAAGAACAGACAGAAAAACGCCGGTAAAAACATAACTTCCTTGGCGGAGTTAAAAATTGTTCGTTTACCTGGGTTGCTGGGTTACGCTCATACAGACAAGCGATAGCCAATGGCAGAGCAGCTCGGACGCACCGCTTTCAAACCGAGATACAGGAGCCGACAGCTATGTTTACGTTCAATAAACTCTGGGAGCTGCGAGTAGCAGCGCTGTATTTTTGCCTTTCGTATCCTGAAATTTCTTTCGTAACTAGTGGAAATATTTTCCCGTTGATGCGTTTCGTAAACTGAAGATTTTGTATGCAGAGATGTTCGTAAGTAGAGGTACCACTGTATTAGAAATAAGTTGTCCTGACTGACGTTCTTATCCAATCTTTGTTCTGTTTTTTCATCCAAATGAAGGCAGATGGTTCTAAGTAACTGAACGTGTTTGCGTATGCGCAGGACGAACTGCGTCAGAGGACGGCATTGACGTAAACGTCCCTGCAGCTGATTCAGACTCACCAGACGTCGGTGTTCTCGGGCTGTTGGAAGACGACAAATTCAACCTGCATAAGGATAATGTTCACGCAGGCCTCGAAATTCAAAACCAGAACCTTTCTTGCAGTGAGGAGGCAGTGCAGCACCAAGCAGACCTTATAAGGAAGCCTTCGGTTAAAAACCGAAGAGTTGGCTCCTCCTGCTGTTTGTCAGTACAAACTGCTTCCAAAGCATGAGCTTTCACGAAAGATTACAGCGTTTTGCAGACGTCCAGCGTTGCCCGATGGGAAATGTTGAAGCATCGTACCAGCAGACTAAAATTAAAAACCTCATTTGCATTCTGACGTGGCTCCGGACCGTCTGGATCAATCACTTACTATCATAGACGGCCTATACAGCACTATTACTGTTACTAAACGAATAAACTCACGAGAGATTACTAGTGACGACTCTGGACCATTTACTACAGATCCAGAGTCAGTTTATCCAACTGGCACGCCGAAGTAAATATTCAGTGAATCTGATTCTAAATCAGACTAATAGTGAATCATAGCGGTGAAGAAACCCTTAATCAGTCACTACCTGAGAGGCATTGAGAAATTATCGAATGTTTGTGCATCGTACAAACATGATAATTATCATACAAATACGCTAATTATCATGCAAATACGATAATTTTCATGCAAATACGATAATTTTCATACAAATATGATAATTATCATGCCAAAATGATAATTATCATGCAAATACAATAAATATCATACAAATACGATAATTATCATAAAAATAGAATAATTATCATGCAAATATGATAATTATCATGCAAAAACGATAATTATCATACAAATGTGATAATTATCATACAAATACGATAATTATCAAGTAAATATGATAATTATCATACAAATACGATAATTATCATGCTAATATGCTAATTATCATACAAATACGATAATTAACATACAAGTACAATAAATATCATACAAATGTGATACTTATCATGCAAATATGATCATTATCATGCAAGTACGATAATTATCATACAAATATGATAAATAGCATGCAAATATAATTATCATACAAATAAGCTTATTATCATACAAATGATAATTATCAAGTAAATATGATATTTATCATGCAAATACGATAATTATCATGCAAATATAATAATTATCATACAAATACGATCATTATCATACAAGTACAATAAATATCATACAAATATGATACTTATCATGCAAAAATGATAAGTATCATGCAAATATGATAATTATCATGCAAATACGATAATTATCATGCAAATATAATAATTATCATACAAATACGATAAAAATCATACAAATACATTCATTATCATACAAGTACGATAATTATCATACAAATATGATAAATAGCATGCAAATATAATTATCATACAAATAAGCTTATTATCATACAAGTATGATAATTATCATGCAGAAATGATAATTATCATACAAATACGATAATTATCATGCAAAAACGATAATAAGCATAAAAATATGATAATTATCATACAAATATGATCAATATCATATCAATATATACAGAAACAAACATCGATGCAAGCAGAGAAGCTGGAACAGTCCAGGTGAGTCCAGATCAGCCACCCTCTCTGGTCACGGTGGCCTCAGTTTCAGCGCTTGTCCCAGATCAGAACTGCAGCGGGTTTCTTTTCGACTCGTTGCTTCCACAAAGCAGGCGACTTTTGTTTTTTGCTTTTTGCAAAGAAAAATTCACATTTTTTTTCAACCAGCCTCCAAAACTGCTGTTAGGTCGAAGCCTCCTGCGCTGGCGGGTCGCTCACACAGATACCTGCAGATACCGACCTCTCCGCCGACTCTCGCCCTCGAACCTGCAGGTTAACGTGGGAGAAAGACTTCAGTTACTGTCGGCTGCCGTCCCTGGGACGATGCAAGGTCATAAACTGAGCCTTTATGAGGCTCGACTCATTATCATCATTATTCTAGAAAGTTTTGGCTTCACGATCTGCCTCATCTGATCACCGAGCTGCTGCAGATTAACCTCAGTAATTCCTCTTTTTTAGCTACTTTTTATTCAAGAAGCAGTAAAACGTGTCACTCTCAACAATTTTCATGCTTTCTATGCTTTGCAGTGAATATAATATGGGCCTGTGAGCTTTCCTAATCATGGTATGAAGTTTTTAATCTAATTCAGGGCCTTGTCTTTCCTGGAACTGGAGTTGTAGAAGTGAAAGGTAAAACTCACCTGTCTGTAACAGCCGACAAAGATGACGGCAGAACCTCGTTATTAATGCAGATAATGTTGCAATCTTCTGGCCCGTTGAGTTTGGTTCGAAATCCTTTTAGACAGTTTTACCTAATTAGTGCATTTTAAAAAGCCGTCCAGGTGAGTCATTCTACCGACGCTTCCAAGCCTTCGATGAAACGTGGCGTCACACGTAGGTCCAGGTGAACTGTCACTTCACGGCAGATGGCTTTAATCCAGGTGACGGGCCCTTCCCTGCAGCTTCGTAGTTTCATGACTCGCTACATGTCTTTGAGCAGATGGCCTTTCCTTGAAATGGCAGCGTGCAAGTACGTGCGGTAAATCTTAAGATTGTAACCGCAGTTGCTGTTTCCCTGCGGACCAGCACACCATCCCTGCAGAGAGCTCATTGTTGCTTCAGTCTGAAATGGAAAAACCATAAACAACAGCAGGCCAAACTTTATTCCTAATATAAAATGATGAGGTGCTATTTCCTCTGGGACGGCTGAAGCTGCCTCTCAGCACGTTTAGATGCTAAACATCTCAAATGGCCGATGCAGGCTCATCTGAATCTAATGGAAATAATATCTCCCAGTTCCCATAAGAGGCGAGCTCCGGAGGACGCAGAAATTGGAAAGAAATTAAAAAAGGGAGCGTGACATGGGAAGGTGGCAGTTGTCTGCTTGCTCGTGGCCACCTGAGTCAGCGGTTGTCATGGCTCTGCTGGATTCATCCTGCCAGAGATCTCATCTGCATGCCGCCGGAGGAGAGCCCGGGCCCCGTGGTGCGTACCGGCACGACCCGAGTGCCAAAACGTTGATATCCAGACAAAACTGAGGCGACAGAGACAAAACAGCTGCATTATTATTTCATTAAGGAACGCCATTTTCTTTGTATAATAAGAAGATTTCTCAATTTGCGGCGGCATCTGATAGAGAATTACCAAAACTCTTGCAGCCATGCTTAAAAACTTGCTTCCTCTTTGCATCCTAATCGCTGCGTGGTTATAATATTCTGCTGCTTTTAGAAACACTCAGGACATGAGTAGATGATGCAGATTTTACAAGCAGATTGATCATTCGTTGGCGTAGTAAATGAATCTATCGACTAAGCAATGAAAGACATCCACAGATGCAGGATGGCGGGACTCCAGTAGGGGTGAGTATTGGCAAGGACTTGCAATACGATATGTATCATGATACTTGGGTCACGATACGATATAATCATGATATCACGATATATATTGCAATATTCTACCCAGTTTAATATCAAAATTAAAAGTAGAGATGAAAAATTAGGTTAAAGTATATGTTCATCAGATGATATTGATCATTTAGAGGACAAATTGAGTCAAAACTATTTGCTTCAAAACAACCTATTTATTGTTTATTATTAGTGTTTATTATTAGTATTAATGTTTTTGCACATTAAAATTTTAAACAATTTAAATGTGAAAATTAAACAATATTCCTAAAAAATCGATATTAGGAGCTGAAAAATCGATATTATAATGGGTGGCCGAAAATCGCGATATATTGCCAAATCGATTTTTTTTCACACCCCTTACTACCCCTCATTACGTTCTTTTATCTGACGAGGGAAAAACAACCAATCACATTTCCACAGCTAAATGTATTGATCACAGCAGACATTTAACTCTGTCTGACAGTACATGTTAAACTTGTAGCTCTAATAGGACAGACCGTCCGATATTCCTGTAACGACTCATGGCCCCAGGTAGGTTAAACACACCCCTGTGACTAGGGGTGCAGAAAAAATTGATTTGGCAATATATCACGATTTTTGGTTATGCTCCTAATAGAGCTCTCCGCTCTCAGAGTGCAGGATTACTCGTCGTTCCTAGAATATCTAAAAGTAGGTTTGGAGGACGGGCCTTCTGCTACCAGGCACCTTTTTTATGGAACCAGCTACCAGTTTGGGTTAAGGAGGCTGATACTATCTCCATTTTTAAAACTAAATTGAAAACATTTCTGTTCAGTAAAGCCTACAATTAGTCTTAACTATAGTGTGTAGGGGCTAATAGTTATAACTATAGTTGTAGTAGTAAGACTAGAGTAGCTCGTCTTAATCACAGCTTCGTCATAGTTATGCTGCTATAGGCCTACGCTACAGGGAGACACCAGCATGATCTGCTGAGTGGTGTCTCCACTGCTCTTCTCCTTTTTCTTCCCTTTCTTCCTCCCTTCCTCCTCCTCCAGCTCATTTATAATTATTTGGGAGCACCCTGCTACTGAAACTGTGCTCCATTTTCTTTGCTTTCCTGTGTTTGTTGTGCTGTTTCTGCCCCCTTTTCTCTTTGTGTATTTGCAGGCCAGAGTTTCCTGGGTTTCATGCTGACTTGCAGTTCCATCCACTGTCCATCCCGGGGTTCTCCTCCACTTGTGTTTGGGTACCGACTGGCGTGGTGATCGGCGACCTGGTCCTCTGGCCATCTCATCCCAGTGCTGCTGCCTCCATCTGTTTATGTTTATATATTGCATCCTTTTGCTTGAAATCCTACCCTTCTCTTTTCTTAAACCCAAACCCCCTCCTCCCCCTTCTCTCACACACCTCACCTACACCCCACCCGCACATTACTGATTCTCAAGAGCCTATCATGGCTCATTACGCTGACCACACGCCCAAGGGCCCTCCATAGCTCGCTTGCATTCACCCTACAACAATTCCACTACTTCTTTATTATTATTTTTTACTTTTTCTGTGCTCTCCTCTCTCTGTCCTACATCCTCTTTCTGTCCTCCATCTTCTCTCTGTCCTACATCCTCTCTCTGTCCTGTCTCCCCTCTTTTTCTTTCTCTACCTGGCTGGCCTTCGGCAGGAAGGTCCCCCCATATGAGCCAGGTCCTGCTCAAGGTTTCTTCCTCTTAAAGTGGAGTTTTACCTTGCCACTGTTTGGTATAAAGGTTTTTTTTTTCTCCCTACGTGGGAGTTTTTTTACCTGCCATTATCATTGATTGGATTTAATTATATAATCTTAGTTGATGATATTTGCTCGGGGGTCATGCTCTGGGTCTCTGTAAAGCGCCTAGAGACAATTGTCATTGTAACAGACGCTATATAAATAAAATTGAATTGAAAATTGAATTGGCCGCACAATATAGTATTGATTTTTCAGCTCCTAATATTGATTTTTTTTACAATGCTGTCAGTATGTTGTAATGGTCAATTAAATGTGCAAAAACACTAATAATAAACAATAATTACGTGCTTCCAGCATGTTTGTGTGCGTGTGCGTGTGAATTGAAGCAGTCGTATCATGAGACAAACAGGACCTTCAACAACCTGGAACATTCTTTGACTGGGCCATTATTTACTGAACAAAAACGAAACCAACAAAGAAAAAGTAATGTGGGATACACTCAGTATTCCCATGATGCAACAGCTCGTACATCTACCTTTGGCACTGATAACTCGAAGCAGTCTTCTAGTAGTCATTCAGTTGTCTTTTAGAGCAGTCAGTCAGGGAATAATGTACGACTCACGCTGTGGGTTGTGACCAGCAGCCCTTAAACGGTGGCGCCGACCGGCGAAAGAGCTGAGAGATGGGGCTCGGTTTGAGCGCTGTGCTCACAAGGAGCGGCGGGAAGATTGTGGCTTTATGGGATCGCCTGCTTGAAAAAAAAAAAAGAAAAAGAAAAACGATACCGCTGCAGAGTAGGGGTGTGAAAAAAAATCCATTTGGCAATATATCGCGATTTTTGGCCGCCCAATATAATATTGATTTTTCAGCTCCTGATATCAATTTTTTCAAAAACACTAATAATAAACAATAAATAGGTTGTTTTGAAGCAAATCATTTGACTCAATTTGTCCTCTGAATGATCAATATCATCTGATGAACATATACAGCAACTTGATTTTTCATCTCTTCTTTTAATTTTGATATTAACTGGGTAGAATATGGCAATATATTGTGATATCATGATAATATCGTATTGTGACCCAAGTATCATGATACATATCGTATTGCGAGGTCCTTGCCAATTCTCACCCCTAATCAGGACATGACCCCGATGGTCTGGGCCCCAATCGCTGCTCTCAGATAGAGATTTTACAAGCAGATTGATCATTCGTCTGAATAGTAAATGAATCTATCGACTAAGCAATGAAAGACAACCACAGATGCGGGATGGCGGGAGTCCAGTCCCCAACGTGAGCCGGTCTGAGCTCACAAACGACGCCGCGACGGTGTCAGAACAAAGTTAAACTTGATAGGAACATTTCAAATTCACCTGCTCAGTTTCTTCTCTTGAAGCTCCACTGAAGATACTCTTTGGTGTTTAAAGTGTTAACGACCGCGGTGCATGATTGTCCTAAGCGCTGAGAGGCAGCGGGGTCACGTAGTTTATTGTCCCATCGCCGCTGGTGTAGCAGCATTACCTTCCTATCTGCATTCTAATGTTGCACAGATCCACTGCTTGTTCAATGGGCCTTAGTGAGATAGATGCACAAGTTTATAGCAAACAGGGGACGTCATTATGCAAATGAAGGCCATATTACACCCAGGAGTTATAAAAACGTCTGTGATGTGTGTGCGGTGGATAGTGGAGTCCTGGAAAAGCAGAGCTCAGAACTGTTCATTGCCTTCAGTAAATGTCATTATCGTGGCATTAAGAGGGGAGGGGGACTGAGGGCAGCGAAGCAGCAACTGGCTCTCAGCACAGACTGATAGCTTTGACATGGAAATCTGCTGTAGAGCAACAGGCACCGCACGCACAGCACACGTGCATGGAGATCTATAGTCAGATTTGCAAAGACAAAGCTGAGCAGAAGGAGTGTAAAAATCTGAGACATCTTTATTACATGTTAAAGAGCAGATCAAGGGGCGTGACAAAGAGCAGTGATGAGCGTCAGACTGACAGGCAGCAGGAGGAGCAGGAGAGAGGAGACGCTCAGCAGTGACTTCGTGATTTTTGCTTCAGGTGGACTTTCACAGCGTGACAGCTTTGGTTGGAGTACGGCCAGCTCTCGTCTCCAGCACAACAAAACCAGGGAGAGAATCTGTTGCAGCCCCATTCTGGTTGCTACTGGAACGTCATCCATAACAGAACAAGTGTTGCTGGGCCTTGGCGTGACGGGAGGTCCCAAGGCGGAGCTCTGTGGTTGAGCTTGGCACGGTGGGAGGTCCCACGGTGGAGCTCCATGGTTGAGCTCGGTGCGACAGCAGGTCCCACAGCGGAGCTCAGTGATTGAGCTCAGCATGATGAAAGGTTACACGGTGAAGCTCCATAGTTTAGCCGAGGCGACGGAAAGTCCCACAGCGGAGCTCTGTGGTTGAGCTTGGTGTGACAGGAGGTCCGACGGCGGAGCTCCATGGTTTAGCCAGGGTGACGGAAGGTCCCACGGCGGAGCTCCATGGTTGAGCTCAGCATGATGGGAGGTCACATGGTGGAGCTCCGTGGTTTAGCCCGGGTGACGGAAGTTCCCACGGCGGAGCTCCATGGTTGAGCTCAGCATGATGTGAGGTCCCACGGTGGAGCTCCATGGTTGAGCTCGGCATGATGGGAGGTCCTACGGTGGAGCTCCATGGTTTAGCCCGGGTGACAGAAGGTCCCAAGGCGGAGCTCCTTCAGCTGAGCGGCGCTGCCAACGAAGGCCAGCAGGTGAACAGCCCACGGAGTGAAACAGGCAGCTACCATCTGTTTTTATACACAGCTCACACATCAATATAATGCTGAGCCTGAAAGAACTAAAATGATGATGGCAGTGACGTGCTGTCATAGCCAACGACAGAGCCAGCTGTCAATCAAATGATAATTATTATTTTAACGTGGGGGGTCAATGGGGATCTGCTCTGTTTTAGAGACACCACCTGGTGGTCAGTAGAGGAACTGCAACAAAATCAATTTTCTGGTTTGGCTTCAACTGGATGCTTGGCTCTTGACCATGTTCCATTTTTACGACACTGAATGTAGCGTCGCTGTGCTTTTAGCTGCGTTTTAGAGCAAATATTAGCATACGATAACAAAATTTGAATTAATTACTAATTTTAAAGAAAACAGGTTTTATTTTATTTTTCGGTCCCTCCTCCTCTTCGACTCTGGGAATGGTTTTTCTGATGGGAGCTGGAACTGGTGGCTTCAAGGCCATTTCCCCCTCAAATGCAAATGGCCCTGACCCTAGGGTTAACCCTAACCCAGCACCAGGAGAAACCAGCACCAGGAGAAACCAGCTCCAGAAGAAACCAGCTCCAGGAGAAACCAGCACCAGGAGAAACCAGCACCAGGAGAAACCAGCACCAGGAGAAACCAGCATCAGTAGAAAGCAGCTCCAGGAGAAACCAGCTCCAGGAGAAACCAGCTCCAGTAGACACCAGAACCAGGAGAAACCAGCATCAGTAGAAACCAGCACCAGTAGACACTAGAACCAGGAGAAACCAGCACCAGGAGAAACCAGCACCAGTAGAAACTAGCACCAGGAGAAACCAAGCACCTCCAGAAACCAGCACCAGGAGAAACCACCAAACCAGGAGAAACCAGCACCAGGAGAAACCAGCACCAGTAGAAACTAGCACCAGGAGAAACCAGTCCAGGAGAAACCAACCACCAGAGAAACCAGCACCAGTAGAACCAGACCAGGACCAGAGAAACCAGCTCCAGGAGAAACCAGCACCAGGAGAAACCAGCACCAGTAGAAACCAGCACCAGTAGAAACCAGCTCCAGGAGAGACCAGCACCAGGAGAAACCAACACCAGGAGAAACCAGCTCCAGGAGAAAACAGCACTAGGAGAAAACAGCACCAGTAGAAACCAGCACCAGGAGAAACCAGGACCAGTAGAAACCAGCTCCAGGAGAAACCAGCACCAGGAGAAACCAGCACCAGGAGAAACCAGCTCCAGGAGAAAAACCAGAAAACACCAGGAGAAACCAGACCAGAGAGAACCAGCTCCAGGAGAAACCAGCACCAGACCAGGAGAAACCAGCACCAGGAGAAACCAGCACCAGGAGAAACCAGCACCAGGAGAAACCAGCACCAGTAGAAACCAGCACCAGTAGAAACCAGCACCAGGAGAAACCAGCACCAGGAGAAACCAGCACCAGTAGAAACCAGCTCCAGTAGAAACCAGCTCCAGGAGAAACCAGCTCCAGGAGAAACCAGCACCAGGAGAAACCAGCTCCAGAAGAAACCAGCATCAGTAGAAACCAGCACCAGTAGAAACCAGCACCAGGAGAAACCAGGACCAGTAGAAACCAGCATCAGTAGAAACCAGCACCAGTAGACACTAGAACCAGGAGAAACCAGCACCAGGAGAAACCAGCTCCAGAAGAAACCAGCATCAGTAGAAACCAGCACCAGTAGAAACCAGCACCAGGAGAAACCAGGACCAGTAGAAACCAGCATCAGTAGAAACCAGCACCAGTAGACACTAGTACCAGGAGAAACCAGCACCAGGAGAAACCAGCACCAGTAGAAACCAGCTCCAGGAGAAACCAGCTCCAGTAGAAACCAGAACCAGGAGAAACCAGCACCAGGAGAAACCAGCACCAGTAGAAACTAGCACCAGAAGAAACCAGCTCCAGGAGAAACCAGCACCAGGAGAAACCAGCTCCAGGAGAAACCAGCACCAGGAGAAACCAGCACCAGGAGAAACCAGCACCAGTAGAAACCAGCACCAGTAGAAACCAGCTCCAGGAGAAACCAACACCAGGAGAAACCAGCACCAGTAGAAACCAGCACCAGTAGAAACCAGCTCCAGGAGAAACCAGCTCCAGGAGAAACCAGCACCAGGAGAAACCAGCTCAGTAGAAACCAGCACCAGTAGACACTAGAACCAGGAGAAACCAGCACCAGGTAGAAAACCAGCACCATTAGAAACCAGCACCAGAGAAACCATCCAGTAGAAACCAGAACCAGGAGAAACCAGCTCCAGGAGAAACCAGCACCAGAAACCAGAGAAACCAGCACCAGTAGAAACAGAAACCAGAGAAACCAGCACCAGTAGAAACCAGCACCAGAGAAAACCAGCTCCAGTAGAAACCAGCACCAGGAGAAACCAGCTCCAGGAAACCAGCACCAGAAAAACCAGAAAAGCCACCAGGAGAAACCAGCACCAGTAGAAACCAGAGAAACCAGCAGAAACCATTAGAAAACCAGGACCAGGAGAAACCACCAGGAGAAACCAGCACCAGTAGAAACCAGCACCAGTAGAAAAAGCTCCAGAGAAACCCACACCAGGAGAACCAGCACCAGTCAGTACCAACCAGAAACCACCAGGTAGCACCAGCTAGAACCAGGAGAAACCAGCACCAGAGAAACCAGCACCAGAAGAAACCAGCACCAGGAGAAACCAGCTCCAGTAGAAACCAGCTCCAGGAGAAACCAGCTCCAGGAGAAACCAGCACCAGGAGAAACCAGCACCAGTAGAAACCAGCACCAGTAGAAACCAGCACCAGTAGAAACCAGCACCAGGAAACACCAGGAGCACCAGGAGAAACCAGCACCAGAGACCAGGAGAAACCAGCACCTAGAAGAACCACTCCAGGAGAAAAACCAGCACCAGGAGAAACCAGCTCCAGAGAAAAGCACCAGCACCACCAGAGAAACAGCACCAGAGAAACCAGCACCAGTAGAAACCAGCACCAGTAGACACTAAACCAGAGAACCACACCATGAGAAAAACCAGCACCAGTAGAAACCAGCTCCAGTAGAAACCCTCCAGGAGAAACCACTCCAGGAGAACCAGGAGAAACAGAACCACCACCAGGAGAAACCAGAAACCACCAGTAGAAAACCAGCTCCAGAGAAACCATCCAGAAGAAACCAGCTCCAGGAGAAACCACCAGCACCACCAGAAACCACCAGAGAAACCAGCTCCAGGAGAAACCAGCACCAGCACCAGAAAACCAGCTCCAGAGAAAACCCACCAGGAGAAACCAGCACCAGGAGAAACCACAGCACCAGCATAGAAACCACACCAGCACCAGTAGAAACCAGCACCAGTAGAAACCAGAAACCAGCATCAGTAGAAACCAGCTCCAGAAACCACCAGGAGAAACCAGCCATTAGAAACCAGCACCCACAGTAGACACTAACCAGAGAAACCAGCACCGGAGAAACCACACCAGTAGAAAAACCTAGCACCAGGAGAAACCAGCTCCAGTAGAAAACCAGCTCCAGAACCAACCAGACTCCAGCACCAGAGAAACCAGCACCAGAGAGAAACCAGCACCAGAGAAACCAGAGAAAACCAGCACCAGTAGAAACCAGCACCAGTAGAAACCAGCACCAGGAGAAACCAGCACCAGGAGAAACCAACCACCACTAGAAGAAACCAGCTCCAGAGAGAAACCAGCACCAGAGAGAAAGCACCAGGAGAAACCAGAAGACACCACCAGTAGAACCACCAGTAGAAAGCACCAGAGAAACCACCATAGAAACCAGCACCAGGAGAAACCAGCACCAGGAGAAACCAGCACCAGGAGAAACCAGCACCAGGAAAAACCAGGACCAGTAGAAACCAGCTCCAGGAGAAACCAGCACCAGGAGAAACCAGCACCAGGAGAAACCAGCTCCAGGAGAAACCAGCACCAGGAGAAACCACACCAGGAGAAACCAGCTCCAGGAGAAACCAGCACCAGGAGAAACCAGACCAGGAGAAACCAGCTCCAGGAGAAACCAGCCCCATAGAAACCACTCCAGGAGAAACCAGCAGAGAACCAGCACCAGGAAACCAGCCAGTAGAAACCAGCTCCAGGAGAGACCAGCACCAGCACCAGGAGAAACCAGCTCCAGTAGAAACCACATCAGTAGAAACCAGCACCAGTAGAAACCAACCAGGAGAACCAGGACCAGTAGAAACCAGCTCCAGTAGAAACCAGCACCAGAGCAGCACCAGGAGAAACCCAGCACCAGGAGAAACCAGCAACCAGAGAAAACCAGCACCAGGAAACCAGCTCCAGAGAAAAACCAGAACCAGGAGAAACCAGCACCAGAGAAACCAGCACCAGTAGAAACATAGCCAGGAGAAACCAGCACCAGTAGAAACCACCAGAAGCCAGAAAAACCAGAGAAACCAGCACCAGGAGAAAACCAGCTCACCAGGAGAAACCAGCTCCAGGAGAAACCAGCACCAGCACCAGAAACCCACCAGAGAAACCACACCAGAGAACCACAGCTAGAAACCATAGAACCAGAACCAGGAGAAACCAGGAGAAACCAGCACCAGTAGAAACCAGTAGCACCATAGAGAAACCAGCTCCAGTAGAAACCAGGAGAAAACCAGCCAGAAACCAGCCAGGAGAAACCAGCACCAGGAGAACCAGCACCAGAGAAACCAGCCCAGGAGAAACCTCACCAGAAAAGAAACCAGGAGAAACCAGGACCAGAAACCAGCCCAGGAGAAACCAGCACCAGGAGACCAACCAGTAGAAACCAGACCAGAGAACCAGCACCAGTAGAAACCAGGAGAAACCAGCACCAAGGAGAAACCAGCTCCAGGAGAAACCAGCACCAGAGAAAACCAGAACCAGAAACCAGCACCATTAGAAAACCAGGACCAGTAGAAACCAGAAACCAGCAGAAACCCAGCACTAGAAAACCAGCTCCAGGAGAAACCAGCACCAGGAGAAACCAGCACAGGAGAAACCAGCACCAGGAGAAAGCACCAGAAACCAAGAAACCCCACCAGGAGAAACCAGCTCCAGAGAACCAACCAGAGAAACCAGCACCAGGAGAAACCACTCCAGTAAACCAGCACCAGTAGAAACCAGCACAGAGAAACCAACCAGAAACCAGCACCAGTAGAAACCACCAGAGAAACCAGCTCCAGGAGAAACCAGCACAGGAGAAACAGCACCATAAACCAGAACGAGGAAACCAGGACCAGTAGAACCACCAGAAACACCAGGAGAAACCAGCACCAGGAGAAACCAGCTCCAGGAAAACCAGCACCAGTAGAAACCAGACCAGGGAAACCAGCTCAGGAGAAACCAGCACCATAGAAACCAGCACCAGAGAGGACACCAACCAGCACCAGGAGAAACCAGCACCACTAGCAACCGAACCAGAAGAAACCAGCTCCGGAGAAACCAGCTCCAGTCCAGTAGAAACCACACCAGGAGAAACCAGCTCCAGAGAAACCCATCAGAACCAGACCTAAACCAGCACCAGAGAAACCAGGAACCAGTAGAAACCACATCATAGAAACCGCACCTTAGACACTAGCAGGAGAACCAGCTCCAGAAGAAACCACCAAGAACCAGATTAAAACCAGCACCAGGAGAAACCAGGACCACCAGTAGAACTCACCACCATCACCAGAAACCAGTCCAGGAGAACCACTCCAAGAAGAACCAGAGAAACCAGCACCAGGAGAAACCAGCACCAGTAGAAACTAGCCAGAAGAAACCATCTCCAGGAGAAACCGCCCAGAAAGCACCAGCTCCAGGGAAACCACAGCCCAGAGCACCATCACCAGAGAAACCAGCTCCAGAAACCACACCAGGAGACCAGCACCAGTAGAAACCATAACCAGCTCCAGGAGAAACCAGCTCCAGGAGAACCAGCACCAGGAGAAACCAGCATCAGTAGAAACCAGCACCAGTAGACACTAGAACCAGGAGAAACCAGCACCAGGAGAAACCAGCACCAGTAGAAACTAGCACCAGGAGAAACCAGCTCCAGTAGAAACTAGAACTAGGAGAAACCAGCTCCAGGAGAAACCAGCACCAGGAGAAACCACAAAACCAGCCAGGAACCAGCACCATAGAAACCAGCTCCGGAAAACCAGCTCCAGGAGAAAACACCTATGAAAACAGAACCAGTAGTAGAACCAGCACCGCAAGAAACCACTCCAGGAGAAACCAGAGAAACCAGCACCAGGAGAAACCACACCAGGGGAAACCAGACCAGGCTAAACCAGTCCATGCGAAACCAGCACCAGTAGAAACCAGCTCCAGAGAAAAACCACTCCAGGGAGAAACCACACCAGGAGAAACCGCCCATAGAAACCAGCACCATTAGAACCAGCTCCGGAGAAACCAGCACAGAAACCAGCACAGTAAGAAACCAGCTCCGTAGAAAACCAGCTCCAGATGAAACCAGCTCCATAGAAACCAGCACCAGAGAAACCAGCTCC
The DNA here is from genome assembly GCA_018398805.1 of Hirundichthys speculiger. Classification (NCBI taxonomy): domain Eukaryota; kingdom Metazoa; phylum Chordata; class Actinopteri; order Beloniformes; family Exocoetidae; genus Hirundichthys; species Hirundichthys speculiger. The sequence goes on along the minus strand of JAGFBZ010000629.1, from coordinate 38,955 downwards.
AGGATAAACTCAGCATCAGTATAAAACCGCCCAGTATAAACAAGCACCAGGAGAAAACCCAGGACCAGTAGAACACCAGCTCCAGCCAGGAGAACCAGCACCAGGAGAAACCAGCACCACGAGAAACCAGGACCAGGAGCATCCTCTCCAGGAGAAACCTTAGCACCAGTAGAAACCAGCTCCAGGAGAAACCAGCTCCAGGAGAAACGCAACACCATGCAGAAACCAGCACCATAGAAACCAGCTCCATAAAACCAACTCCAGGAGAAACCAGCCAGAGAAACCAGGCACCAGTAGAAACGCAGCACCAGTAGAAACCAGCTCCAGGAGAAACCAGCTCCAGAGAAACAGGACCAGAGAAACCAGCACAGTAGAAACCAGCACCATAGACACTAGAACCATTAGAACCAGCACCAGGAAACCACACACCAGTAGAACTAGCACCAGGAGAAACCAGCTCCAGTAGAAACCAAACCAGAAAACCAGCACCAGGATAAACCAGCACCCAGTAGAAACTAGCAACAGAAGAACCAGCTCCGAGAAACCAGCACCAGGAACCTCACCATGAGAAACCAAGCACCGAGAAACCATGACCCAGTCAGAAACCAGCTCCATGAGGAAAACCAGCACCAGTAGAAACCAGCTCAGGAGAAACCACACCAGGAGAAAAACCAGCTCAGGAGAAACCCTCACCAGATAAAGCAGCTTCCATGAGAAACAGCCCAGGATAAACCATGACCAAGGAGAAACCAGCTCCAGAGAAACCAGCACCAGTATAACTATGCACCATGAGAAACCAGCCTCCAGTTAGAAACCAGACCCAGGAGAAACCTCACCAGAAAACCAGCACCAGTAGAAACTAGCACCAGAAGAAACCAGCTCCAGGAGAAACCAGCGCCAGGAGAAACCAGCACCAGGAGAACAGACAGTAAAACAGGACCAGTAGAAACCGCTCCAGGAGAAACCAGCACATAAACACTCCAGTTAAACCACACCAGGAGTAAACCAGCACCAGGAGAAACCATCTCCAGGAGAAAACAGCACCAGGAAACAGCACAGTAGAAACCAGCACCAGGAGAACAGCACCAGTAGAACCAGCACCATTAAAACCAGCTCCAGGAAAACCCACCAGGATAAACCCCAGTAAACTAGCACCAGAAGAAACCAGCCTCCCAGGAGAAACCCCCAGGAGAAACAGCACCGTAGAAACCAGACCAAGAAAACCATCCCCAGTAGAAACGAGCTCCAGGAAAACCAGCACAGGAAACCTCATCAGAGAAACCAGCACCAGAGAAACCAGCTCCAGGAGAAACCAGCACCAGGAAAACCAGGACCGGAGAACAGCTCCAGGAGACCAGCACCAGTAGAACCATCTCCAGAGAAACCACTCCAGGAGAAACCAGCAACCAGGCAACCAGCGACCAGAGAAACCAGCTCCGGATAAACCAGCCAGGAGAACCCATCATTAGAAACCAGCATCAGTAAAAACCACAGCACCAGGAGAAACCAGGACCGTAGAAACCAGCTCCAGGAGAAACACACCAGGAGAAACAGCACCAGGAGAAACATCACAGGAGAAACCAGACCAGAGAAACCAGCTCCAGATAAACAGCACCAAGAGAAACCAGCTCGGAGAACCAGCTCCAGGAGAAACCAGCATCAGTAGAAACCAGCACCAGTAGAAACCAGCACCAGGAGAAACCAGGACCAGTAGATACCGCTCCGAGAAACCAGCACCAGGAGAAACCAGCACCAGTAGAAACCATCACCAGGAGAAACCAGTTCCAGGAGAAACCAGTTCCATCACCACAAAACCACCTCAGAAACCAGGATCAGTAGAACCAGCACCACAGCAGCCAGGACCAGCAGAAACCAGCATCAGTAGAAACCAGCATCAGTAGAAACCAGCATCAGTGGAAACCAGCATCAGTAGAAACCAGCAACCAGCACCAGCAGAAACCAGGACCAGCAGAAACCAGCATCAGTAGAAACCAGCACCAGCAGAAGCCAGGACCAGCAGAAACCAGCACCAGTAGAAACCAGCATCAGTAGAAACCAACACCAGTAGAAACAAGCATCAGTAGAAACCAGCATCAGTAGAAACCAGCATCAGCAGAAACCAGCACTAGGAGAAACCAGCACCACTAGAAACCAGCACCAGTAGAAACCAGCATTAGTAAAAAACCAGCATCAGTAGAAACCAGCACCAGAAGAAACCAGCACCATGATGTATTCTGGTCCAGTTCCACTCGTATCCACCACAGATGGACTCATTCAGGGTTTTTCTCGGTTTGAAGTTTGTCACTTGACTTAAAAAGTAACATTTTAAAACTGTATTGATCACCAACTCTGCAGACTCGAGGGACAAGTTCCAGATGGGGGGGGGGGGGGGGGGGGGGGGGGGGGGGGGGGGGGGGGGGCTCCTGGACCAAAAATCCAAAAATGTCAGGTTTTTTTAATTTTTTTTATCACAGTTCAGCCTGGGGCCATGACTGGTGGAATGAATGAGAAGAGCCAACCCCCCAGTAGAGAACTGGTCCTGCTGGGTAAACAGCCCCTAGCTGGTATTCAAAGAGAAAAGAGCCCATTCAGGTTAGTATTTAGTCTCCCTGGAGGAGGATTCATGGACAGGTGCTCAGAGTCCCAACCCAAACTCAGTCCTGACACAAACGCACATCTGCATGAGGACATTACAGTTTTTCTCAATTGGTTTGGTACATTTCTCACATCAGAATTGAAATTCTCAAAAGTTCTTGTTCAGTTGTCACATCATCATGCCATTTGTGCAGATAAAAAAGGCAGTTTCTCATTGCATTGAACAAATTGCAAATGCTTTTGTCCATCCATGCAAATGATTGTGTACAATTCTCAGTTTTTTCGTACATTATCAATTGCTTTTTGTCATGCTAATCAAAATGCTTTGTTATAGGAATCTATCAAATAGTCCCCATCTCTTCCCCAAAACATTTAGGCTATGTTCATCATATAAGTCTTCACATGCAAAATGATTTACCAAGCCATCATAACATGTCAAGCATATATACATTTCCATAAGACATTTGTCTGTAATATGATCAAAATTGGGTAAATTCCTCCCAGGTGAATCTAGACTTTCTCTAATGAAAAAAGTTGATCAACCAATGATCGACAGTTTTTCTGAATGAGCTCAAGGGAGCATCTCATGAACAATCTACTGGGGAGTAAATAGGTAACCAGAGCACAATAGAAAGTTCAATGTCTGACAATGGAAGGACAACAGCCAAGAAGAAGGAGAGGAAGAGGGGTGAGGCTGCATGGTGGAGGAGTAGGAAGAGGAAGAGGCAGAAGAGGCTGACAGATGCGTGTTCCTGATGAAATCAGAGCAACACTTGTAGACCATGTTTTGAATCATGGGGCTGACTATGGCTGAAGCGGGGAGAAGGGTGCAGCCAAATGTTGGCAGAACAACTATGTCCTCAATTATTCAAACTTTCCGCAGAGAGAACAGGTTGTAATCTAACAGTATGTGCTGAATACATGGGTTTACTGTATTTACATGTCAATACAGTAATGCCCCATACAAAATTACAGTAACCTATTCCACTGATGCTCTATACAATGCCATTGTGTCTTCCTCAATTTGTTTTGGTTTACATTTCTATTTCCCACATAGGACTGCAAAGACAAGTACACAGGGGTGGTAGAGGGCGGATTTTCACACCACACCAGGAGATGGCTATCTGCAACATTGTTGTTGAAAACAACGCCATTACACTGAGAGAGATACAGACTACTATTTTGCAGGACAATGACACATTTGCAAACATCCAAACAGTCAGTATCTCTACCATTGACAGAGTGCTAAAAAAACACACATGCGCATGAAACAGCTATACACTGTCCCATTTGAAAGAATGGTGAGAGGGTGAAGGAGCTGCGCTACCACTTTTGTCCCAGTACAACTTTTATTCCAAAACCCATATATAGATATGCCTTGTTTGTAAGTCGCTTTGGGTTTACAGTAAAGTGTCTGCCAAATGCAATGTAATGTAAAATGTACACTACACTACTGTAAGTGTGGCATTTGCACATATGCTATGGCTGTAGAAAAGAAGATGCAATATGTCATATACGTTTGATCTAACTTCTTTTGCAATGCATGTAATCAGTAATTCCAAAAATAACATTTTGTCTTCTGTATTTAGCGCATGATGGAACTGGAAGCTAGTGAGCCACCCTGTCACTTCATTTACATGGACGAGGCTGGCTTCAATCTGAAAGCGCAGAAGACGGGGTCGAAACCTTATTGGACATCGAGCCCCATTGATGTGCCAGGCCAAGGGGTGGCAACATAACTATGTGTGCCGCAATATCAATAACGGTGTGCTGACACACATTCCACTGATGGGTCCATACAACTCTGAACGTCTAATAGCATTCCTAGACACTTTGTACAGGGATCATATCCTAGGTGGCCCAGCCGAGATATGGCCCAGCCCAAATATGCCATAATATGGGACAATGTAAGCTTCCACAAGTCAACCTAGTAGGCAGTGGTACGCAAACCATAACAGAATGGTGATGGAGTTCTTTACCACCATACTCCCCATTCCTCAACCCCATTGAGGAATTTTTCTCAGCCTGGAGGTGGAAGGTGTATGACCGAGAGCCACACACACAAGTGACCCTTCTGGCTGCAATGGATGCAGCATGCCAAGACATTACTGCAGATTCCTGCAGAGCATGGATTAGGCATGCAAAAGATACTATCCACGCTGCCTTGCACAGGAACATCAGGTGTGACGTGATGAGAATTTGGTGGCCTAACAGACAGGAACGGAAAGAAACTGAAGATCAGGATTGAGATTAGAATTTGGGGAGTTGTTCATATTTTTTTGTTTACCTACTGTATGACCTATGTTTATATTTTTGACCTATGTTTACACTTACGTATTGTATTTCACCTTTGTTATGTGCAGTGCTGTCTTTTTTTTTTCTTTACGGACTGCAATGTCAATGTTTGCCAATGATGAAGTCATTCTGTAAATGTGAATCTTGTCTTTTCCAATCAATCTTACATTACATTACATTATATGAGGTCAAATGTACAACACTTGTCATCACACCTAAACCACATTTTACATCAACATGTCCCTTCAAGTGCACTATTCAATTGCCACATGACTAATGAATTTGACTGTCTTATCTGTACACAATGACACAATATTAAACTTCTATGGCACTGACAAGTATATTGACACCAAAACTTGCTTTTGAGGGATGGACTAAGGATTTTGAGCAAGAGACTGGCTTTTGCAGGTGATCCACAGTGTTTTGCTATTTGTTCAAACTGTTTTGAGAAATGCACTTGATCTTCTGCAAATTGCAAGGATGATTGGAAAAATGTACCAAAGTGATTGAGAAAAACTGTAATCTGCACCAAACACATTACAGCCAGAAGGAGCCTCTCCAGGTGTTGCACCTGGAGAGGCTACAGAGCAGAAGAAGAAGAAGTAAACTCTGTCAGACCTAAAACGCCTCCACCGTCCTCCAGTCCTGAGCCTGACTCACTTAACTCCAAAAGTCCAGTAGCAGGGAGGAGGACTGGAAGACACGAAGCCCAGCGTGTAAAAATAAACGAGAGATCCTGCAGAGCAAGGCGGCGGGCAGCGAGGCAGCGGGCGGCGAGGAGCCCGGCGCGCCATATGCTCCATGGCACGTGCTGGCATGACTCTGGGAAGAGCTCCTCTAAAAGTGGCACTTTGTTTGCTGTGAGCTGAGCGCTCGGCCCACGAAACATCTGCGCCTGCTGGCCGCGGGGGGGTAACGGTGGACGCAACATCTGCAAGACTCACGAGCAAAGAAAACACACCTCTGAGGTGTCATTAACCTCAGAGACAGAGGGGAATCGAACCTCCGCCGTGCCTGTGAGAATGCTGTATAGATCATGATGGGCACCGCTGACGTGCAAACACTTCAGAAACGCTGATGCATAGACATTTAGACGGATGTAGCCTTGTCCCTGCCTCTGGTTTGGACTGAGACAGTGTTCTGGCTCTGTACTCGTTTAAACGCTCCATTATTCTCTCCGTTCACTCTCTAACCTTTATTGTCTGCCAGCCGGTTCGGGGCAGCTGTTGCAGACCTGGAAGGAGCTTTTTCATTCAAACAAAAAAAATAAAAAAATCGGATCCTCGTTGAGGCTGAGAAAAAGCCCTACGAGATGAAACAATGTTTGTGGTACTGCTGCTTTTTCAAAATATAAGAAAAAAAGAAAGGAGAGAGAGAGAAAGCAGAGTTCTAATAAACTTAAACCTATCATTTAAACACAGCTTTCGCGTCGGCTCATCTCTGGTATCGGCTCCAGAGCAGCGTCTCCCTTCCTCTGAAGGAAACATCTTTGAAAGATTTGGAAACTTCTCAACGTGACGACGCCGGCCCAAACGGCTTTTCTGAGACCTCGCTCCTAATAAACCTGAACGGCTGCACCGTCAAAGTGTTGCACTATTTACACTATTTACTAGCGGTGTAAAAAAAATTTGATTTGGCGATATATCGCGATTTTCAGCTGCCCAGTATAATATCGATTTTTCAGCTCTAATATCGATTTTTTCAGAAAATACTTAAATGTGCAGAAACACTAATAATAAACAATAAATAGGTTGTTTTGAAGCAAATAGTTTTGACTCAATTTTTCCTCTAAATGATCAATATCATCTGATGAACATATAAAGCAACTGGATTTTTCATCTCTACTTTTAATTTTGATATTAACTGGGTAGATCAGGGGGTATTCAGTTAAAAGCCACAGAGGTTCGGTAACTAAATTTTGCCTAAGTAGAAGGTCCGAACAAAAGTCCCACATTTTGAAAAAGTAACTAATTTTTATTTTTGAATCAATGCTACGGTCTCAGAGCTGATGAGGCAGACAGGCCTGGAACTGCTGACCAGGAGTTAAAACATATATTTTGCTGTCCATTCGTCTTTAAAACAATGGTTTTCAGTGTCTACCTTTCTCTTTTTCCAGCAAGTCATGATGTCTTCTGTTGTGGTCAACCTGACCTTCCCCGGACTGCTGATCTGTGGACTCAAAGTAAGATTAATTTGAATTCAATAATAGTCATGACACTCTCAAGTTTCGCCTTTGCAAAGGGAGAAATCAGCTGACAGACCCCGCGGTCTGTCCTCCTGCTCGTCCGGCTGATTTCTGACTCTCTGCAGCTCACAGGCTGGTTTTATTGACACATGCAGGGCGTAAAACATTTTGCTAGATACAATCACTTTTATGGTAGCAAACTCCTCCATTGTGCCAAAACAGTTCCTTCCTCTAATAAGAACCTATCACCCTGACACAGCCCAGTTGTCTTTTTATCGCCTGCAACTTTATGAGTCTAGCTCAGCCCGTGACCTGCAGACCTGTGTTGGGCCACACCATGTGATCACAGAGACAAAGAAAGACAAAGGAAATCTTTTAAAACTCAAATCCCCAGCATTCCTTGCAAGGTAACACCTAGGTGTGAACATGATGTCACGGCCTCTCACTGGCCGCGAGCCCCTAGTCTCAGCGGGGGTTCCCCAAACGGAGGCGGATCACAGACCCGCCGCTTAAAACACAGTGAACGCGCTGAGATCGCCTTCTTGCCTCGCCAGCTCTTGCTTATCCACCTTCTCGGGCTGCTTTGACCTTCGTCGGCTCTCCAGATCGGATCTAATCCGCACGATTCAAAGCATCATCTCCCCCGGGCCTCCCTCGGCCCATCACTGCTCCAGCCAGCAACCGCGAGGCCATCCAGCGGCGCGCTAGTCAGCCACCGGCGAGGAAGACTGGTTTACGTGCTCCGTCCAGCCAGCACCACAAGTGATCCGCACGCATCGGCGCGACAGAAGCTCGGTGCCCCACAGAAGACGCCATCGGCTCCACGCGCGCCCTACAGGACCTGGTCCCGCTGGAGCGCCAACCTGTACCCCCCTGAAGCCGAAGGAGGGAGAGAAACCCAGCAGAGCCGCTCCGTGACCACCCACGGAGCGTAATCCAAAAGCGGCGAAGCCACACCCCCAAAGCATAATCACCTTACCGGGACACTACCACGCCATCGATCGCTTTCCAGAAGCGAAACAAGTGGGAGGCTTTTGGTGTCTGGGCAGAGCTTAGTTTAGCTGTATGCTAATCCAATTTTTCTTGGGTTCGTATATGTTTAGAACCGGACCATCGGTCCACCATAGTCCATACATTTTTATCATTGCGAACAGCAACCCCGCTCGCCGTTCCTCGGTTCAGAACCAGAGCAGCTCTGTGGAGTGATTCATACTGCTGTCTCTGTGAGAACACAGGGTCGCGGTTGCTAGTCGCAGGATTATTCAGTTTTCTTGTGTTTACAGTGGTTACGATTGAGCCCGCCGGCAATCCGCCGGTGCGTGTTTACCCACGTGATCGCAGTGTTTCCTCGCCATCAGCTGGTCACGCTGTGATTTCAGACAACAGTCAGGAGAGGAGTGCAGAGTTGCTCCGCGCTCCTTAACCTGTGTGGAGATCCTTAGAGCGATCACCGCGGTGGCTAGGAATCACCTTTTGCCGTGGACTTTATTCTGCCTTTTCTCTGTCTCATACTAACACCTTCTGATGAGTTACACGCGGTCTTGTCCGCCATTTTGTGACGTCCTATCGCGTGAGTTGGCGGTCATCTTAGATGAGGGACGAAAACACCACGTGATCTCGCCCGCCATCTTGTGACATCCCATCTCGCGAGTCGGCGGCCATCTTGTCGAGGGACGATACCACGTGATCTCGGCGGCCATCTTAGACATCTCTCCCACACACACACACACCTATAGTTCCCAGCACACATGTATATAAGTTTACACTGGTCAATTGAATGTTTCATTTGCTTATGTTTAGTTTAGTCGTCTTTGAGTAAGTAGATATCAGGATCTTAATTCAAGTGTTTGTTCCTTTGAATATTTGTGTTAATAAATTCTGATATTCTAATGAGAGAAGTTGTTTGTGGTTATTTTACACAGTTTTGTAACATTGGCTGGTTGAAGAGGTCTGTGCTAGGACTCACACCTTCTCTGTTGCTCTGTAGCACCACACCTGGTCACAGGCTGGCACGCATAGAACAACAGCCATTTTGAGACTGATCGTGCCATTTAGTCCTTTTTCCTGATTTATCAGGTGGTGCCCCGTTTCATTTTATTAACTTTCTGGTTATTAGCAGCCGTCCCTCAAGACGGTTGGTAATAACCCTTTTTGTACTAAACAAGCACGTTATACGCCTTATTGCACAACACCTGCAAAGGCAGACCTTTTAACAACTCTTAATATATGTGTCCAAATATGCAAGCACAATTATACTTCCCACAGTCTGTGGTATCTACTTTACTTTCTTCCTGCGCTGTTGCTGACGTCAGTGCTTAAATTTGTGCTTGTGTGACTGATTTTGGGTTTGCAGGGAATAATGTAGGGGTGGTTTGGTTTGGGGGTGCAATGAATTCTGGCAATATAATCACGATTTGCATGGAGAATTTGCATGTGGCCACTGTATTCTAGTTGATGCGATGTCAGAGACGGATTTTGGCCAATGTGTGGCTCCGCTGCCAATAACAAACACGTGTTTCCAAGCTACGTCTCTGACTACCGGCGCTAGATTACCGTGTCAACTGTAGTAGCAGCACCCGCTGTAAATATCCACGGTCGTTCAAAACCACTCTGTGAAAATTACACTACAGTACTTATTTTTTGCATTGGTCGCAGGTCCGGACGAAACCATCTCCTGCTCCGTATTCGGACCGGAGTCCGCTGTTGCGTGACCCCTGGGGTAGAATATGGCAATATACCGCGATATCATACCGTGACCCAAGTATCATGTCGCTATGATACCCAAGTATCATATCGCATTGCGAGGTCACCCCTACACACAACAGAACGAGCTCAGCCCATTTTAAATAAAAAAAAATAAATCTCCAAAAATAGAAGATTTACAAACTAATGTGTTCTGGTGTCAGCTTACCCGTTTATATATACAGTCATGGAAAAAATTATTAGACCACCCTTTTTTTCTTCAGTTTCTTGTTCATTTTAATGCCTGGTACAACTAAAGGTACATTTGTTTGGACAAAAATAATGATAACCACAAAGATTGCTCATAAGAGTTTTATTTAAGAGCTGATATCTTACCATTTTCCATGGTTTTCTTGATTATAACCTAAATCACTTAAGTTTTTACATCAATAGCTATGGCGTTGTACTGCCAAAAACACTGCTTTTATGCATTCAGTGTTTTCTTTTCTGTCTGTTTTAGTCACATGATGACGTTTAGTGGTACCAGGTATTAAAATGAACAAGAAAGTGAAGAAAAAATGGTGGTCTAATAATTTTTTTCCATGACTGTATATATATGTATATATATATATATATAATATATATATATATATATATATATATATATATATATATATATAATATACGCAGCAGATATCAGGGATGAACTGGAAGTCATTACACAGATAGACTGTCAGGTCTTTTACAGATTCCCATCACATGACAGCATATACCTCCTTACTTTTCTGAAACACACCCCCTCTTCTGTCTCTTTCACTCTTTCTCTCCTCTCTAATTGTCAGTCCCGAGCAGATAAATTGTTTAATTTGCAGCAACAAATCAGAAATGTGGCAGCTTTGTGTGTCTCTGAAATAATCATTTCATGGTTCAGCTCTGACCCTTGATTTTATCTGGACCTCGCAGCGATCCTTTCTCCGAGGACGTCACTGACAAAAATGTGATGTATGAATATTCGCGGCGTGGAAATAATTAGGAGGAATACCACTGACACCAGATAATCACATCTCTGCTAACCTTGGATGCACATTCTGCAGCCCGTCAGAGGACGAAGGCCCGTTGGAGTCCGTTCCTCTTTTCCTCCAGTAACCGGAGGTGGGGATGGAGATCTGTAGGGCGGTTGGGTGACCTCCCTCTGCACCTGTCCAGTGCACATCTGGACGGATGAACTCGCCTCCAGTCCTACACATCTCTGGTTCCACCTGAAAGACCTCACTGGTCACTAGTATTGGCAAGGACCTCGCAATACCATATGTATCATGATACTTGGGTCACGATTTAATAATATCATGATATATTGGGATATTCTACCCAATTAACATCCCACCTAGGGATAAGTATTGGCAAGGACCTCGCAATATGATATGTATCATGATACTTGGGTCACGATATTGCGATATCACGATATGTTGCGATATTGTACCTAGTTAATATCAAAATTAAAAGTAGAGATGAAAAATTAAATAGCTGTATATGTTCATCAGATGATATTGATCATTCAGAGGACAAATTGAGTCAAAACTATTTGTTTCAAAACAACCTAAATATTGTTTATTAGTGTTTTTGAAAAAAATCGATATTAGGAGTTGAAAAATGGATATTATATTGGGTGGCCAAAAATCGCGATATATTGCCAAATGGATTTTTTTTTCACACCCCTATGATCTCCTGATAAGTGTGTCCTGGTGTCATCTGTGGAAGAAAGTCCATAATAGAGTAGAATAGAGGGTTGGGAATTGAGAACCGGTTCCTGTAGAGAACCGGTTCTGTGTTTCAATTCCATGGAATCGTTTGGCAGTTTATCTAGCGATTCTCTTATCGATTCCAACCAGCACGAATCTCACATAATTTACGTAAGTTACACACAGTCAATTCCAGAAAGCACTTACGTGATTAAGTTACGTCGGTTTAGCACGCGCATTGCAGTTGTAAACAACAATGGCTCCCACCAGGTTCAAACGCTCCAAAGTTTGGCTTTACTTCACCAAATGAAGATGGCAACACTCGCTACTGCTCACTACCTGCCTCCAGAAAGATCACGTGTCCTTCCTGAAAAAGCAGACATGCTTATTTTTCTGCAAAAGAATAGTTAATTCCTCATAGTATTTCCAGATTTGTACTATGCACTGTTCCGCTGCATTTGATAGTATTTATCTTTCTTTATTATTATTTTTGAGTGCTTAGTGAGCTCATATATCCTTTTAAAAAGGAGATTTTTTTTTAAATTTCTATTAGAAAAAAATCTGTTAGTATAATGTTCCACATTCTTGTGTATTTGCACAGTTACATATTACAACAGTTAACACATTATCCAGGCTTTGGGCCTCTTTTGACCTCGCTGTTGAGTTTGTAAGGTCGTGACTTATAAGTAAAAAAAAAATTGATGCTAATAAAACAGTTTGTTCTCCTTTTTCCCAAATTAGAATCGATAAGAGAATCTATAAAGAATCGAATCGTTAAACAGTATCGATAATGGAATCGGAATCGGAAAAATCTTATCAATTCCCATCCCTATAATAGAGGCAACCTGACTGCCAGGGAGAGTCGCGGGTCTTCCTGCAGGACCGCCGCTCATCCAGCGGTCAGTGCTGGTCCGTCCCTGTGCAACCTCTCGCCTGGATGTGAAGCTGGGAAGGTTTCACGCCACTAATGGAAACCTTCAAAGTCACTGCTCTGATGCCGTTGGCCTGATAAACGCAGCAGCATCAGAGCAGGATGAAGCTGCTCTTCCTACCGGAGACGAGACCTGCAGCATCGTTCTGCAAACACTGACAAGCCTGAAGTTCAGTCTGCTCTGTTGATCCAGTCTCTCGTCCACGTGAACGCCCGGGTATCTGGAGTGGATTCCCCAGATGTTCAGAAGAGACCCTCCAGTGTTTTTCTCCAGCTTCTCTCTCAGCAGTGCAGCCTGAGAAGTTTCAAACACAGCGGAGGACTCCATCGGAGTTGCAGGTGCACGATGCCGCTGATGAACCTGCAGCTACGCAGCAGCGGCGCCCGAAAGGTGCTCGCCTCATCTGAGAACCCAATCTTTTGTTGGTATTTGGAATAACATTTTATTTTCCAAAATTCTTGGGATGAATCTTTATCTAAAGCTTGCAGATGTACCCTGAGTGTGTTTGCACAAACATCCACCAAAACAAACCCGTGCTTGATCTAATTAGGCATTCTTCCACTTCTTCAAGGAAACTTAATTTTCAGGCAGAAACATCGAGCAGCAAACTTCCTGTTGCACTCGCGTCGTCCCGGAGCCGCTGGGACCCGACGTCGACTCCCAGAGCGGGCTCCGCCTCTGAGACGGCCCGCCATACTTCCCCCACATTTACCGGCTCATGATGGATGTGTACTCGAAGCCCAGAGGCGCTTCGCCGGCCGTCACCTTCACGGAGCCGGAGTTTCAGAGATGCTCCACTGCTCTGCTCTCCTCTGCTCCACATCACCTGTTTTAACAGTTTTATCAACACTTGAGGCTTGAATGGAGCGTGTTCAGTGTTGATAACCTGAGGTTTAAGCATTCATTTTTTTTTTTAGTAGATGTTAAAATGATGCTCGGGAAATGAGGATGTGGGACTTTCGGTTGTAAATATTTAAACGGGGCCCCATTCTGGCCCCCAGGCTGTGATTTACCCAAATAATTTTCTTTTATCGCAGATTTTTCAGCTCCACTAGAATTGATGTGAATGTGCAGTTGGACAGTTGATCAGACTCGTTTGCCTCTATTGTTTCTGGTTTTGGGTTTATTTTTCCAGTTAAAGCAGTTTGTGCTGCTGTTAGGATTAAAATTAACTGTTTAACTGTTTAAACTAAACTTTATTGCATGTAAGAATGCAGACTTCTTTTATGACCGTGAGTTCCTCAGCTTTAGGTTTTATGACTTAAACGACTGGAACATCCTGGCTTCTCGACCCCCAAATGTCTATGACAGCACAGATAAACACATTTTAGGGACATCTCATTTCCTGGACAAACACAACCACATAAATAAGCGAGCTCATGAATTAAATCTGATACCCGCAAACACGCAGCGGAGCTGTGTGAACTAAAACTTCAAAAAAACTAAAAGAAAAACTGGGCCAGAGACGTTCCCATGTGTTGGATGTAACCCCGTTCAGCCACGTCACACTGCCGTGCGCGACGGTTTTGAAAAGTACCTGCCGTGAGGCCATGAGTTTAACTTGAAAATGAAATGAAACGCCCAAGGAGCATAGACTGACCCCGTCACAGGTAATAAAACCAAGCAGAGAAGAAGAAGAAGAAATAATTGGCCATGTTGTCAATGGAGAGCTCAGGTCAAGGCTTTTTCCAGTCCTGACGAGATAAATACACTTCAGACATGACCACATTCAAAAAGATGTCGATTTTTTAAACTAATAAACCCCTGCTTCGGTGTTTGATCACCATCTGCTTGTTAAAGTTAGAAAGAGCCTCAGAAATGAAGCTGTCTCAGTAAGAAACGAGCTGAAATCAATGACTGCGCTGAACAACAATTCAAGACCAGTCAAATGAAGCTGCATCTTGTTGGGATTTGAACTTGTGATAAGCAGGTATCAGGGAGACGGATAAGTGGCTGATTTCTGCAAATGTTTGTGACATCAGAATGTTCTAGGACATCTCAACCTAAATGAACCAGATAGGGGTAACATCATGGCACCGTAAAGTCCGGGACAGAAAGTCCTGGATAGTCAGACCGATAGGGTGATATGACACAGGTTATGGGGTGTGTTGTATCCTATATACTAACATTGACTAACACTGAGGTAAAACTGAATTTAAACTATGTTGAAATTGAAAGAGTATATGAAAATATGTTTTTTGGAGTGATAACAGATGATAAAGTTTGTTGGAAGCCTCACATAAAACATGTAAAACAGAAATTATCCAAGTCTATTTCTATTCTTTACTGAATAAGAGCTGCCTTCATTTGCTGTACTTTTTTTTACTTGTGATGCCTTATATGACAAACTGTGCTGAAATTTGGGGAAATCCATACAAAACGAACCTAGATCCAATAATTAAATTGCAGAAAAGGGCTATTAGGATAATAAATGGAGTTGGATACTGTGATTCTACAAATCGGCTTTTTCTAAGATCACACACATTAAAATTTTTGTACATTATATATTCAAAAACATTAAAAATTATGTTTTGAGTGGTAATTAAGACAATTCCCGTTGTATTAAAAAAATGCTTAAGCTAAGGCAGGAGGTTTATAATTTAAAGGGGTTGTTAATGTTTGAAACTTACAAAGTCAGAATTAATCTAAAGTACAGATGTGTGTCAGTTTTTGGGTGTAAAATTATGGAATGGATTGAACGAAGTAATAAAAATGTGTAATTCTATGTTAGTCTTCAAGAAGACTTTAAAATCTAATACTATCAAAAGTTATAATGAAATATAATGATTTGAATTCATTTTAATGAATGTGAATTATAATAAGTGAATTATTCAGTTAATCCTTTGATTGTATAGGATAGGCAAAAATGAGCCTTGGGGCTTCAGCTGGCTAGAATCTTCCGATCTTTCTCAAAGCCTGTCGAGTTCTCCTAGACATGACATATGGCTGCTGCGACAATGCAGCTTCGTTTAAATTTTCCCTGTGAAACAGCATAGCAGGACAGAGAGCGAATGGAGGACAGAGAGGATGGAGAACAGAGGGAGGAGAGCACACAGATGACTGAATGAAATGACTAGATAAACAGATGCAGGTAGCAGCACTGGGGTGAGATGGTCAGAGGACTAGATCATCGGTCACCACGCCAGCCGGCACCCTGAACACACCTACACACACAGGTGGAGGTAAACGCTGGGATGGACAGAGGAGGGAACTGCATGTCAGCATAAAACTCAGGAAACTCTGACCTGCAGACATACAGAAAGAAAAGAAGAAAAAAGGGGCAAAACAGCACAACAAATTACAGGAAAGAAAATGTAGCACAGTTACAGTAACGAGGTGCTGCTAATTAACTCTGGAATGAGCTGGAGGAGGAAGAAGGGAAGAGGAAAGGGAATAAAAGGGAGAAGAGCAGTGGAGACACCACTCAGCAGATCATGTTAGTTGCCCCCCTGCAGAGTAGGCCTATAGCAGCATAGCTATGATGAAGCTGTGATTAAGACGAGCTACTCTAGTCTGAGCTTCTACAACTGTAGCTATAACTATTAGCCCCTACACACTATAGTTTAGACTAACTGTAGGCTTTACTGATCAGAAATATTTTCTATTTAGTTTTAAAGATGGAGGTGGTGTCAGCCTCCTACAACCCAAATTGGTAGCTGGTTCCATAATAAAGGTGTCTGGTAGCAGAAGGCCCGTCCTCCAAATCTACTTTTAGATATTCTAAGAACGACGAGTAATCCTGCACAATCTTCAGCCATAAAAATCTGATCTGAATGTGCTGGTCACGTATCTGTCATGTCATTCATTCATCCTGAATGTCCGTGAGCCACAGAGACAGCGGTCCCGTTACCTCTGCCGCCTTCCTGCTGGTGTTGGACTGATTCCTCAGCTGCTCACGTGTCTGTTCTGTCTAGTTTGTCTCACGCCGGACAGTGTTTTGTACCTCCACATCGGTGGGCCTTTCCTGTTGTGATGAAATGAAACATACCCCCAAGAAGTCATTTTAATTCCAGGCTGTACGCCAGGA
>JAGFBZ010000629.1:0-17500 GCA_018398805.1 Hirundichthys speculiger | reverse complement strand
TGATGTCAGGATAGACGCAGCTCGTCCATTATGTTTACTCAAGGCTGCACACGCTGGAAGAGGCTCCTCTTTGTTGTGAGCTCAATGGGGCTCAATTTGAATGAACCCATGTGATTGAAAGGAAGGATCGAATGAAAGAAGCTAAGCTTTGCGTTTGCAAAAAAAAAATGGTTCTGGCTTCATGCAATTTGAAAATGAAAGCCGTCGTCTGACGGTTTCTCAATTGCAGTCGGACTCACAGGGTCGACGATGACTTGTGAGATAACTGATTTGTTGGAGAATTTTATCTCTTTATAGTCCGGAAAAATCTCAAAAATGTCATTTCAAACAAAAAAGAATGAGAGACTAATGTATACCCTAAATTCAGACAGCAACCAGGAGCTAAAGCTAAAAGTCAAAGTTGAGGTAGCAGAGACACAGAAAGCTTTTATCATCTTTGTCTTTAAGGTCAGAACAGGCAACAGTCAGGAACTCCCTGTGGGATGCTTGAAGCGGTATTTTATACATTTAAAAAGCCCCATATAGTTAAACGTTTTCACAGTAGAGGTCTTCACGGGTCCACTTTCATGGACCCGAACTCGAATGGACCCGTGAAAATTCGACCCAAAATCTACCCAACCCGAGCTATTATCATGAGTCCGGGAGTCCGAACCTGAATAGACCCACAATATTTGGACCCAAGTCTTTAGTTTCCGACCACGAACCGAACCGAGTTACCCAAACAGAACTGAGACAATCCAGCCCATAGCTGCTCATGTTAAAGTTGTCTAGCGTTGAATAAAACTTGATTTTCTTACCTAAAGTTGTCTTCTTCTACCCAGTTCAGTTGCTACATAGGCTACATGATGTAAACAACAATAAATCCACGTCGTTTTCTTTGTGGATACAGATGCTATTGGTAGCAACTGCTAACGCTAATAGCCTACACCGGTCAGGACGTGTCGTGAATATGTTCTCTCATCCAGTGTTGTCATGTTGGTGATCTGTTGTGCTTTACAGCTGTCGGGCAAACTGCTAATAACACGCTACGGCAACACGATTGTTTCATGACAAATACGCCACGTTAATGAACAATTAATTAAACTGCCCAGAGTCCTGACATTGGCTGCCACTGCCAATATCTTTACCTCTCTCGAGTAAACATGGACCCAGCCTGTTAGAGATCACCAACCGGACCCGAGACTAACTGTACCGATTCCAACCCGAACCTGGAGTCACGTCTTTTGAGCTTAAGGCCCAGTTCATGAGACCACCAGGGTACCAGCCCAAAACAGACAGATCAAAGCACCAAGGATGACTGCTTGAAAACAGCAGACTGTCCTCAAATGTTGCTGTATGAGCTCTGATCTTAATCCTGCTAAACATTTGGGGAAAGATGTGAAAACTGTGATGTTAAAAAGGCAGGATTTGTTCACAAAGAGTTAGATGTAAAAACCCTCTGGCAGCATCCACTGAGAGCTACATGGGCTGCTTTACGGCAGGAAGGGTTGCTAAAGGTTGTGCTACAGGATACATCCCATAAAATATTAAATCCCAAATAGAAACGAGCGTATCCTGCTTTTTTCCCAGAGTTGGTTGTGCTCCGCTAGACCTCATTGACCCCCAATAGGATGAATGGATCAAACCAATGACTGATGCAGCTTTTGTTGTCACAGATGGCTGTTTGTTCTTGTTCTTTTTTTTTTATTAACCAACAAATCTGTCTGTGTCTCAATTAAAAAGAAGCATAAAAAGCTGTTTCAAAAGATAAACAAAACAAATCAAAAGAACTGTTGATTTGCCGTAAGTGATTAGTTCACTTCAAGCTGTCTTCAATAAGCTGTGAGTCATAATAAAGGACTCGTTCCTTCTGTCAACTCTGCTCAGCCGGGTGAAATCAAAGTGGGCCTGCAGTGCTGTACTAATTAAAGGGAGTTCTGCACAAACTTTACGTAGTTAACAATGTTAAAAGCAGTCCTTTCACGCTGTGAGCAAATGTCATTGTGTCTGTAATTATAGGAGCGTTTGTGCATCACTGAGCTGTCGTGCAGCAGGGTGGCGGTGAAAGGGTCAGACAGATACAGACTCAGCAGATGAAAATAATACCTTTGCGTTTGGCTTTTATAATCCATTCTCATCCAGTCCTCGAATGACTCTCCAGTCACAATAGATTTTTCTTTAACTGCTCTCTTCAGGGTGGGAGCCTCAGCACAGGTCAAGCATGGGAGTTTAAAAGCTGAGCTTTTTCTTCTGTCGCTCCCTTTGTGCTGCTTGAGAGTAATCGTTGCAAATTGCAGGTTCCATGTTGACACCTTGGTCGTTTTCCATATTAATGCAGAGTGTTTCACCAGGTTCTTTTTATGAAGAACGAAGAAAGAGCTGCTCACCTTGACTGGAAAACTTTTATCGCAGTTCCACACCAAGAGTCCCAGGAGATCTTTTACACCTCATAAAGGTTATGGACCCTTTTATTTGGACACAGAGTTAGTAGCTTTTTTAAATGTTTCCCCAAGCCTTTAATTCAATTCAATTCAATTTATTTTGTATATAGATGTCATGGGATGACGTCTATATAGACAGGTGGAGGTCAACGCTGGGATGACATCTACAGTCATGTAAAAAAATTATTAGACCACCATTTTTTCTTCACTTTCTTGTTCATTTTAATACCTGGTACCACTAAACGTCATCATGTGACTAAAACAGACAGAAAAGAAAACACTGAATGCATAAAAGCAGTGTTTTTGGCAGTACAACGCCATAGCTATTGATGTAAAAAAGTTAAGTGATTTAGGTTATAATCAAGAAAACCATGGACAATGGTAAGATATCAGCTCTTAAATAAAACTCTTATGAGCAATTTTTGTGGTTATCGTTATGTTTGTCCAAACAAATGTACCTTTAGTTGTACCAGGCATTAAAATGAACAAGAAACTGAAGAAAACAAGGGTGGTCTAACAATTTTTTACATGACTGTATTCAGACAGGTGGAGGTCAACGCTGTGAGGACATCTATATAGACAGGTGGAGGTCAACGCTGTGATGACGTCTATATAGACTGGTGGAGGTCAACGCTGTGATGACGTCTATATAGACAGGTGGAGGTCAACGCTGTGATGACATCTATATAGACAGGTAGAGGTCAACGCTGTGATTATGTCTATATAGACAGGTGGAGATCAACGCTGTGAGGACATCTATATAGACAGGTAGAGGTCAACGTTGTGATGACGTCTATATAGACAGGTGGAGGTCAACACTGTGAGGACATCTATATAGACAGGTAGAGGTCAACGCTGTGATGACGTCTATATAGACAGGTGGAGGTCAACGCTGGGATGACATCTATATAGACAGGTGGAGGTCAACGCTGGGATGACGTCTATATAGACAGGTGGAGGTCAACGCTGTGATGACGTCTATATAGACAGGTGGAGGTCAACGCTGGATGACATCTATATAGACAGGTGGAGGTCAACGCTGTGATTACGTCTATATAGACAGGTGGAGATCAACGCTGTGAGGACATGTATATAGACAGGTAGAGGTCAACGTTGTGATGACGTCTATATAGACAGGTGGAGGTCAACACTGTGAGGACATCTATATAGACAGGTAGAGGTCAACCCTGTGATGACGTCTATATAGACAGGTAGAGGTCAACGCTGGGATGACGTCTATATAGACAGGTGGAGGTCAACGCTGGGATGACGTCTATATAGACAGGTGGAGGTCAACGCTGGATGACGTCTATATAGACAGGTGGAGGTCAACGCTGGGATGACATCTATATAGACAGGTGGAGGTCAACGCTGGATGACATCTATATAGACAGGTGGAGGTCAACGCTGGGATGACATCTATATAGACAGGTGGAGGTCAAAAAGGACATCTATATAGACAGGTGGAGGTCAACGCTGGGATGACATCTATATAGACAGGTGGAGGTCAACGCTGGGATGACATCTATATAGACAGGTGGAGGTCAACGCTGGGATGACATCTATATAGACAGGTGGAGGTAACGCTGGGATGACATCTATATAGACAGATGGAGGTCAACGCTGGGATGACGTCTATATAGACAGGTGGAGGTCAACGCTGGGATGACATCTATATAGACAGGTGGAGGTCAACACTGGGATGACGTCTATATAGACAGGTGGAGGTCAACGCTGGGATGACATCTATATAGACAGGTGGAGGTCAACGCTGGGATGACATCTATATAGACAGGTGGAGGTCAACGCTGGGATGACGTCTATATAGACAGGTGGAGGTCAACGCTGGGATGACGTCTATATAGACAGGTGGAGGTCAACGCTGGGATGACATCTATATAGACAGGTGGAGGTCAACGCTGGGATGACGTCTATATAGACAGGTGGAGGTCAATGCTGGGATGACGTCTATATAGACAGGTGGAGGTCAACGCTGGGATGACATCTATATAGACAGGTGGAGGTCAACGCTGGGATGACGTCTATATAGACAGGTGGAGGTCAACGCTGGGATGACGTCTATATAGACAGGTGGAGGTCAACGCTGGGATGACATCTATATAGACAGGTGGAGGTCAACGCTGGGATGACATCTATATAGACAGGTGGAGGTCAACGCTGGGATGACGTCTATATAGACAGGTGGAGGTCAACGCTGGGATGACATCTATATAGACAGGTGGAGGTCAACGCTGGGATGACGTCTATATAGACAGGTGGAGGTCAACGCTGGGATGACGTCTATATAGACAGGTGGAGGTCAACGCTGGGATGACATCTATATAGACAGGTGGAGGTCAACGCTGGGATGACGTCTATATAGACAGGTGGAGGTCAACGCTGGGATGACATCTATATAGACAGGTGGAGGTCAACGCTGGGATGACGTCTATATAGACAGGTGGAGGTCAACGCTGGGATGACATCTATATAGACAGGTGGGAGGTCAACGCTGGGATGACGTCTATATAGACAGGTGGAGGTCAACGCTGGGATGACGTCTATATAGACAGGTGGAGGTCAACGCTGGGATGACATCTATATAGACAGGTGGAGGTCAACGCTGGGATGACGTCTATATAGACAGGTGGAGGTCAACGCTGGGATGACGTCTATATATAGACAGGTGAGGTCAACGCTGGGATGACGTCTATATAGACAGGTGGAGGTCAACTGGGAGGACTATATAGACAGGTGGAGGTCAACGCTGGGATGACATCTATATAGACAGGTGGAGGTCAACGCTGGGATGACATCTATATAGACAGGTGGAGGTCAACGCTGGGATGACATCTATATAGACAGGTGGAGGTCAACGCTGGGATGACGTCTATATAGACAGGGTGGGAGGTCTACGCTGGGATGACGTCTATATAGACAGGTGGAGGTCAACGCTGGGATGACGTCTATATAGACAGGTGGAGGTAAACGCTGGGATGACATCTATATAGACAGGTGGAGGTCAACGCTGGGATGACATCTATATAGACAGGTGGAGGTCAACGCTGGGATGACATCTATATAGACAGGTGGAGGTCAACGCTGGGATGACATCTATATAGACAGGTGGAGGTCAACGCTGGGATGACATCTATATAGACAGGTGGAGGTCAACATGCTGGGATGACATCTATATAGACAGGTGGAGGTCAACGCTGGGATGACATCTATATAGACAGGTGGAGGTCAACGCTGGGATGACATCTATATAGACAGGTGGAGGTAAACACTGCTGGGATGACATCTATATAGACAGGTGGAGGTCAACGCTGGGATGACATCTATATAGACAGGTGGAGGTCAACGCTGGGATGACGTCTATATAGACAGGTGGAGGTCAACGCTGGGATGACGTCTATATAGACAGGTGGAGGTCAACGCTGGGATGACGTCTATATAGACAGGTGGAGGTCAACGCTGGGATGACATCTATATAGACAGGTGGAGGTCAACGCTGGGATGACATCTATATAGACAGGTGGAGGTCAACGCTGGGATGACGTCTATATAGACAGGTGGAGGTCAACGCTGGGATGACATCTATATAGACAGGTGGAGGTCAACGCTGGGATGACGTCTATATAGACAGGTGGAGGTCAACGCTGGGATGACATCTATATAGACAGGTGGAGGTCAACGCTGGGATGACATCTATATAGACAGGTGGAGGTCAACGCTGGGATGACGTCTATATAGACAGGTGGAGGTCAACGCTGGGATGACGTCTATATAGACAGGTGGAGGTCAACGCTGGGATGACGTCTATATAGACAGGTGGAGGTCAACGCTGGGATGACATCTATATAGACAGGTGGAGGTCAACGCTGGGATGACGTCTATATAGACAGGTGGAGGTCAACGCTGGGATGACGTCTATATAGAGACAGGTGGAGGTCAACGCTGGGATGACATCTATATAGACAGGTGGAGGTCAACGCTGGGATGACATCTATATAGACAGGTGGAGGTAAACGCTGGGATGACGTCTATATAGACAGGTGGAGGTCAACGCTGGGATGACATCTATATAGACAGGTGGAGGTCAACGCTGGGATGACGTCTATATAGACAGGTGGAGGTCAACGCTGGGATGACGTCTATATAGACAGGTGGAGGTCAACGCTGGGATGACATCTATATAGACAGGTGGAGGTCAACGCTGGGATGACGTCTATATAGACAGGTGGAGGTCAACGCTGGGATGACGTCTATATAGACAGGTGGAGGTCAACGCTGGGATGACGTCTATATAGACAGGTGGAGGTCAACGCTGGGATGACGTCTATATAGACAGGTGGAGGTCAACGCTGGGATGACGTCTATATAGACAGGTGGAGGTCAACGCTGGGATGACATCTATATAGACAGGTGGAGGTCAACGCTGGGATGACGTCTATATAGACAGGTGGAGGTCAACGCTGGGATGACATCTATATAGACAGGTGGAGGTCAACGCTGGGATGACGTCTATATAGACAGGTGGAGGTCAACGCTGGGATGACATCTATATAGACAGGTGGAGGTCAACGCTGGGATGACGTCTATATAGACAGGTGGAGGTCAACGCTGGGATGACGTCTATATAGACAGGTGGAGGTCAACGCTGGGATGACGTCTATATAGACAGGTGGAGGTCAACGCTGGGATGACGTCTATATAGACAGGTGGAGGTCAACGCTGGGATGACGTCTATATAGACAGGTGGAGGTCAACGCTGGGATGACATCTATATAGACAGGTGGAGGTCAACGCTGGGATGACATCTATATAGACAGGTGGAGGTCAACGCTGGGATGACGTCTATATAGACAGGTGGAGGTCAACGCTGGGATGACATCTATATAGACAGGTGGAGGTCAACGCTGGATGACGTCTATATAGACAGGTGGAGGTCAACGCTGGGATGACATCTATATAGACAGGTGGAGGTCAACGCTGGGATGACGTCTATATAGACAGGTGGAGGTCAACGCTGGGATGACATCTATATAGACAGTGGGAGGTCAACGCTGGGATGACATCTATATAGACAGGTGGAGGTAAACGCTGGGATGACATCTATATAGACAGGTGGAGGTCAACGCTGGGATGACGTCTATATAGACAGGTGGAGGTCAACGCTGGGATGACATCTATATAGACAGGTGGAGGTCAACGCTGGGATGACGTCTATATAGACAGGTGGAGGTCAACGCTGGGATGACATCTATATAGACAGGTGGAGGTCAACGCTGGGATGACATCTATATAGACAGGTGGAGGTCAACGCTGGGATGACGTCTATATAGACAGGTGGAGGTCAACGCTGGGATGACATCTATAGACAGGTGGAGGTCAACGCTGGATGACGTCTATATAGACAGGTGGAGGTCAACGCTGGGATGACATCTATATAGACAGGTGGAGGTCAACGCTGGGATGACGTCTATATAGACAGGTGGAGGTCAACGCTGGGATGACATCTATATAGACAGGTGGAGGTCAACGCTGGGATGACATCTATATAGACAGGTGGAGGTCAACGCTGGGATGACGTCTATATAGACAGGTGGAGGTCAACGCTGGGATGACATCTATATAGACAGGTGGAGGTCAACGCTGGGATGACGTCTATATAGACAGGTGGAGGTCAACGCTGGGATGACATCTATATAGACAGGTGGAGGTCAACGCTGGGATGACGTCTATATAGACAGGTGGAGGTCAACGCTGGGATGACGTCTATATAGACAGGTGGAGGTCAACGCTGGGATGACATCTATATAGACAGGTGGAGGTCAACGCTGGGATGACATCTATATAGACAGGTGGAGGTCAACGCTGGGATGACATCTATATAGACAGGTGGAGGTCAACGCTGGGATGACGTCTATATAGACAGGTGGAGGTCAACGCTGGGATGACATCTATATAGACAGGTGGAGGTCAACGCTGGGATGAATCTATATAGACAGGTGGAGGTCAACGCTGGGATGACATCTATATAGACAGGTGGAGGTCAACGCTGGGATGACGTCTATATAGACAGGTGGAGGTCAACGCTGGGATGACGTCTATATAGACAGGTGGAGGTAAACGCTGGGATGACATCTATATAGACAGGTGGAGGTCAACGCTGGGATGACGTCTATATAGACAGGTGGAGGTCAACGCTGGGATGACGTCTATATAGACAGGTGGAGGTCAACGCTGGGATGACATCTATATAGACAGGTGGAGGTAAACGCTGGGATGACATCTATATAGACAGGTGGAGGTCAACGCTGGGATGACGTCTATATAGACAGGTGGAGGTCAACGCTGGGATGACGTCTATATAGACAGGTGGAGGTCAACGCTGGGATGACGTCTATATAGACAGGTGGAGGTCAACGCTGGGATGACATCTATATAGACAGGTGGAGGTCAACGCTGGGATGACATCTATATAGACAGGTGGAGGTCAACGCTGGGATGACATCTATATAGACAGGTGGAGGTCAACGCTGGGATGACATCTATATAGACAGGTGGAGGTCAACGCTGGGATGACATCTATATAGACAGGTGGAGGTCAACGCTGGGATGACGTCTATATAGACAGGTGGAGGTCAACGCTGGGATGACATCTATATAGACAGGTGGAGGTCAACGCTGGGATGACGTCTATATAGACAGGTGGAGGTCAACGCTGGGATGACATCTATATAGACAGGTGGAGGTCAACGCTGGGATGACATCTATATAGACAGGTGGAGGTAAACGCTGGGATGACATCTATATAGACAGGTGGAGGTCAACGCTGGGATGACATCTATATAGACAGGTGGAGGTCAACGCTGGGATGACGTCTATATAGACAGGTGGAGGTCAACGCTGGGATGACGTCTATATAGACAGGTGGAGGTCAACGCTGGGATGACGTCTATATAGACAGGTGGAGGTCAACGCTGGGATGACATCTATATAGACAGGTGGAGGTCAACGCTGGGATGACATCTATATAGACAGGTGGAGGTCAACGCTGGGATGACGTCTATATAGACAGGTGGAGGTCAACGCTGGGATGACATCTATATAGACAGGTGGAGGTCAAAGCTGGGATGACGTCTATATAGACAGGTGGAGGTCAACGCTGGGATGACATCTATATAGACAGGTGGAGGTCAACGCTGGGATGACATCTATATAGACAGGTGGAGGTCAACGCTGGGATGACATCTATATAGACAGGTGGAGGTCAACGCTGGGATGACGTCTATATAGACAGGTGGAGGTCAACGCTGGGATGACATCTATATAGACAGGTGGAGGTCAACGCTGGGATGACGTCTATATAGATAAGGTGGAGGTCAACGCTGGGATGACGTCTATATAGACAGGTGGAGGTCAACGCTGGGATGACATCTATATAGACAGGTGGAGGTCAACGCTGGGATGACGTCTATATAGACAGGTGGAGGTCAACGCTGGGATGACATCTATATAGACAGGTGGAGGTCAACGCTGGGATGACGTCTATATAGACAGGTGGAGGTCAACGCTGGGATGACGTCTATATAGACAGGTGGAGGTCAACGCTGGGATGACATCTATATAGACAGGTGGAGGTCAACGCTGGGATGACGTCTATATAGACAGGTGGAGGTCAACGCTGGGATGACGTCTATATAGACAGGTGGAGGTCAACGCTGGGATGACATCTATATAGACAGGTGGAGGTCAACGCTGGGATGACGTCTATATAGACAGGTGGAGGTCAACGCTGGGATGACGTCTATATAGACAGGTGGAGGTCAACGCTGGGATGATCTATATAGACAGGTGGGGAGGACATCTATATAGACAGGTGGAGGTCAACGCTGGGATGACATCTATATAGACAGGTGGAGGTCAACGCTGGGATGACGTCTATATAGACAGGTGGAGGTCAACGCTGGGATGACATCTATATAGACAGGTGGAGGTCAACGCTGGGATGACGTCTATATAGACAGGTGGAGGTCAACGCTGGGATGACATCTATATAGACAGGTGGAGGTCAACGCTGGGATGACATCTATATAGACAGGTGGAGGTCAAACGCTGGGATGACATCTATATAGACAGGTGGAGGTCAACGCTGGGATGACATCTATATAGACAGGTGGAGGTCAACGCTGGGATGACATCTATATAGACAGGTGGAGGTCAACGCTGGGATGACGTCTATATATAGACAGGTGGAGGTCAACGCTGGGATGACATCTATATAGACAGGTGGAGGTCAACGCTGGGATGACGTCTATATAGACAGGTGGAGGTCAACGCTGGGATGACATCTATATAGACAGGTGGAGGTCAACGCTGGGATGACGTCTATATAGACAGGTGGAGGTCAACGCTGGGATGACGTCTATATAGACAGGTGGAGGTCAACGCTGGGATGACATCTATATAGACAGGTGGAGGTCAACGCTGGGATGACATCTATATAGACAGGTGGAGGTAAACGCTGGGATGACATCTATAGACAGGTGGAGGTCAACGCTGGGATGACGTCTATATAGACAGGTGGAGGTCAACGCTGGGATGACATCTATATAGACAGGTGGAGGTCAACGCTGGGATGACATCTATATAGACAGGTGGACGCTGGGATGACATCTATATAGACAGGTGGAGGTCAACGCTGGGATGACGTCTATATAGACAGGTGGAGGTCAACGCTGGGATGACATCTATATAGACAGGTGGAGGTCAACGCTGGGATGACGTCTATATAGACAGGTGGAGGTCAACGCTGGGATGACATCTATATAGACAGGTGGAGGTCAACGCTGGGATGACATCTATATAGACAGGTGGAGGTAAACGCTGGGATGACATCTATATAGACAGGTGGAGGTCAACGCTGGGATGACATCTATATAGACAGGTGGAGGTCAACGCTGGGATGACATCTATATAGACAGGTGGAGGTCAACGCTGGGATGACATCTATATAGACAGGTGGAGGTCAACGCTGGGATGACATCTATATAGACAGGTGGAGGTCAACGCTGGGATGACGTCTATATAGACAGGTGGAGGTCAACGCTGGGATGACGTCTATATAGACGGGTGGAGGTCAACGCTGGGATGACGTCTATATAGACAGGTGGAGGTCAACGCTGGGATGACGTCTATATAGACAGGTGGAGGTAAACGCTGGGATGACATCTATATAGACAGGTGGAGGTCAACGCTGGGATGACATCTATATAGACAGGTGGAGGTCAACAACGCTGGGATGACGTCTATATAGACAGGTGGAGGTCAACGCTGGGATGACGTCTATATAGACAGGTGGAGGTCAACGCTGGGATGACGTCTATATAGACAGGTGGAGGTCAACGCTGGGATGACATCTATATAGACAGGTGGAGGTCAACGCTGGGATGACATCTATATAGACAGGTGGAGGTCAACGCTGGGATGACATCTATATAGACAGGTGGAGGTCAACGCTGGGATGACATCTATATAGACAGGTGGAGGTCAACGCTGGGATGACGTCTATATAGACAGGTGGAGGTCAACGCTGGGATGACATCTATATAGACAGGTGGAGGTCAACGCTGGGATGACGTCTATATAGACAGGTGGAGGTCAACGCTGGGATGACATCTATATAGACAGGTGGAGGTCAACGCTGGGATGACGTCTATATAGACAGGTGGAGGTCAACGCTGGGATGACGTCTATATAGACAGGTGGAGGTCAACGCTGGGATGACATCTATATAGACAGGTGGAGGTCAACGCTGGGATGACATCTATATAGACAGGTGGAGGTCAACGCTGGGATGACGTCTATATAGACAGGTGGAGGTCAATGCTGGGATGACGTCTATATAGACAGGTGGAGGTCAACGCTGGGATGACATCTATATAGACAGGTGGAGGTCAACGCTGGGATGACATCTATATAGACAGGTGGAGGTCAAATGACTGGGATGACGTCTATATAGACAGGTGGAGGTCAACGCTGGGATGACGTCTATATAGACAGGTGGAGGTCAACGCTGGGATGACATCTATATAGACAGGTGGAGGTCAACGCTGGGATGACATCTATATAGACAGGTGGAGGTCAACGCTGGGATGACATCTATATAGACAGGTGGAGGTCAACGCTGGGATGACGTCTATATAGACAGGTGGAGGTCAACGCTGGGATGACATCTATATAGACAGGTGGAGGTCAACGCTGGGATGACGTCTATATAGACAGGTGGAGGTCAACGCTGGGATGACATCTATATAGACAGGTGGAGGTCAACGCTGGGATGACGTCTATATAGACAGGTGGAGGTCAACGCTGGGATGACGTCTATATAGACAGGTGGAGGTCAACGCTGGGATGACATCTATATAGACAGGTGGAGGTCAACGCTGGGATGACATCTATATAGACAGGTGGAGGTCAACGCTGGGATGACATCTATATAGACAGGTGGAGGTCAACGCTGGGATGACATCTATATAGACAGGTGGAGGTCAACGCTGGGATGACGTCTATATAGACAGGTGGAGGTCAACGCTGGGATGACATCTATATAGACAGTGGAGGTCAACGCTGGGATGACATCTATATAGACAGGTGGAGGTCAACGCTGGGATGACATCTATATAGACAGGTGGAGGTCAACGCTGGGATGACGTCTATATAGACAGGTGGAGGTCAATGCTGGGATGACATCTATATAGACAGGTGGAGGTCAACGCTGGGATGACGTCTATATAGACAGGTGGAGGTCAACGCTGGGATGACATCTATATAGACAGGTGGAGGTCAACGCTGGGATGACATCTATATAGACAGGTGGAGGTCAACGCTGGGATGACATCTATATAGACAGGTGGAGGTCAACGCTGGGATGACATCTATATAGACAGGTGGAGGTCAACGCTGGGATGACGTCTATATAGACAGGTGGAGGTCAACGCTGGGATGACATCTATATAGACAGGTGGAGGTCAACGCTGGGATGACATCTATATAGACAGGTGGAGGTCAACGCTGGGATGACATCTATATAGACAGGTGGAGGTGCTGGGATGACATCTATATAGACAGGTGGAGGTCAACGCTGGGATGACATCTATATAGACAGGTGGAGGTCAACGCTGGGATGACGTCTATATAGACAGGTGGAGGTCAACGCTGGGATGACATCTATATAGACAGGTGGAGGTCAACGCTGGGATGACATCTATATAGACAGGTGGAGGTCAACGCTGGGATGACATCTATATAGACAGGTGGAGGTCAACGCTGGGATGACATCTATATAGACAGGTGGAGGTCAACGCTGGGATGACATCTATATAGACAGGTGGAGGTCAACGCTGGGATGACGTCTATATAGACAGGTGGAGGTCAACGCTGGGATGACGTCTATATAGACAGGTGGAGGTCAAAGCTGGGGATGACATCTATATAGACAGGTGGAGGTCAACGCTGGGATGACATCTATATAGACAGGTGGAGGTCAACGCTGGGATGACGTCTATATAGACAGGTGGAGGTCAACGCTGGGATGACGTCTATATAGACAGGTGGAGGTCAACGCTGGGATGACATCTATATAGACAGGTGGAGGTCAACGCTGGGATGACGTCTATATAGACAGGTGGAGGTCAACGCTGGGATGACATCTATATAGACAGGTGGAGGTCAACGCTGGGATGACATCTATATAGACAGGTGGAGGTCAACGCTGGGATGACATCTATATAGACAGGTGGAGGTCAACGCTGGGATGACATCTATATAGACAGGTGGAGGTCAACGCTGGGATGACGTCTATATAGACAGGTGGAGGTCAATGCTGGGATGACGTCTATATAGACAGGTGGAGGTCAACGCTGGGATGACGTCTATATAGACAGGTGGAGGTCAACGCTGGGATGACGTCTATATAGACAGGTGGAGGTCAACCGCTGGGATGACGTCTATATAGACAGGTGGAGGTCAACGCTGGGATGACGTCTATATAGACAGGTGGAGGTCAACGCTGGGATGACATCTATATAGACAGGTGGAGGTCAACGCTGGGATGACATTTTATAGACAGGTGGAGGTCAACGCTGGGATGACATCTATATAGACAGGTGGAGGTCAACGCTGGGATGACGTCTATATAGACAGGTGGAGGTCAACGCTGGGATGACGTCTATATAGACAGGTGGAGGTCAACGCTGGGATGACGTCTATATAGACAGGTGGAGGTCAACATAGACTGGAGGATGGGATGACATCTATATAGACAGGTGGAGGTCAACGGGGATGACTATATAGACAGGTGGAGGTCAACGCTGGGATGACATCTATATAGACAGGTGGAGGTCAACGCTGGGATGACATCTATATAGACAGGTGGAGGTCAACGCTGGGATGACATCTATATAGACAGGTGGAGGTCAACGCTGGGATGACATCTATATAGACAGGTGGAGGTCAACGCTGGGATGACGTCTATATAGACAGGTGGAGGTCAACGCTGGGATGACGTCTATATAGACAGGTGGAGGTCAAACGCTGGGGATGACATCTATATAGACAGGTGGAGGTCAACGCTGGGATGACATCTATATAGACAGGTGGAGGTCAACGCTGGGATGACGTCTATATAGACAGGTGGAGGTCAACGCTGGGATGACATCTATATAGACAGGTGGAGGAAACGCTGGGGGTGGAGGTCAACGCTGGGGATGACATCTATATAGACAGGTGGACGCTGGGATGACATCTATATAGACAGGTGGAGGTCAACGCCGGGATTAGATCTATATAGACAGGTGGAGGTCAACGCTGGGATGACATCTATATAGACAGGTGGAGGTCAACGCTGGGATGACATCTATATAGACAGGTGGAGGTCAACGCTGGGATGACATCTATATAGACAGGTGGAGGTCAACGCTGGGATGACGTCTATATAGACAGGTGGAGGTCAACGCTGGGATGACATCTATATAGACAGGTGGAGGTCAACGCTGGGATGACGTCTATATAGACAGGTGGAGGTCAACGCTGGGATGACATCTATATAGAGGTGTTGAGGTCAACGCTGGGATGACATCTATATAGACAGGTGGAGGTCAACGCTGGGATGACGTCTATATAGACAGGTGGAGGTCAACGCTGGGATGACATCTATATAGACAGGTGGAGGTCAACGCTGGGATGACATCTATATAGACAGGTGGAGGGCAACGCTGGGATGACATCTATATAGACAGGTGGAGGTCAACGCTGGGATGACATCTATATAGACAGGTGGAGGTCAACGCTGGATGGGATGACATCTATATAGACAGGTGGAGGTCAACGCTGGGACGTCTATATAGACAGGTGGAGGAGGATGACATCTATATAGACAGGTGGAGGTCAACGCTGGGATGACGTCTATATAGACAGGTGGAGGTCAACGCTGGGATGACGTCTATATAGACAGGTGGAGGTCAATGCTGGGATGACATCTATATAGACAGGTGGAGGTCAACGCTGGGATGACATCTATATAGACAGGTGGAGGTCAACGCTGGGATGACATCTATATAGACAGGTGGAGGTCAACGCTGGGATGACATCTATATAGACAGGTGGAGGTCAACGCTGGATGACATCTATATGACAGGTGGAGGTAAACTGGGATGACATCTATAGACAGGTGGAGGTCAACGCTGGGATGACATCTATATAGACAGGTGGAGGGTCAACGCTGGGATGACATCTATATAGACAGGTGGAGGTCAACGCTGGGATGACATCTATATAGACAGGTGGAGGTCAACGCTGGGATGACATCTATATAGACAGGTGGAGGTCAACGCTGGGATGACATCTATATAGACAGGTGGAGGTCAACGCTGGGATGACATCTATATAGACAGGTGGAGGTCAAACGCTGGGATGACGTCTATATAGACAGGTGGAGGTCAACGCTGGGATGACATCTATATAGACAGGTGGAGGTCAACGCTGGGATGACATCTATATAGACAGGTGGAGGTCAACGCTGGGATGACGTCTATATAGACAGGTGGAGGTCAACGCTGGGATGACATCTATATAGACAGGTGGAGGTCAACGCTGGGATGACATCTATATAGACAGGTGGAGGTCAACGCTGGGATGACATCTATATAGACAGGTGGAGGTCAACGCTGGGATGACATCTATATAGACAGGTGGAGGTCAACGCTGGGATGACATCTATATAGACAGGTGGAGGTCAACGCTGGGATGACGTCTATATAGACAGGTGGAGGTCAACGCTGGGATGACGTCTATATAGACAGGTGGAGGTCAACGCTGGGATGACATCTATATAGACAGGTGGAGGTCAACGCTGGGATGACATCTATATAGACAGGTGGAGGTCAACGCTGGGATGACGTCTATATAGACAGGTGGAGGTAAACGCTGGGATGACGTCTATATAGACAGGTGGAGGTCAACGCTGGGATGACATCTATATAGACAGGTGGAGGTAAACGCTGGGATGACATCTATATAGACAGGTGGAGGTCAACGCTGGGATGACATCTATATAGACAGGTGGAGGTCAACGCTGGGATGACGTCTATATAGACAGGTGGAGGTCAACGCTGGGATGACATCTATATAGACAGGTGGAGGTCAACGCTGGGATGACATCTATATAGACAGGTGGAGGTCAACGCTGGGATGACATCTATATAGACAGGTGGAGGTCAACGCTGGGATGACGTCTATATAGACAGGTGGAGGTCAACGCTGGGATGACGTCTATATAGACAGGTGGAGGTCAACGCTGGGATCACGTCTATATAGACAGGTGGAGGTCAACGCTGGGATGACGTCTATATAGACAGGTGGAGGTCAACGCTGGGATGACGTCTATATAGACAGGTGGAGGTCAACGCTGGGATGACATCTATATAGACAGGTGGAGGTAAACGCTGGGATGACATCTATATAGACAGGTGGAGGTCAACGCTGGGATGACGTCTATATAGACAGGTGGAGGT
>JAGFBZ010000628.1:0-33026 GCA_018398805.1 Hirundichthys speculiger | reverse complement strand
GCTGGCATCCAGCTGTCCAGATCCATCCAGGTTCTGCTCGGAGGCTGGACGTCTGTGGAGGTGCAGCTGCAGGAGAAACCTCTGGCAGCATGTACCTGCACAGGTAGACTCCAGGTGGTGCTCATGCTCCTCCCCCTTTCATTCTTCCAGCAGATCATATAATATAATCATTGGAGGAGCAGTGCTGCAGTTTTACCAAAAGAATCAACTGTTTTTACAATAAAAATCTGCAAGTCTACAATAAGTTACAATAAGTTTGTGAGTTTACTGGTTTCAGTTTTGTTAAAACTCAAATCTCAAAAATGATGTTAAAAATTAAATTATTTCCCCCTAGAAAATTTGACAAAAGTTGAAATTTTATGACTAAGAATTTAATTATGAATTAAAAGTTGTACCTATTGATTTTTATGTCAAAAAAAATTGTCATGGCCTGGTTGCCATGGCAGCCCTGTGTGTTTTTGTCTTCATGTGCACATGGGCACCACCTACTGGTCAGGTTTATAATCACAGTCAGCTGAATCTTAAAGGTGGGGTAGGTGTTGTTTGAAAAACGGTTCCTCAATCCAACTCAAGTGAGATTTTGAAAATATACACTCCCTCCCTCCTCCCAAAGGCTCCGCCTCCTCCTCTTCAGCCCCACCCCTTTAAACCACGCCTTCACACGATTCACCACTACATGAACCATAGGGAGGGAGGGAGGGGTGGGGGGGAGTGCATTGATATTTGATGGACGTATTATGCAGCCAATCAAAATAGTGGTCAGAGTTTTTCTCTAATTAGACCCTCTAGACTGGACCAAAACGTTTAGTTTTTTTTTGCAAACATTTTATTTCAGTGGGAATGTGGAAAGCTTTTCAGGCAATATTGTAAAAAGTGTTGAAAAAAAAAACACCTACCCCACCTTTAAGATGTCATGCATTGAATTTATGTATCAGTTATGGCTCTTGCGAATGACTGTGAATAACAAAATGTGTATGACCAAATAATTGGTCTACATAAATGATCAAGTGCATAATAAAATATTGTTTGAATGTAATCTCTGTTTAATGTTTCCCAAAGTAGTATCATGTGATACAGAATTTTAAGTCATTTTAAGAAAATGACCTGAGCTTAGTTGGGCAGAGAACAGTGAAAATTTTTGTGGAACTACGGAGGGGGTGCACTGAGGTGCAACTTGGACAAAGATGACCATTAAAGGGGTGATTTTATGCATTTTTATTCAGAAATAGTAATAATTTTTCCCACAGTTTTTGGTTTTTTTTAAACCGATTCCTTTTTTTTTTTTTTAGGACACAATCTCTCCAGCCTTGGAGAAAACCCTTCACGTGGCACAGAGGATGCTGGGCCGCATAAAAATGTTTGTGCCATCATGTACAAATGGGGGTACAGTCATTTTTGTTTCTCCCAGTATGTCAATGGGTTTTCCTGCTGGTTTATATTTGGTAGCGCTGGACCTCCACAGTGGCATCAGCAGGGACATTTTGAGTCCTCCTTGCCTCCATTACGCTGGTGTCCAAACGATGCCACAGTTTGCTACCTAAGAGGAAACCACTGATCATGTTAGTACGTGTTCTAATAGGAATAATTGATCTCAAAATTGTGAAGTAGCCAACCAGCTTCCTTGCCTTTGTCCGGATGCCAGAGACCAGAGATTTGACCAAGTGCTTTCTTAACAACCAGGTTCAGCGTATGAGCAATGCATATATGGTGCCGAAGCTTCAGTTCTTTCACACAGGCGGCCATATTGGCAGCACCATCAGTGACAGTACATGTCACCTTATTGGACTTTATTAATCCCCCAAGGGGGAAATTCAAGTTTCAGTACACCAGGAAAAATCTGGTGTACTAGGGGAGCTGCTAGTGTCCAGCGCTCCTTTTCATGCCAGGTCCAGTGGTCCGAGTGCTAACTCCAGGTAAAACAGTTAACAGCCGTTAGAACCAGTATACCTCCATAACGATGACAAGTGAGATATCTCCAGGTCAGAGGAGGAAACACCGATGAACCAAACCGTCTCCTCTGGGAAGACCGAGCTCCATTCAGTCCGGCGAGTGACGGAGCCGACCGTCCCAGAGCCCGGATCATCATGCGGACCGGACCAGGCTGTGGCTGTTGTCGTCTCCCCCGGCGGTGCTGGGGCCCCACCAGGTCACCAGACGGCCCCTGCCAGGTCAGCTGACCCATCCGGCGTGTAGAAAGCTGGACGGGGGCAGCATGCCACCGCCGCCGCTACGTCGGGGGCTCCCGTCCCGGCTCCGTGACGCTGCAGCCCGGATCCAGTGGCGGTGGTTGCCGCTGGTAGCGCGGGGTAGCAGTTAGCAGTTCAGGACTTACTTAGCTTAGCTTTCCCGAACCGGCCTCCAGCGAACACCGTCCATGTGTCCGCGGCGGCAGGTCTCCACCAGCCGCAAGAGGACCGATCCGCCCCCTGCAGACAGTATGTAGACATCCGACCGCAGATCACCACAAACCGGGGACAAACTGGAGCGTCCAGCGTCCAGCGTCCAGCGCCCAGCGTAGCAGAGATAAGTCCCGGAGCAGCAGTGAGAAGCGTCCATGTGTGTGCCTTGTGTCCTCCTCCACAAAATGGCAAGTTACTGCCAGGTAGTTGATGGATGTCCACATGTCAGCTGTGAGTAGGGTTGCCAACCGTCCCTTGAAAAACGGAATCGTCCAGTATTTATAAACTCGTATTTTAGTTTATAAATACGGGAGGGTTCCGTTTTTCAAGGGACGGTTGGCAACCCTAGCTGTGAGGCTAACAGCAGCCACCTTCTCCACTTTAGCCTTAGCCTGCTCCTTAGCAGACTCATACTTGGCCTCCACCATGGCCTTCAGAGCCTAAAGGAAAAAACATACAGTGCTGAATTTGAGACATGCAAAAAAACTACACATTTGTTTCATGTAGGTACCCACACATACCTGCATCGTAGGGGGAACATAACTGGGATCCAGTTTGGACACGAATGCCGTGAATTCAATGTCATCCACAATACTAAAGGGCTGGGTATCCTTCACTATCATGGAGACTAGGGCTTCATCCAGCTCTTGTTTCCTGGTGGCTGATTAAAAGAGAATAAATACAGTGTTGTTACCTATCTTTATTTGTACAATAACAAATGCCTGCTTGAAAAAAAAAAATGTGATGGTGAATTTGTAATATGTAATGACCTACCTTGACCTTGATGGTTGAAGCTCCAGTTCCCTCCCTATTCTCATGGAAGGCACGGTAATGCCATAGCATAGATTAGGGCTGTAGCGATACACTAATCTCATGATACGATACGATACATCTGGCTCACGATACGATATTATATCGATATTTTTCTAACAATACATTTACATAATTTTCTGAAAGATTTTAACAGGACAAAGTGATTTTGGTGACATCTTGTGGGTGTTCCAATGTGTTTGAATTAACTGAACTGAAAGGTAGGTGACTGCAAACAACGTCACAGAGAGGAGAGAAAGGAGGCCTCTGATTGGTCAATTCTACATCCACGCATCGAGAAATGAGGAAGTAACCCACATCTGTACGATTGGGTTCTCCACCTACAAAGACAGCACATATTCTAGTAATTCAGGAAGGAGATAGCGATGAATTGGGGGTCTGGATACGGCCGAGACGGTGAGGAAGTGGAAAAACGCAAGAGATACGTTTAGTAAGTTTAGCTAGTTCGTGATTGTCCCTCTCCATTGTGGCGTTGAATAACAGCGCAGACGCGCTTCAACATTAACATATATCAAAAATAACTGCAGCATACCGGGGACAAGATAACTGCGACACGTTGCCGCGAGAGTAAACACAGCCCTTAAAGCCGGCGTTTTCCACCACTGAATACGGTCTCAAATCCTGACAAATACAGTTTGGCTAGCTCTCAGTTAGCAATTAGCTTGTCCGGGTGGTGACGTTTCAGGTGGGCTCGCCTCGCAGGTTGGTGGTATTTCCAGAGTACTTTACGTTTGAGTGACACAGATTGCAAACCGCCATACTTTTGTCTAAATCTTCGCTTTCCTTTTTCTTTTTCAACCCCAACTGCTCCCACACATCTGCTTTTAAACACGCAGGCGCTGCGTTTATACTCGCCGCCATCCTCCTGACTGGCTCAGCTCTAGCTGGAAGAGTAAGAAGCTTCTGGATACCCTGTTAGAAAATCTACTATCTCTCTCTCTCTCTCTCTCTCTCTCTCTCTCTCTCTCTCTCCTAAACTCTGCTAAACTCTCCAAACTACATACTGAACTACCACAAACTATATAAACGCTATCCAGATTCTAGTATCCAAGCTATCCAAACTCTATCCACACTCTGAACTGACCGCAACTCGCCTACAAACACCCACATTTTGAACGTAGCCTTTGGCGTTTATAAAGCTGTCAAACCCCGCGACAAGATCTGAACCACTTCCCGAAGCAGTCACGTGGTACAGCCGGGCGGCGAAGCTTCGGACGTCATCGCTTTCAGCTCCTCCCTTAAACGAAGCAAGCCTCGATACGCGCTTTCCGGAAAAGCCCCCTCCATTTCTCGATAGATGCTTCGAAGCCTCGGCATTCTCGTAACATCACTACTGCTTCCTTCTACCAGCTGCAGCACATGACAAAAATTGAGTTTTGCAAAACTATTTTCTTTTTCTGAACATGACATGATACTGTTTTATATTATATCATATTATATTATATTATATTATATTATATTATATTATATTATATTATATTATATTATATTATATTACACTGGGGCAGCAGGGTGTCTTGGTGGTCTCTGGTGTCTCTAGAAGGTTCCTGGTCTGAACCTCAGCAGGTCTTTCTGTGTGGAGTCTCCATGTTCTCCTGGTGCTGGTGTGGGTTTCCTCCAGGTTCTCCGGGTTCCTCCATCAGTCCAAAGACCTGCATGTCAGGTTAACTGGTGGTTCTAGATCACCTGGAGGAGGGACTGAGAGTGTGAGGGGTTGTTCATCGACATGTGGTCCTGTGATGGACTGGAGACCTGTCCAGGTGGTGGACTGGAGACCTGTCCAGGTGATGGACTGGAGACCTTTCCAGGTGATGGACTGGAGACCTGTCCAGGTGATGGAATGGAGACCTGTCCAGGTGATAGACTGGAGGCCTGTCCAGGTGATGGACTGGAGACCTGTCCAGGTGATGGACTGGAGGCCTGTCCAGGTGATGGACTGGAGACCTGTCCAGGTGATGGACTGGAGGCCTGTCCAGGTGATGGACTGGAGAACCTGTCCAGTGATGGACTGGAGACCTTTCCAGGTGATGGACTGGAGACCTGTCCAGGTGAGGACTGGAGTGATGGACCGGAGACCTGTCCAGGTGGACCCCTGACTGTAGACCTGGAGAGAGCTGGATAGACTCCAGCAGATCCCTGAGACCCTGTAGAGGATTAAACAGGTCTAGATGATGGATGGATGGATGGATCAATGGATGGATGGATGGACGGATGGATGGATGGATGGATGGATGGATGGATGGAGCAGCTTTAATGAAGAAATGCATTGATTTGGGGGGGGGGGTTCTCCAGCTGTTGTCTTGTTGGCATCACTGTCTTCTGGTCTCCTGAAATAAATTTCAAACCATAAGGTTCTGAACTGGTCTGGAAGGTTCTGAACTGGTCTGGAAGGGTTCTGAACTGGTCTGGAAGGGTCCGAGGGTGGTGCTGAGCTCTGCAGCAGGCAGCTCCACTGGGATCCCAACCACCGTGGTTGAACCCTGGGTCAGCCAGAGGAGGTTCCATACAGTCCAAGGTCCCACCACAACATTTTGACCAGACTCAGGTCTGGCCTCAGGTCTGGCTTCAGGTCTGGCCTCAGGTCTGGACTCAGGTCTGGACTCAGGTCTGGACTCAGGTCTGGCCTCAGTTCTGGAGTCAGGTCTGGACTCAGGTCTGGACTCAGGTCTGGACTCAGGCTGACTCAGGTCTGGACTCAGGTCTGGCCTCAGGTCTGGACTGGCCTCAGGTCTGGACTCAGGTCTGGACTCAGGTCTGGTCTCAGGGGACTGGACTCACTGGGACTCAGTCTGGACTCAGGTCTGGACTCAGGTCTGGACCAGGTCTGGACTCAGGTCTGGACTCAGGTCTGGACTCAGGTCTGGACTCAGGTCTGGACTCAGGTCTGGAACTCAGGTCTGGACTCAGGGACTCAGTCTGGACTCAGGTCTGGACTCAGGTCTGGACTCAGGTCTGGACTCAGGTCTGGACTCTGGACTCAGGTCTGACATCAGGTCTGACATCAGGTCTGGACCTCAGGTCTGGACTCAGGTCTGGCCTCAGGTCTGGCCTCAGGTCTGGACTCAGGTCTGGACTCAGGTCTGGACTCAGGTCTGGACTTAGGTCTGGACTCAGATCTGGCCTCAGGTCTGGACTCAG
The DNA here is from genome assembly GCA_018398805.1 of Hirundichthys speculiger. NCBI lineage: Eukaryota > Metazoa > Chordata > Actinopteri > Beloniformes > Exocoetidae > Hirundichthys > Hirundichthys speculiger. Next base: position 26,658 of record JAGFBZ010000628.1, on the reverse strand, counting down.
GTCTGGTCTCAGGTCTGGACTCAGGTCTGGCTTCAGGTCTGGCCTCAGGTCTGGCCTCAGGTCTGGACTCAGGTCTGGACTCAGGTCTGGCCTCGGGTCTGGACTCGGGTCTGGCCTCGGGTCTGGTCCTCAGGGTCTGGTCTCTCAGGTCTGGACTCAGGTCTGGCCTCAGGTCTTCTCAGGTCTGGCTCAGGTCTGGTACTCAGGTCTGGCCTCAGGTCTGGACTCAGGTCTCGGACTCAGGTCTGGACTCCGGTCTGGCCTCAGGGTCTGACTCAGGTCTGGACTCAGGTCTGGACTCAGGTCTGGCCTCAGGTCTGGGAACTCAGGTCTGGACTCAGGTCTGGCCTCAGGTCTGGACTCAGGTCTGGAACTCAGGTCTGGCTCAGGTCTGGACTCAGGTCTGGACTCAGGTGGCCTCAGGTCTGGAACTCAGGTCTGGAACTCAGGTTGGACTCAGGCTGGCCTCAGGTCTGGTCAGGTCGGCTCAGGTCCTGGCTCAGGTCTGGTCGGTGGACTCAGGTCTGGCTCAGGTCCGGACTCAGGTCCGGCCTCAGGTCTCAGGTCTGGCTCAGGTCTGGACTCAGGTCTGGACTCAGGTCTGGACTCAGGTCCGGACTCAGGTCCGGACTCAGGTCTGGCCTCAGGTCTGGCCTCAGGTCTGGACTCAGGTCTGGCTCAGGTCTGGACTCAGGACTCAGGGACTCAGGTCTGGACTCAGGTCCGGACTCAGGTCCGGTCTGGCCTCAGGTCCGGACTCAGGTCTGGCTCAGGTCTGGACTCAGGTCAGGTCTGGACTCAGGTCTCTGGACTCAGGTCTGGACTCAGTCTGGCCTCAGGGTCTGGACTAAGGTCTGGACTCAGGTCTGGCCTCAGGTCTGGCCTCAGGTCTGGCCTCAGGTCTGGACTCAGGTCTGGACTCAGGTCTGGACTCAGGTCTGGCCTCAGGTCTGGACTCAGGTCTGGACTCAGGTCTGGCCTCAGGCCTCAGTCTGGACCAGGTCTGACAGGTCTGGACTCAGGTCTGGACTCAGGTCTGGACTCAGGTCTGGACTCAGGTCTGGACTCAGGTCTGGACTCAGGTCTGGACTCAGGTCTGACCTCAGGTCTGGACTTAGGTCTGAACTTAGGTCTGGAACTCAGGTCTGGACTCAGGTCTGGCCTCAGGTCTGGACTCAGGTCTGGACTCAGGTCTGGACTCAGCAGTCAGGTGTATAGGGATCATTTCCTGTCACATGACCCGGTTTCAGCCAGGCTTCAGCTGACAGACGGACTCGGGTTTGAACCTCCGTGGTGCTGCCATGTTCTTTTAGACTCTTGATCCTCAGAGGAGTTTCTGTTCCATCAGGTGGTTTTTGATGGAGGACAGATGGATCAAGGTTGAGCGTTGAGCGTGTTTGTCGTGTGTATTTTAACACGCGTGATGCCATGATGTCGTGTTAGAAGGAACGAAAAGTATCTGGATGGACATTTGATACCTTTGCTTGTTTTGGGGACATTTCCAGAACTTTCTGTTTTTATTTGACAGACATCCTGGTTCTCCAGAGGATGGAGTCATGACAGCTGCCACAGACGACCGAGGTGAAGGTTCTAGAAGTGGAGGTCCTTCATCTGAACTGAAGGGAGCAGAGAGGACATGAATCTGCTTTAACCGTTGCTTTACATCAACAGGAACCACAGAAGATCTTCTTGTTTCTGTCGGTCCAGAGGTCAATAACGATCAGGATTCAATTCAAACCTCTTCTGATGAACAGATTCATCAAATATTACAAAACGGAGAAAGTAACGGCCCTCAACCTTTTAACAGGCCCGGAGCTTTGGAATAAGACGGAGGAACTAGACCAGGGTGGACAGGTCCAGTCCTGGAGGACCTTCATGTCTTAGATGTTCCACTGCTACAGCGAAACTGATCCACAGGAAGAGACCAGCACCAGCTCATCATCCAGGTTCATACCAGTATGGCAGTGAGCCATTCACTCCCTGAAGCAGGAAGAGACGGGAAACCAGTGGAGACGGACGGGAAACCAGTGGAGACGGACGGGAAACCAGGGGAGACAGACGGGAAACCAGTGGAGACAGATGGGAAACCAGTGGAGACAGACGGGAAACCAGGGGAGACAGAGACGGGAAACCAGGGGAGACAGAGACGGGAAACCAGGGGAGACAGACGGGAAACCAGGGGAGACGGACGGGAAACCAGGGGAGACAGAGACAGGAAACCAGTGGAGACAGAGACGGGAAACCAATGGAGATGGACGGGAAACCAGTGGAGAGAGAGACACAAAACCAGTGGAGACAGACGGGAAACCAGGGGAGACAGAGACAGGAAACCAGTGGAGACGGACGGGAAACCAGTGGAGACAGACGGGAAACCAGTGGAGAGAGAGACACAAAACCAGTGGAGACAGACGGGAAACCAGGGGAGACAGAGACGGGAAACCAGGGAAGACAGAGACAGGAAACCAGTGGAGACAGAAGTGAAACCAGGGGAGACAGACGAGAAATCAGGGGAGACAGACGGGAAACCAGTGGAGAGAGAGACACAAAACCAGTGGAGACACACGGGAAACCAGTGGAGACAGAGACGGGAAACCAGGGGAGACAGACGGGAAACCAGGGGAGACGGACGGGAAACCAGTGGAGACAGAGACGGGAAACCAGGGGAGACGGACGGGAAACCAGGGGAGACAGAGACAGGAAACCAGTGGAGACAGAGACGGGAAACCAATGGAGACGGACGGGAAACCAGTGGAGAGAGAGACACAAAACCAGTGGAGACAGACGGAAAACCAGGGGAGACAGAGACAGGAAACCAGTGGAGACGGACGGGAAACCAGTGGAGACAGACGGGAAACCAGGGGAGACAGACGGGAAACCAGGGGAACCAGGGGAGACAGAGACGGGAAACCAGTGGAGATAGAGACGGGAAACCAGTGGAGACAGACGGGAAACCAGTGGAGACGGACGGGAAACCAGCGGAGACAGACGGGAAACCAGGGGAGACAGAGACGGGAAACCAGTGGAGACAGACGGGAAACCAGGGGAGACAGAGACGGGAAACCAGTGGAGACTGACGGGAAACCAGTGGAGACAGAGACGGGAAACCAGGGGAGACAGAGACGGGAAACCAGGGGAGACAGACGGGAAACCAGGGGAGACAGACGGGAAACCAGGGAAGACAGAGACAGGAAACCAGGGGAGACAGACAAGAAATCAGGGGAGACAGAGACGGGAAACCAGGGTACACGGACGGGAAAACCAGTGGAGAGAGAGACAGGAAACCAGTGGAGACAGACGGGAAACCAGTGGAGAGAGAGACAGGAAACCAGTGGAGACAGACGGAAAACCAGAGGAGACAGACGGGAAACCAGGGGAAACAGATGGGAAACCAGTGGAGACAGAGACGGGAAACCAGTGGAGACAGAGACGGGAAACCAGTGGAGACAGATGGGAAACCAGTGGAGAGAGAGACACAAAACCAGTGGAGACAGACGGGAAACCAGTGGAGACAGACGGGAAACCAGGGGAGAGAGAGACACAAAACCAGTGGAGACAGACGGGAAACCAGGGGAGACAGACAGGAAACCAGGGAGACCAAACCAGTGGAGACCAGACGGGAAACCAGTGGAGAGACGGAAACCAGGAGACACAAAACCAGTGGAGAGAGAGACACAAACCAGTGGAGAGACGGGAAACAACAGGGGAGACAGACGGGAAACCAGTGGAGACAGAGACGGGAAACCAGTGGAGCGAGAGACACAAAACCAGGGGAGACAGACAGGAAACCAGTGGAGAGAGACGGGAAACCAGGGGAGAGAGAGACACAAAACCAGTGGAGACACACGGGAAACCAGTGGAGACAGACGGGAAACCAGGGGAGACAGACGGGAAACCAGTGGAGAGAGAGACACAAAACCAGTGGAGACACACGGGAAACCAGTGGAGACAGACGGGAAACCAGGGGAGACAGACGGGAAACCAGTGGAGACAGAGACGGGAAACCAGTGGAGCGAGAGACACAAAACCAGGGGAGACAGACGGGAAACCAGAGACAGAGAAACCGGGAGACACAAACCAGTGGAGACAGACGGGAAACCAGGGGAGAGAGACGGGAAACCAGGGGAGAGAGAGACGGGAAACCAGGGGAGAGAGAGACTGGAAACCAGTGGAGAGAGAGAGACGTCTTTCTACTGTTTCTCTACGTTTGATGGTCTGAACCAGAAAATGCTCCCTAGACTGGTGTTACTGGTTCTGTACTGGTGTTTACCGGTTCTGTACTGGTGTTTACTGGTTCTGGACTGGTGTTACTGGTTCGGTGTTACCGGTTCTGGACTGGTGTTACCAGTTCTGTACTGGTGTTTACTGGTTCTGTACTGGTGTTTACCGGTTCTGGACTGGTGTTAATGGTTCGGTGTTACCGGTTCTGGACTGGTGTTACCAGTACTGTACTGGTGTTTACCGGTTCTGGACTGGTGTTACCGGTTATGTACTGGTGTTCACCGGTTCTGTACTGGTGTTTACCGGTTCTGTACAGGTGTTACCGGTTATGTACTGGTGTTACTGGTTCTGTACTGGTGTTTACCGGTTCTGTACTGGTGTTACTGGTTTACTGGTTACTGGTTCTGGTACGGTGTGTCTGTATGGGTTGGTTACTGGTGTTACTGGTTCTGTACTGGTGTTTACCGGTTCTGGACTGGTGTTACTGGTTTCTGTACTGGTGTTTACCGGTTCTGGACTGTGGTGTACTGGTTGGACTGGTGTTCTGGTGACTGGTACCTGTGTACTGTTACTGTTCTGTACTGGTGTTACCGGTTCTGACTGGTGTTACTGGTTCTGTACTGGTGTTTACTGGTTTACCGGTGGACTGGTGTTAACTGTGTTCTGGACTGGTGTTACTGGTTCTGGGTGTTTACCGGTTCTGTTTACAGGTGTTACCAGTTCTGTACCGGTGTTACCTGGTTCTGTGTACTGTTTACCTGGTTCTGTACTGGTGTTACTGGTTCTGTACTGGGCTTTACTGGGTTACTGTTACTGGTGGTTTACTGTGTTTACTGGGTTACTGGTGTTTACCTGTTCTGGTGTACTGGTGTTACTGGGTTGGACTGGTGTTTACCTGGTGTTACCGGTTCTGGACTGGTGTTTACCGGTCTGTCTGGACTGGTGTTTACGGTTCGTGACTGGTGTTTACAGGTCTTACTGGTGTTTTACCGGTACTGGTATTGGTTTTTACGGTTCTGTACTGTGTGTTTACCGGTTCTTCTGTACTGGTGTTACTGGTTACTGTTACCTGGTGTTACTGGTTCTGTACTGGGGTTTTACCGGTTCTGACTGGTGTTACTGGTTCGGTGTACTGGTGTTTACCGGTTTGACTGTTACTACCGTGTTACTGGTGTTACTGTACTGGTTTGTTCTGTACCGGTTACTGGAACTGGTGTTACTGGTTCTGTACTGGTGTTTTACCGGTTCTGTACTGGTGTTACTGGTGTTACTGGGTCTGTACTGGGTGTACTGTGTTTACCGGTTCTGGACTGGTGTACTGGTTCTGTACTGTTTTGTTTTACCGGTTCTGGACTGGTGGTTTACCGGTTCTGGACTGGTGTGTTTTTACTGGTGTTACTGGTTCTGCTGGTACTGGTGTTACTGGTTCTGTACTGGTGTTTACCGGTTATGTACTGGTGTTACTGGTTCTGTACTGTTCTTACTGGTGTTTTCGGTTCTGACTGGTGTTACTGGTTCTGTTACTGGGTTTACGGTTTGGACTTGGTTACCTGGTTTGGACTGGTGTTCTTACTGGGTTACGGTTACTGGTGTTTACTGGTGTTTACGGTTCTGGTACTGGTTTACTGGTGTTACTGGTCTGTACTGGTGTTCTGTTGGTGTACCGGTGTTGTACCTGTGTGGTTACTGGTGTTACGTGTACTGGTGTTTACCGGTTCTGTACGGTGTTGTTACTGGTTCTGTACTGGTGTTACTGGTTCTGTACTGGTGTTACTGGTTCTGTACTGGTTGTTTACTGGTGTTACGGTTCTGTCTGGTTACTGGGTGTTCTGGACTGTTACTGGTTCTGTACTGGTGTTTACCGGTTCTGGACGGTTCTGGACTGGTGTTTACCGGTTCTGGACTGGTGTTACTGGTTCTGTACTGGTGTTTACCGGTTCTGGACTGGTGTTTACCGGTTCTGGACTGGTGTTACTGGTGCTGGACTGGTGTTACTGGTTCTGTACTGGTGTTTACCCGGTTCTGTACGGTGTTACCAGTTCTGTACCGGTGTTACCAGTTCTGTACTGGTGTTTACCGGTTACTGGTTACTGTTACTGGTTACTGTACTGTTTGGTTACTGGTACTGTACCTGGTGTTTACTGGTTCTGTTACTGGTGTTACTGGTTCTGTACTGGTGTTTACCGGTTCTGGACTGGACTGGGTGTTACTGGGTTCTGTACTGGTGTTACTGGTACCGGTTCTGGACTGGTTGTTTACCTGGTTCTGTACCTGGTGTTACACTGGTACTGGTGTTTACCTGGTGTACTGGTGTTACTGGTTCTGTACTGGTGTTCTTACCGGTTCTTACCTGTGTTACTGTTTGTACTGGTTGTTACTGGGTTACTGGTGTACTGGTTCTGGTGTTTGGTTCTGACTGGGTGTTACTGGTTCTGTACTGGTGTTACCGGTTCTTACTGTGTTACTGGTTTGTACTGGTGTTTACTGTTTCTGTGTTTACGGTTCTGTTACTGGTTACTGTTACTGTGTTTACTGGTGGACTGGGGTTACTGGTTCTGTACTGGTGTTTACCGGTTTTCTGTACTGGTGTTTACTGGTGTTACTGGTGTAACTGGTGTTACTGGTTCTGTACTGGTGTTACCGGTGTTCTGTACTGGTCTGTACTGGGTCTGGACTGGTGTTTACTGTTCTGGTGTACTGGTGTTACTACGGTTCTGGACTGGTGTTTACCGGTTCTGGACTGGTGTTACTGGTTCTGTACTGGTGTTACTGGGTTATTGTACTGGGTGGTTCTGTTACGGTTCTGTTATGTACTGGTGTTTACCGGTTATGTACTGGTGTTACTGGTTCTGTACTGGTGTTACTGGTTCTGTACTGGTTTGTTTACTGGGTTACTGGTGTTACTGTTTCTGGACTGGTGTTTACCGGTTTCTGGACTGGTGTTACTGGTTCTGTACTCTGTACTGGTTCTGGGTGTTTACCGGTTTCTGGTACTGGTGTTCAGGTTCTGTACTGGTGTTTACCGGTACTGTTACTGGTTTACCGGTTACTGGGTTTACCGGTTCTGTACTGGTGTTACTGGTTCTGTACTGGTGTTTACCGGTTCTGGACTGGTGTTACTGGTTCTGTACTGGTGTTACTGGTTTACTGGTTCTGTACTGGTGTTTACCGGTTCTTGACTGGTGTTACTGGTTCTGTACTGGTGTTACCGGTTATGTACTGGTGTTACTGGTTCTGTTCTGGTGTTACTGGTTCTGTACTGGTGTTTACCGGTTCTGGACTGGTGTTACTGGTTCTGTACTGGTGTTTACTGTTTACTGTGTTACTGGTGTTACTGGTGGTATGGTTCTGTACCGGTGTTACCGGTTCTGTACTGGTGTTACTGGTACTGTTACTGGTTCTGTACCGGTGTTGCTCTGTAGTTACTGTCGGGTTACCGGCTCTGTACTGGTGTTACTGGTTCTGTACTGGTGTTACTGGTTCTGTACTGGTGTTACTGGTTCTGTACTGGTATTTACCGGTTCTGTACTGGTGTTACTGGTTCTGTACTGGTGTCATGATTTGCTCTGGAATGCTGTTGTTAGTGTCTTTAATAAGTCCTGGTTCAACAGTGCTGCTCATCCCAGTCATCCCAGTTTCTGATCCCAGATAACATCGCGGTTCTTGTGAATGGGATTCAGCTCTAAATGGAAAGTATGAAGAGAATAATCTGTATTTATGAGATGTCAATCATCCGTGTTGCTTCATATTTTCCGGCGGTTGCAGTCGTGCAGCAGAATAACCAGTTAAATCACTCTTACTGGTTTCCAGGTGCTGCTCAGTGGGACTAACGGTGTCGTTAGTTTGGTGTCGTGTTATTTCTCTGCGGCGCCGTGGAAAGAGGCGCCGGTTAGATCTGATAATGACATCATCGCTCACAGCGCTGAGTAAACTCTGAAGCTTTAGATCTTTAGGCTGCGTTATTTATGAACCATTACGTTCTAAAACATCAGCAGCTCAAGACTCCTCTGGACTCATGCAGGCCCGAGTCATCCTGACATCTTTTAACGTGACTGCCTGTCAATATTTACGTGTCGCTGCACCAGTTCTGTACTGGTGACGCACCAGTAGAGGCGCACCCGTCTCTCCTGTCAGATACGTCCACCTGCGTCAGTCCAGAATGGAGACAGTCTTCTCTAAGAGGATGATTCACTGATAGAAGGGGGCGGAGCCAACCGTGATGTCATCTGGTTCAGAGTTTACCTGTGAAATCTGTGGAAAATATAAACCGCACTTTAAATTTGAACAGTCTTCTGTAAAATCATGATTTAATCCTGTAGCCTGTTAAAGATTTTTAAAAAATGCACGAGTTATTATTTATTAAATGTTTGCCAGTCCATCCTAAAATCACAAAGGTGTGTCTACGGTGCAACCTGAAACCAATTAGTAGTTTGAAATATTATTATTATTATTCATGAATATGATTAATAATATTAATATTATTAATCATGAATATGATTAATAATATTAATATTATTATTCATGAATATGATTATATTATATATTAAAATATTGGAAATGTTATACTGTTGTCTAATGTATAATTCAGGTTCATGGAATGTGGAAGTGTGGAAGGTCCAGATCCAGAACCAGATTCAGGTCCAGATCCAGAACCAGATTCAGGTCAATACAGGTGCAGATTCAGGATCAGATTCGGGTCCAGATTAAGTTCCAGATCCAGGTTCATATTAATTTCAGTTAAAGGTCCAGATCCACAACCAGATTCAGGTCCAGATCCAGGACCAGATTCAGGTCCAGATCCAGAACCAGATTCAGGTCGAGATCTAGGACCAGATTCAGGTCAATACAGGTGCAGATTCAGGATCAGATTCGGGTCCAGATTAAGTTCCAGATCCAGGTTCAGATTAATTTCAGTTAAAGGTCCAGATCCAGAACCAGATTCAGGTCCAGATCCAGGACCAGATTCAGGTCCAGATTAAGGTCCATGTTTAGTTTCAGATTCAGGTCCAGATTAAGGTCCAGATCCAGAACCAGATTAGGTCCAGACTCAGATTCAGGTCGAGATTAAGGTCAAAATCCAGAACCAGATTCAGGACCAGATTAAGAGCCAGTTTCAGGTTCAGATTAAGGTCCAAATTAAGTTCCAGATCCAGAACCAGATTTAGGTCCAGATTAAGGTCCAGATTCAGGTTGGAATTCAGGTCCAGATTAAGGTCCAGATCCAGGACCAGATCCAGGTCCAGATTAAGGTCCAGATTCAGGACCAGATTCAGGTCCAGATTTAGGTTCAGATTAACGAACTGAAGCTCCAAACCCCCCAGAAGTGAATCTGGACTGAAGAAGCTTCTGGGTGGAACGAGGAACATCTTCAAGAATGAAGAAAAACAGGTCCATCTGTCTGGATTCAAGACTCTGAGACCTTTATAACTTAGTTTAAATGTTTTTGTAACTTTAATGACACATAAATGTAGAACAGTTAAGGTATCACACTTTTCCAAACAGAACTGAAGTGACTTCTTGCAGAGTTTAAAGTTCTGACGTGTTGATGGGAGCGAGTCTCGGTGAGGACTTAGTCGAACATCAGAGCGGCTGCCGGGAGCTGCTCTGATTCAGTGTTAATCCTCTAAAAAGCATCAGCAGCTGGTTCTGCTGGAGATCCAACAGAACCGAGAGCTGCTGGGGCTTTAAGAGTCTGAGGGGACCAACAATGAAACCCAGGCTGAAGCTGTAAAACACAACTGAACAACGATCCACTGAGCTCCACCACCACCCCACCACCCCACCACACACACACACGTTAGATACACACACACACACACACGTTAGATACACACACACACACCAACACGCACACCAGCACGCACACACACTCACACACACTCAGACACATTAGAGAGAAACAACATCTGAAACCAACTTGGTGGAGCTCTGCTGGAGCTTTCAGTTAAAGTCACTGGAGCCGCAAACACTTAAACATATACATTTACAGCATTGCAGTGATGCTAAACTTTGCTAGTGTACGCTAACATTTACAGCATTGCAGTGATGCTAAACTTTGCTAGTGTACGTTAACATTTACAGCATTGCGGTGATGCTAGTCATTGCCAGTGTATGCTAGCATTTACAGCATTGCGGTGATGCTAGTCGTTGCTAGTGTACGCTAAAATTTACAGCATTGCGGTGATGCTAGTCATTGCTAGTTTACGCTACAATTTACAGCATTGCGGTGATGCTAGTCATTGCTAGTGTATGCTAGCATTTACAGCATTGCGGTGATGCTAGTCGTTGCTAGTGTACGCTAACATATACAGCATTGCGGTGATGCTAGTCATTGCTAGTGTACACTAAAATTTACAGCATTGCAGTGATGCTAGTCATTGCTAGTGTACGCTAGCATTTACAGCATTGTGGTGATGCTAGTCGTTGCTAGTGTATGCTAGCATTTACAGCATTGCGGTGATGCTAGTCGTTGCTAGTGTACGCTAAAATTTACAGCATTGCGGTGATGCTAGTCATTGCTAGTGTATGCTAGCATTTACAGCATTGCGGTGATGCTAGTCGTTGCTAGTGTACACTAACATTTACAGCATTGTAAATTTCTCCATTGTGGGACAAATAAAGGAATATCTTATCTTAACTTATTGCGGTGATGCTAGTCATTACCAGTGTACGCTAGCATTTACAGCATTGCGGTGATGCTAGTCGTTGCTAGTGTACGCTAAAATTTACAGCATTGCGGTGATGCTAGTTGTTGCTAATGTACACTAACATTTACAGCATTGAGGTGATGCTAGTCATTGCTAGTGTATGCTAACATTTACAGCATTGCAGTGATGCTAGTCGTTGCTAGTGTATGCTAGCATTTACAGCATTGCGGTGATGCTAGTCGTTGCTAGTGTACGCTAAAATTTACAGCATTGCGGTGATGCTAGTCATTGCTAGTGTATGCTAGCATTTACAGCATTGCGGTGATGCTAGTCGTTGCTAGTGTACACTAACATTTACAGCATTGTAAATTTCTCCATTGTGGGACAAATAAAGGAATATCTTATCTTATCTTATTGCGGTGATGCTAGTCATTACCAGTGTACGCTAGCATTTACAGCATTGCGGTGATACTAGTCGTTGCTAGTGTACGCTAAAATTTACAGCATTGCGGTGATGCTAGTTGTTGCTAATGTACACTAACATTTACAGCATTGAGGTGATGCTAGTCATTGCTAGTGTATGCTAACATTTACAGCATTGCAGTGATGCTAGTTGTTGCTAGTGTACACTAACATTTACAGCATTGCGGTGATGCTAGTTGTTGCTAGCGGATGCTAACATTTACAGCATTGTGGTGATGCTAGTCAGTGCTAGCGTACACTAAAATTTACAGCATTGCGGTGATGCTAGTCATTGCTAGTGTACGCTAACATTTACAGCATTGCGGGGATGCTAGTCATTGCTAGTGTACGCTAACATTTACAGCATTGTGGTGATGCTAGTCAGTGCTAGTGTATGCTAATACTTACAGCATTGCGGTGATGCTAGTCATTGCTAGTGTACGCTAACATTTACAGCATTGCGGTGATGCTAGTCATTACTAGTGTACGCTAACATATACAGCATTGCGGTGATGCTAGTCATTGCTAGTGTACACTAACATTTACAGCATTGCGGTGATGCTAGTCGGTGCTAGCGTATGTTAACATTTACAGCATTGTGGTAATGGTAGTCGTTGCTAGTGTACGCTAACATATACAGCATTGCGGTGATGCTAGTCATTGCTAGTGTACGCTAACATAAACAGCATTGCGGTGATGCTAGTCATTGCTAGTGTACGCTAACATTTACAGCATTGTGGTGATGCTAGTCAGTGCTAGTGTATGCTAATATTTACAGCATTGCAGTGATGCTAGTCATTGCTAGTGTACACTAACATATACAGTAGAGTGGCTAACCCGCATCATTAATCAGGTTTGGATAACTGAGCACCCCCCGGGAGACTGGACCAGGGGCATTATTCTCCCCTTCTGGAAACACAAGGGTGATAAATTGGTCTGCAGCAACCACCGAGGCATCACATTGCTTTCCATCCCAGGAAAGATCTTCACCCGTATCCTCCTCTCTCGGACCCTTCTGGCCATTCGAAGCAAACGACGCCCCCAACAGGCGGCTTCATGCCAAACCGCTCCACTACGAACCACATCTCTGCCCTCCGCCTCCTCATTGAGAAGGTACATGAGTTCCGCTCTACGTAGCCTTTCTTGACCTTAAGGCAGCATTTGACACCGTAGACCACGACTCCCTTTGGAAGATCCTCAGCGTCCTCGGAGTCCCAAGAAAGATTACCACCCTTTTTCAAAAGCTCTACAGTGAAACCGACAGTTGTGTGCGTGTACACGGCAAGAACTCCACCTGGTTCTCAATCAACAGTGGAGTGAGACGGGGATGCGTAGCTGCACCAGACCTCTTTACCTGCATCATCGACCACCTGATGGAATGGACCTGTGAACGTATCCCTGGGGTTCAACTAGGCAGCTACCTCCTCACAGATCTGGAATACGCAGATGACACCACTCTATTCTGCTCCACATCAGATCAGTTAAAGGATGCCTTGGAAATCTACCAAGAAGTGGTGAAACTGATTGGCTCTACACATGGCGTCACCCCCACCACCGAGCAAGAGACCCGATGATGTTGATGATGATGCTAACATTTACAGCATTGCAGTGATGCTAGTCATTGCTAGTGTACACTAACATTTATAGCTTTACAGTGATGCTAGTCGTTGCTAGTGTACGCTAACATTTACAGCATTGCGGTGATGCTAGTCATTGCTAGTGTAGGCTAACATTTACAGCATTGCGGTGATGCTAGTCATTGCTAGTTTATGCTAACATTTATAGCATTGCGGTGATGCTAGTCACTGCTAGCGTACACTAACATTTACAGCCTTGCAGTGATTTTTTGTCTTTTTTCTTTTCTTTTCACCTCCACTGAACTTTATTTATAACATGGCTTAAATACAAAACCATAGAACTAATTAAAAAACACATAATAATTGAAAGTGATACTTTTTTTGACCAGAAGAGCCCATATTTCATTCAGTCACATTAAATGCCAGAGTGTTTATTTTCTCCTCAATAAATTGTAGATGTTTATAAATGCGTGTTAGCCTGCTCGTTAAGCTGTGATGTCATCAAGAACACAGCTTCTTCCAGCTGCAGGAAGTCCAAACTGCGTCCTTCTGTCCTCAGTATTTCGTACTTGGTAGGTACGACTCTGGAGGACGTACTTCGAAAGGACACAAGTCCAGACTTCGTGAACTTGAAACTGAGGAACAGCCCTCAGCACCAGGATCAGAACTCTTGTGGAAGAACTGCATTCTGGGACATGTTGACATATCAAGTCAACACTGGCTGATTCTCAATAAAATGGGCGGAGCTAGAACACACCTGGCCTAGAACAAACCTGCATGTCTGACGCTGTCCTGTGGAGGACAGAGTGAGATAAAACACCACCACAGCACAACACAGTCAGACAACAACATCCCAAAAACTGGTGGAGGGGGTGGGGGGGGGTGATAGTTGCATTCAAATGAAAGTAGTAGTTGTTGCTAACATGCTAAGGTCTAATAGTAGCTGCTGCTAATGTATGCTAACAGTTATACTGAAGCTACAAAGATAGTTGTTGCTAATATTTACATTTATAGTGGCTCATTAAAATGAAGCTTTTTATGTTGACATTTATTCAAATGTTTAAATATTTTTAGGTGTAAATCTCAGAAGCTAACAGTTAACAGTGATAGTTACATTCAAATGAAAGTAGTAGTTGTTGCTAACATGCTAAGTTCTAATAGTAGCTGCTGCTAATGTATGCAAACAGTTATACTGAAGCTACAAAGCTAGTTGTTGCTAATATTTACATTTAAAGTGGCTCATTAAAATGAAGCTTTTTATGTTGACATTTATTCAAATGTTTAAATATTTTTAGGTGTAAATCTCAGAAGCTAACAGTTAACAGTGATAGTTACATTCAAATGAAAGTAGTAGTTGTTGCTAACATGCTAAGGTCTAATAGTAGCTGCTGCTAATGTATGCTAACAGTTATACTGAAGCTACAAAGATAGTTTTTGCTAATATTTACATTTATAGTGGCTCATTAAAATGAAGCTTTTTATGTTGACATTTATTCAAATGTTTAAATATTTTTAGGTGTAAATCTCAGAAGCTAACAGTTAACAGTGATAGTTACATTCAAATGAAAGTAGTAGTTGTTGCTAACATGCTAAGTTCTAATAGTAGCTGCTGCTAATGTATGCTAACAGTTATACTGAAGCTACAAAGTTAGTTATTGCTAATATTTACATTTATTGTGGCTCATTAAAATGAAGCTTTTTATGTTGACATTTATTCAGATGTTTAAATATTTTTAGGTGTAAATCTCAGAAGCTAACAGTTAACAGTGATAGTTACATTCAAATGAAAGTAGTAGTTTTTGCTAACATGCTAAGGTCTAATAGTAGCTGCTGCTAATGTATGCAAACAGTTATACTGAAGCTACAAAGCTAGTTGTTGCTAATATTTACATTTATAGTGGCTCATTAAAATGAAGCTTTTTATGTTGACATTTATTCAAATGTTTAAATATTTTTAGGTGTAAATCTCAGAAGCTAACAGTTAACAGTGATAGTTACATTCAAATTAAAGTAGTAGTTGTTGCTAACATGCTAAGGTCTAATAGTAGCTGCTGCTAACAGTATGCTAACAGTTATACTGAAGCTACAAAGCTAGTTGTTGCTAATATTTACATTTATACTGGCTCATTAAAATGAAGCTTTTTATGTTGACATTTATTCAGATGTTTAAATATTTTTAGGTGTAAATCTCAGAAGCTAACAGTTAACAGTGATAGTTACATTCAAATGAAAGTAGTAGTTGTTTCTAACATGCTAAGGTCTAATAGTAGCTGCTGCTAATGTATGCTAACAGTTATACTGAAGCTACAAAGCTAGTTGTTGCTAATATTTACATTTATACTGGCTCATTAAAATGAAGCTTTTTATGTTGACATTTATTTAAATGTTTAAATATTTTTAGGTGTAAATCTCAGAAGCTAACAGTTAACAGTAGTTACATTCAAATGAAAGTAGTAGTTGTTGCTAACATGCTAAGGTCTAATAGTAGCTGCTGCTAATGTATGCTAACAGTTATACTGAAGCTACAAAGATAGTTGTTGCTAATATTTACATTTATAGTGGCTCATTAAAATGAAGCTTTTTATGTTGACATTTATTCAAATGTTTAAATATTTTTAGGTGTAAATCTCAGAAGTGGCGTTGACGTTAATCTCAAGAGAGCAGCACGCCTCGACGACGTCGTCGTTACGAAGCAGAAACTCCAACAGGCGCCGAAAACAGAGACGCTGACATGATGTTCAGATACAGCGGCGTGTTTTGACTGCGTGTACGTGGAGCTTGCGTGTCGTTTGCAGTCACGCGTGTTTATGTGCGTTGGCTCTGAGTCTATAAACCGCTCTGAGGTGATTATATGTTCACACAAACTTTACACGAGTGACATCAGTGCTGCTGAGCTCCTGCTGCCAGCAGCAGCTGATGATCTACCTGCTGGCTGCTCCACCTGACTCACAAAACACCACAACGAGCTCCTCTCACTAACTACCGGCTCCATGTGAATAAATCTGGACTCAAAATGAAGTTTTCATGTTAGCAGACCAGAGGAGAGCTGAAATCTGAAGATTTTGTTCCATTTACTGGACAGAATTTACTTTTCCTGTTGTGGAACAGAAAGTTTTAAGAGGTTTTTTTTTTTTCGAGGACAGTTTCGGTACATTCAGTCACACCTGTGCTGTAAAACTAGAAAACTGGCTTTATTTCATAAATGTGTCACTAAATGTATTAATTCCTTTCAAATAGAACTGTCAGACCTGAAGAGTGTAACAAAAAAATATATAATTTTATCACAATATCGATGTTGCAAAAACAATATAAACTAAGCATAAAAATAAGGAAATAAGTGTTTGGGAGATTATTTCTTATTCTTGGTAATAAATCTAAGACTGTTGGAAAACCTGATTATTTCTCTTTTAAATGGAGCCACATCTGCCTGTAACATCTGTCCAGAACATCTGTCAGGAACTCTCATTTTAGTACACATTAGTTACATATTGGCATTAATATTGTTATCAATAGCTTTATTAATATTCTGGTGTTGGAAGCATAAATGACATTATTTCTTAGTTTATATCACACTGTTTTATTGTTTTTATCATATTATTTTGTTTAATGAACATCACAGTGTCTTAGATTGATCTCAGTGTATGTTTTGCCTTCACTTAATATCAGAAATGTAGCAAACTAGCCCGGCTGTAGCCGGTTAGAAACACATGTTTGGAGACAAACACCTGGCCAGGTAAATAAGAATGGAGTTGTAGGTTACATAGTCTTTCTTCTTTTTCAGGAAATGCCGGCAGTGGATTGGACCAGAAGATGACGATGTGGCGACAACGGATTGGACAAACGATCAGGCTTAGGGCTTTAATGTGTCTTTACAGCAGCAGATCTGTGGTTACTACATAGGGTGGCTTTAAAGTAGCCTCTTTATTTTTTTTCTACCTAAACAGCATGATGTGGAAAGTTTTCATTAGATTCAAGCATGGACGGAGTTTAAGGACCTCAGCAGCTGCTTGGTGATGATTTCCTGCAGCGCGGCACCGTCAGAAACCAGTCCGCTCAGGTCTGCAGAACCAGGTGACTCCTGAATAACGAAGTGACGACAGGTTTCATGTTGAACTTTCATGTCGCTCCAGCAGGAAGTCCAGGCTCTCCTCTGCTCTCACCATCTCTGTAATTAACAGCTAGCAACGTCTCTCCAACACATAAAACATTCAAACAACCCAGAGGCCAAGACAAACCACTGGAAATGAATTCTGATTTTAAAAAAAAAATAAAAACAAAAAAATGTGTGAGTCTCTCCTGCACCTCTGGCCTGTTAACGTGAGAGACGTGTTGTGTTGTGAATTAAACTGTGAAGTAAAATCAAGCCAAACTACTTTTCTGCTTAATGAAAGCAGTGAAAGTGTTTGCTGGATGAAGGTCAAGAATGTGGGACCAGAGATCCATCTGGACCTGAAGGGTCCAAATCTGTGGACAACCCTCAACCCGAACACATAGAAGAAGAAGGACTGTCCTCAGTCTGGGCAGTTTACTCACACAGTTCTCAACGTTCTCGGCGTCTGTTGAAGGACAGCTGCTAACTAGCCGCTTGAAGTTAAGATGCTAACCAGCTACTTCCTGCAGCGAGACCCAAACAGTTGGAGAACATCTCAACACTCAACATTTCAACGTTCATGACCGGAGCAGCGACGAGCATTAAATAATCACCCTGAAGGGAAAATACTGGCACCTGTTAGCGCTGACTAGCATCAGAGATTCAGCGTAAAGTTAGCGTAAAGTTAGCGTGCATTAGCAGCAACGGACCTTCTTGGGGCCGGAGATGCAGCAGTCATGACTGAGCAGCTCTGGAGGTCCTGCGTTGGTCTCCAGGTGCTTCGACCGACCTGGAGGACCTGGACGGCCGCTGAAGCTCTCACCGCTCAGCAGGAAACAGTAGAAATTCAGTGTTCTGGTGGCAACACGGAGGTTTCACGGTCTCCACGCTACCAGGAAACACTTGGACTCGCTGCTCTGAGTCGCTCTTTCACCCCGAGGCCACATCTCTGTGTGTCTCCATTCAGGCTGAAGCTTTTCCAAACGCGACCGTCGACAGATCGCCTCCTCTACCCGTCCGCCGCTCCGAACCTTCTACTGTTTCCTGGAGCTGATGTTTTTCTAAGTAAGTGCCCACGAAGGATGAAATATCAGAGCAGCTGCAGCCCGGGGAGGGTGGTTTTGGGGGTGCGGAGGTACGTGACATAAAGAGCCGATTATTCCTCAGATTTGGCTTCGGGGGCCAAGTTTGTGAGGCACCTGAGAGGAACGGGACAGTTCAGGGTTGTAACCAGACATTTATGAGGGCAGGTACCCAAGAGAGCAGAAAAGGCCACACTTGATTAAATGACACTTATTTACTTTATAATATAATATGGTAGAGCTACAGTGCTACTTGTTTAAATTGCAGACGTGTATTTCTCCAACCAGTAGTGATGGTAAATGAAGCTCGCTAAAGCATTGAGGCTTTCTTTCATTTTGTCCTGAAAGTGGTTTGAAGCGTCGCAGCGTCACTGTGAGGAGCAACAGTGACATCTGGTGGCAGACTGGAATTACAGCAGTTGTGGGCAGTAGAACTCAAGGCTCAAAAATGGATTTGACATTTACGAAGAGAAGCTGATGGTTGCAGTAACTGTCCTGATCCAAGTCTCTTCAGTGATCGGTTCTAGAAGGTTCCAGCTTCAAGGATCTCCTGCAGCAGATCTGAAGATCCTCTGACTGAAGACACTCTGCTGCTGAATCTCTGTGTTGTGTAGAGGATGTTCAGGGATGTCCATGATGGTCTTCTCCCTCACTTTCTTCAGTTTCTTTAAGTCTCCGGCTCTGATGCTGCTCTAATAAAAGCAAATATTAAAAACATGAAGTTGCGTGTTTGCGGATTCCATCCTTCAACCAAACTGAGAGAAAAGTGACCATTCTTATTTGAAACTTGCAGAGATATACCAACACGTGATTTGAAAGTTAAGTTGTGTCTTATTATACTTTTCAGTAACTTCAGTACACACTATATGTGTATATAAATACACATATAGACTATGTTTTATGCCATATAGTGAAGTATGATGGAAGAGCCTTTAGTGGCCTGTAGAGGAACTGCAGCCTCTAGTGGTCAGTAGAGGAACTGCAGCCTCTAGTGGCCTGTAGAGGAACTGCAGCCTCTAGTGGTCAGGGCAGTCTCTAGAACTGGTCGGTCGGTGAGGAACTGCAGTCTCTAGTGGTCAGTGGAGGAACTGCAGTCTCTAGTGGTCAGTGGAGGAACTGCAGCCGCTAGTGGTCAGTAGAGGAACTGCAGTCTCTAGCGGTCGGTGGAGGAACTGCAGCCTCTAGTGGTCGGTGGAGGAACTGCAGCCTCTAGTGGTCAGTGGAGGAACTGCAGCATCTTGTTGGTTTGTGGTTTTCTGTCACAGTTTTACATGAATATTTTATTGTATTCAGGACTTTTGACGTATATTTGATGCCTGACTTCCACTGCCGTCGGCTGTTTTGATGTCTTTGGGACTTTTCTCCTTCCAGAATGAACTCATAGAACAGGAACAGGCCGTGTTCTGTTCCAGTTCTGGATTCATGTTTGCTAAAAACTTCAGCAGAGTTGCTGCTGCTCTGCTCCACAGCAGGAGGTATATCATGTTTCATGAATACAAACACTCAGACAAACATGGAGTGCGCGCTGAAGCACAGCTGGAGCAGCTGTGACGGTTAGATCATCAGTTTGTACAGCAGGCTGCGAGCTTGTCCCGTGTCAGGAGGTGTTAGCGGTAACATTAGCCGAGGGGGGGTTGTTGGTTTAGCCCCACCAGTTAAACCGTCAGGAAGTCAGGCCTCTCAGCAGGAGAGCTAGAAGTCATATGGAGGTTTGAAAGAGTCACACGGTTGAAGCCGACCACAAACGTTACAAACATGGTTGATCTAAGATGAGTTCATCTCAGCAACAGCAAGGTAAGTTCGAGTAAATCTGGATAAAGAAGTGAAAAATACAAAAGTAATCTTAAGTATTTTATATGACCAGGTACAAGAGACGACAACCTGCTGAACTCAACCAGGAAGTGATTTTGGTTGTTGTTCCTCTACCGACCACTAGAGGCTGCAGTTCCTCTACCGACCACTGGAGGCTGCAGTTCCTCTACCGACCACTAGAGGCTGCAGTTCCTCTACCGACCACTAGAGGCTGCAGTTCCCCTACCGACGGCTAGAGGCTGCGGTTCTTCTACCGACCACCAGAGGCTGCAGTTCTTTTACTGACCACTAGAGGCTGCAGTTCCTCTACCGACCACTAGAGGCTGCAGTTCTTTTACTGACCACTAGAGGCTGCAGTTCCTCTACCGACCACTAGAGGCTGCGGTTCCCCTACCGACCGCTAGAGGCTGCAGTTTCTCCACCGACCGCTAGAGGCTGCAGTTCCCCTACCGACGGCTAGAGGCTGCAGTTCCTCCACCGACCGCTAGAGGCTGCAGTTCCTCCACCGACTGCTAGAGGCTGCAGTTCCTCTACCGACCGCTAGAGGCTGCAGTTTCTCCACCGACCGCTAGAGGCTGCAGTTTCCTCCACCGACCGCTAGAGGCTGCAGTTTCTCCACCGACCGCTAGAGGCTGCAGTTCCTCCACCGACCGCTAGAGGCTGCAGTTCCTCCACCGACCGCTAGAGGCTGCAGTTTCTCCACCGACCACTAGAGGCTGCATTTCCCCTACCAACCACTAGAGGCTGCAGTTCCTCTACCGACCACTAGAGGCTGCAGTTCTTTTACTGACCACTAGAGGCTGCAGTTCCTCTACCGACCACTAGAGGCTGCAGTTCCCCTACCGACCGCTAGAGGCTGCGGTTCCTCCACCGACCGCTAGAGGCTGCAGTTCCCCTACCGACGGCTAGAGGCTGCAGTTCCTCCACCGACCGCTAGAGGCTGCAGTTCCTCCACCGACTGCTAGAGGCTGCAGTTCCTCTACCGACCACTAGAGGCTGCAGTTTCTCCACCGACCGCTAGAGGCTGCAGTTTCTCCACCGACCGCTAGAGGCTGCAGTTCCTCCACCGACCGCTAGAGGCTGCAGTTCCTCCACCGACCGCTAGAGGCTGCAGTTCCTCCACCGACCGCTAGAGGCTGCAGTTTCTCCACCGACCACTAGAGGCTGCATTTCCCCTACCAACCACTAGAGGCTGCAGTTCCTCCACCGACCACTAGAGGCTGCATTTCCCCTACCAACCACTAGATGCTGCAGTTTCTCCACCGACCACTAGAGGCTGCAGTTCCCTTACCGACCGCTAGAGGCTGCAGTTCCTCTACCAACCGCTAGAGGCTGCAGTTCCTCTACCGACCACCAGAGGCTGCAGTTTCTCCACCGACCGCTAGAGGCTGCAGTTTCTCCACCGACCGCTAGAGGCTGGTGCTGGTGCACAAACACACCTGACTGGTGCACAAACACACCTGACAGGAACAGGAACACACCTGACTGGTGAACGAACACACCTGACTGGAACAGGAACACACCTGACTGATGCAAGAACACACCTGACTGGAACAGGAACACACCTGACTGGTGAACGAACACACCTGACTGGAACAGGAACACACCTGACTGATGCAAGAACACACCTGACTGGAACAGGAACACACCTGACTGGTGAACGAACACACCTGACTGGTGCACGAACACGAACACACCTGAGTGGTGGGAGTTATCTGGATCCTAATTCTGATTAAGGTTTCATGGAGGTTTGTGGACGTCCACTAAAATGATTTTACTCTTGACTTTGACCAGAACATTCCAGGACCTTGAATGTTCCTGAAATGTTCCAGGAAGGTTCCTGAAATGTTCAGGAAGGGTTCTGAAATGTTCCAGGAAGGGTCTTGAAATGTTCCAGGAAGGTTCCTGAAATGTTCCAGGAAGGGTCTTGAAATGTTCCAGGAAGGTTCTTGAAATGTTCCAGGAAGGTTCTTGAAATGTTCCAGGAAGGTTCCTGAAATGTTCCAGGAAGGTTCCTGAAATGTTCCAGGAAGGGTCTTGAAATGTTCCAGGAAGGGTCTTGAAATGTTCCAGGAAGGTTCCTGAAATGTTCCAGGAAGGGTCTTGAAATGTTCCAGGAAGGTTCTTGAAATGTTCCAGGAAGGTTCCTGAAATGTTCCAGGAAGGTTCCTGCAGTTTTCTCACAGCTTCCAGCCAAGTTCCTTTAATGTTCTTGGACAGTTCCTGCACGGCCAACAAATGTCAACGTTCCATCAGTGTTCTGTGAAAGTTCCACTATTGTTCCAACCAAGGTTATTATAGTTTTGAAATTTTCTTTAGTTTTTATTTTTATTTAGTTTTCCAGTTTGCTTTTTTATTTCAGTTTAGTTTTAGTTAGTTCAACAAGTAATTTAGTAGTTTTAGTTTAGTTTTATTTGAGGAATTTTGACTAGTTTCAGTTTAGTTTTTATTTAGTTTTAGTCTTAGTTTAGTTTTTCTTCTTCTTGCAGTATGCAGCAGTTTATACACCTTTTCGACTTGAAAATTGTGGACATGCGCCCCTAGTGGCTCCGCCATAACTGGAGTGTGCGGTGCTCCATCAAGTAACCCAAACACAGCAGCGTGGAGGATCTGTTACTGATAACACAGACATGTCTTGGATTGATGATGTTAGGCAGTGGCCTCCAGTTACAGATGAAGGTAGTTTATCGCTGTTTTTAATGATTGATTATGGAAATAGCATGATCTATTCCCATAATCAAACACTAAAAACTGTGGAACGCTGGCTATAACTAACGTCAACAAGCCATAAAGATTATGCTGCTGTAATGTTAACGCGAGCGGTAAATTAGGCTATGTGTTAAGGTTATATTTAATTTATTTATCATTCTCCTAAGTCATTCATTCATTCATTGTTTATAGGCTTGTGCTAGTGCCGAGGGCTACAGTAGCCTCATACTGCTGTCTTTCGGCCAGAATCGTCCGGGACTCTCAGCGAGACTATGAGTAGTACGAGATTGAATGTTAACGAAAACTCACCCGGCTGTATTCATTTGGAACAAAGTCCTTTCTGTTGATATTTTTCACCCACGTCTTCCTAACTTCTTGTTTTGCAAACAAGGCAGTCTTCGGCATTACTTTCTTCTTCCATTGTCGAATTTTCACACCATTGTTGGCACAGTTTATGACGGAACTTTATTCCCACTCGACCGACTCGACATATAAAAAATATATATTGTAGAAAGGAAAAACACTGGTTAATCTGCGAGCCGGTGAAAGTGTCGCTCTGTAGCACACCCGCAATGGTCGGTCGGGGTACTTCCGGGGGGCTGGCCCGAAAAGGTCTATATCCGCTATGCTGCCCCCTCTCTGGAGGGAGGGTAGCATAGCGGCTGCTGCAGGACAGGCAGTAATCTCTATGGCAGTAATCGAGGGAGAAAACGAAACGACAACGAAAACGAAGCTGAATTTATCTACAATTCAGTTTAGTTTTAGTTAGTTTTACATCCTTCATTGTAGTTTTTATTTAGTTTTCGTTTTTTTTTTAATTGTAGTTTTATTTTTATTTCAGTTAAGAAAATTTTTCATTGCTAGTTTTAGTTTTAGTCTTAGTTTTCGTTAACTATAATAACCCTGGTTCCAACTGTCCTGAATGTTTTCTGCTTCTGAACAAACGTTTTTACTGAAGAACATTGAACATTTTGGAAATCGTTTTATCATGTTTTCCATGTTGATTTGCAGCAGTAGTCGCTGCTCTGAGATTATTGTCGATGTCTTTCCCTATTGGCATTGTATTAACACACACTTGAGTGACCCGGAGCAGCAAACATCTGCTTTCCCAGAGGTCTGCACACCTGCTGCACACCTGGATCGGTCCATCCAGGAGCAGCGCTGAGGACAGGTGACCTCTGTGATGTTTGCAGGATCAGAAGAGGGGGCACTAACTTTTCCATGACTGATGTTGCAGCAGAGTTCCAGCAGCTTCTCAGCGCTCTGAGTGTTGTCGTTTTTATGGTGTCACCGGGTTTACGGACCTGTGGCCTCCTTTATTTATTCATTCCTTTGGTTTATTGATCTCTTGGCTCAGATTTCAACCCAAATGTGTTTTCCCACCACATGGCAGCAGGACTTCTTAAACTACTGCAATTAACTCCGGCGGGCACATTTAACGTCTGAAGCGGAGGCCGACCGCTGGGTTCTGCTTCCTGGCGGGGTCGTTGAGACCCGGATCAAGGTCAACGGTGCGAGCGTTGTGGGTGAGGTCACCGCAGGGAGTCCAGCGGAGGAAACGGCGCCGTCTCATAACTCACCGTTGCAGTATTTGTGCAGGAGCTCCACATCGATCTGACGCCGCTGATTTCATTTCCTCCAGGCTGAAGTTTGGAGCCGCCGCTCCAGAAAACTCCACTCGATCCTCCGCTGTTCCTGCTGTTTGTCTTTCTCCTCATCTGGCGGCTGACGACTGTGACCTTCCTGACTTCCACCAGACATGTGACCTGCTGCTTTCACTCACAAACTCTCACAAATGAAGTCACCAACAAACCTGCCAGGCTGCTTTCAGCTTGTTTCACAACATTAAATCACTTTTTTTGTGTGTTCAAAAATAAGACTGTCTGACTGATTTATCCAGATTTAATCGTCTGTAAAGCCACTCTATGTAGTAATACCACCTCTGACCTGAAGGGGGCAAAAGAGCGCTGATGATACTGAGTAGGTGCTCAAACAGAGAGGAAAGGAAACAGTTAAACTACACATTTATAATATAATATAATATAATTAGGGCTGGGCAACGATTAAAATTTTTATCGTGATTAATTGCATTATTTCCCTGATTAATCGCGATTAATCGCATTGTATACGCAAAATCAGATAATGAATTCAAAAGTAGTGTAAAATCCACTTTTATCTAAATGTTCTGCTGCCATATAAATTAAAGTGCTATAACATTTGTTGTTCAAACACTTTTAACATCAGCACTTGTCAGTAACACATATTTAGTGAAAATCTCATCTTAAAAAATGTAAAATATAATAAAGCTTATTGCCACTGCCAGGACATTAATGTCATCCTGTTTTTATAAAAAATTTTAAAAAAAAAGTCTACAAACAACATCCAAAAAAAGATTGTGAATCCGTGTATGATTCGTTCTTTCCATTTTCAACTGTCAATCAAAAATTGAAAAAGGAAAAAGGGGCGTTTTATGTCGTTTTTCGTTTTTGAATCCAACATAAAAAACAAAAAAATGCCCGGTTTTTTCGTATTTCAATTTTAGACTAGGATCAAAAATACGAAATTAAAAAAAGTGGGCCACGGGGACCGAATTTGTTTTTAATATTTTAACTGGTCCCGTTTACGTGACCCGGAAGTGGTGGTTTTGTGCTGCATTTTCCGGTAGCATGGCGGCGCTAGAATCAAATACTAGTTTGATCAAGGACTTATTCAGCAGCGGTTTGACACACGCTGAAATTTCCTGCACCTTGCAGCAGATGAGTATCCTGTAGTGATGGTGAGATGAAGCCTCATGAGACACCGAACCATTTGAGCCGATCGGTTTCAGAAAAGGTTCATTACTAGAAGCTTCATCTGCACACGACACCACCTACTGGTCGAGTGTATAATCACAGGCAGTTGGACCTCAATCATAGCTGTTTGTGGCGCATTGAATATTTGTCTGTCATGGCCCTTGGGAATGATTCTGAATTACAAAGAACATCAATGACTATGAATTACAAAGAATGCATGACCAAATAAATTCTCTACATACATTATCACATATGTGTATAATAAAATATGCCATGGATGTATTCTCTGTGTGTATAGTTTCCCAGTATGGAAGTATCATATGTGGCAGGTTGTGTAATGTTTTTTTTTCTTTTTTGTCACTTTAAAAGAATAGCATGGGCCTGAACATGCAGAGGACAGTGAAAGTGCTGGTCAAACTAGGAAGATGGAACTGAATATGTTTGTGTAACTTGAACAATGATGTACAGGACAGGGGAAAACTTTTGTCATTTTTATTAAGAAGTAACAATCTCTCAACAGGTTTCAGCGATTCTCTTTTTTTTTTTTACACAACCTCTCTGGCCTTTCACATGGTACAGAAGATGTGTTGTGCACAAAGGCGCAAATAATATTTTCAAAAAGTAGGTTGTATGATAATCGAGGTCAAAACTTTTCTACTGTCATTACACATCTGCGCCACTAGATGGCGCTGCACCGACGTAAACAGTAGGTGAATGGAGCGTCACAGTGAACAGATGGAACAGATCTAATGATAAATGGAGTAAGCATGCGACAGACTTTTTTTAATACATTCTAGAAAAGCTTTATACAGTAATTTTTTAATGTCTACCCAAAAATGTTTTAGGAATTCGGACGTTAAACCGTCGATCCCTGGTGATTACTGTTTTTCATTTGTTTTAGTGCATTTTCAATTTCTGTTATATTTAATTCTTCTTCAAGTATATGTTTGTCTTCTGCATCCAGTTTTTTAATGTCATCTCATTGATTGCTTTCAAATAGAATGTCACATTCTGATTTATTAAATTTTGACTTATATAAGTTACTATAGAAGAGACAAATTTCTTCCTGGATTAATTTCTGATCTTTAATACAACTTCATCTTTTGTCATAAGCTTATTTATTTTCCTCTTAGCCTGTCTTTGTTTTTCGAGTCCAAAGAAATATGCTGAACTCTTTTCAGCCTTTTCGATCCATCTAGCTCTTGAACGAATATAAGCTCCATTTGCTTTTGCTGTGTAAATGTCATCTAACTGGGACTGTAGTTACTT
>JAGFBZ010000627.1:600000-777059 GCA_018398805.1 Hirundichthys speculiger | reverse complement strand
TGAGGTCGGTTGGTTTGCTGAGACCACTAACACCCTGTACAGAGAATTCATCAAGGTCACATTAGCAATATGTATTGTTCAATATGTGTTTAGCTCCAAGGGAAAAGTCTCAATACTGGTACACTTGTTCACAATTCACCACATTCGCTCTATTGTATGAAAAAATAGCTTCTTTTTTTTTTTTTTTTTAACGTGGCCTTTCAACCAAATTGTTGCAAGTTCTACAAATGTGACAGAACACTTAAAAACACAGAAGTCAAACTGGCTATTTGTATAAGGACACCCAAAAACTCTACGTGAGGATGGATTCTGCTGCTTGGTGCACGTGTTTGTGCTGTATTGCGCTTCAGTGATTCAGCAGAAGGCATGCAATGCTTATAACAAGCTACTTTTTAATTAAAAGACTTGGATGAAGAGACAGACTTTTTTTTGCTGTAAAATGAACTATTTGAAGGGACGGCCCTGCACGCTCTTAAGCTTCCCTTTTATGCACTTTAAAAGCTGTAATTTTTCATCTGCTGGTCAACGTTTAGATCTTTTTCCACTGTGAAATAATTGAAGTTAAACACAGTTGCCCTAAAATCAGCATATATTGAGTAAAGTGGGAAATCTGTTATTAAATGCAGACACAGTTAGACAAAAAAGAAGGGGGAAGATTTAGGATTTAGAAAGGACGGAAACAGGAAACCTTTTTTTCCCTTTCTCATAAAGCGGTGCATAAGCATTTTCTAAGCTTGAGAAGTTCCAGCATGCTCATACTAATAATTTTCTTCTCCAAAACTATAATTTAGAGCCAGTTATCTGCTCTATGAAGATAAACTAGACATGGTTGAATGCCAGGGGATGAAGCGTTGTCACAAGAGCTCTTCATCAGCAACTTACCTTCCACAAGGGCAGAAACCCCCACACTGCAGGTACCAGCTGCTGACGTTCAGCAAGCATCACGTTTTCCATGGAGACAGCAGAGAACTCTGGAAAGCATTATGTTGCCCGGAGGACAAAGATGTGCCGGGAAGTTGTTTAAAATTAAAAAGAGACCACTGATTTCACCCTCTGCACATCTGTCCTGCAGTTTTAACCTCAAATCAGCCTCCCCCTGCTAATTTACTTGTATTGCAGTTTGTGCTAGACAGTCTCTTCTTTTGTTTCCAAACAGACATGAGACAATTCTTCCTGTGACAAGAAGCTGTGCTGCTGTTTTTCACTCGTATGCAGAGGTGAAAAATCCTTATGCATTGACACTAATGCATAAATCAAGACCACGTCAGAGAATCTGTGGTCAAAGTTTCCCCTCAAAAACTCTCAGTGGTTGTTTCACTGTGGTTTTCCTCCTTCCCAGTTCCTCAGAGATCTTTCTCTTCTACCAAATCCTAGCCATGTGTGAAGACCATGAGGATGCTCACATCAATCTTGTCCCTGTTTTTCTTTCTTCAGCTCACCCCAGTTGTTCTCTCAACCAAACTTGCAGTTCTTCTATGCTTTGGGGAGTTTGTGCAAGTAACTCACACCATTTTAAAAGTCGTGATTGCAAAGGATATTTTTCTTTTTTTTTTTTTTATTTGGGTCTGGTGTTTATGAATCCCAAAGTATCACAAAATGCTGCTGGGCTGAATTTCCTGGCCAGGACCTAAGCTGAAGGCATGACAAGGCAAGTTTATTTGTATAGCACATTTTATGTACAAAACAATTCAAAGTGCTTTAGATAAAACATTAAAAGCATCGCAGAAAAAAAGAAAGCATTTAAAAGTAAAGTAAAAGGATAAAAACAAAGAAAACAGTAAAAAAAAAAAAAAAGTTTTGAAAAGGCTCTGCAGATTTGAGCTCCTGAATACAATCTTATTTAAAGGCAGCTGAGAACAGGTGAGTCTTCAACCTGGATTTAAATAAACTGAGTGTTTCAGCTGATCTGAGGCTTTCTGGGAGTTTGTTCCAGACATGTGGAGCAAAGAAAATGAACGCTGCATCTCCATGTCTGGTTCTGACTCTGGGGACTGATCCAGATGACCTGAGAGGTCTGGTGGGTTCATACTGGGTCAGGAGGTCACTGATGTATTCTGGTCCTGAACCATTCAGAGCTTTATAGACCAGCAACAGAACTTTAAAGTCTATCCTTTGATAGACAGGCAGCCAGTGTAAGGACCTCAGAACTGGACTGATGTGGTCTAATCTTCTGGTCTTAGTTAGAACTCGGCCAACAGAGTTCTGAATGAGCTGCAGCTGTCTAACTGATTTTTTTAGATAAACCAGGGTAAAAACGCTGTTACAATAATCAAGCTGACTGAAAATGAACGTGTGAACTAGTTTTTCCAGATTTTGCTGAGACATCAGATCTTTTATCCTCAAGATGTTCTTCAGGTGATAGTAGGCTGATTTAGTGATTGGCTTAATGTGTTTTTTTCAAAGTTTAGATCTGAGTCCATCACTACACCCAGATTTCTGGCCTGATTGGTGGTTTTTAGATCTATAGATTCAAACTCTGGAGACCTGCAGTCGTTTCTCTTTGGCTCCAAAAACAATCACCTCAGTTTTGTTTTTGTTCAGCAAAAAGACGTAAGTTGTGTCATTTAGTCAATTAGTCCTGACTGAAGTGACATCGTTCATGGATGAAGATGGGAGGAGAAGGCAAGATGACACAGAGAGAGAGAGCACATACACACACTTTCATGAAATAGTCTTACTGCAAGTAAGAATTTCAAGTTTGATGAACATAATGTAGATTACTTCAGTTTAACCGTCTCTCATTTGTGAGTAAAGCATCACAGATGTGTGTGGATGTTGCCAATTTGTCTCTTTAGTTTAGACGGCCAGTGAAGACCAGAGAATCGAGACTCAAGCCTCCGAACTGGACTCAAGGTGCAATTAACACTGACTTTACACTTAACAACTTTACAAGTGATTTCAACTCACAGACGAAGTTCCACAAGAAAAAAATCAGGGGTCTTGCCTCATGCAAATGGTGTCTCTGCATGACATCATGAATGTCAGCATCCATTAGGAGTGCTGTTTTCCTTTGATTTCCATAAGAAACAGGTTTTTTGTCTTGTCAGTAGTGACCCTGCAAGGTCCCCAGTCCCAAATCTTTGCAAAATCCTTTTAAACACTGAGACTTAAATCTCTGGATTATAGTGTTTAAGATGTGGGAGGGTGTCATATGTTAGTCTTTTAGAAATCTTAGTTATTAGGTGTAAGGTGGCAAGTGGAGCAAATCGGAGTCGGTCTTTTCCACATCTGGGCATTATCACAAAATCAGATGTGTTTAATAGGATCACAAGTCTTTGTGGAGTGGTGTTGTCCTTTGATTCACAAAGGAATCTGGTTCTAGTCAAGTTAATAGTGACCTCAAAAAGTTGGCTTTATAGTCTTTTAATGTGAGAGGATTTCAAGCATTAGTCTTCAAAAAAAAGTTTTTGCAAAGACGAATTCAATTTCCTTTATTGTCATTGCCACATGTAACACAAACGACATGTACAACAAAATGAAAATGCCATACACCAGTGAGATGGTGTCTCGTGCGTGCTAAACAAAGGTTGCACGCATCAGTTTCTTGGCACTCAAGACTCATGATCTGAGACTTGAGAACATTTTTTTTATTTTATCAACACAATTTTCTGTCTGTTAAAATGTTATTTCATGTGTTTACAAAAGACAATAGCAACCTTGAGTGATAGTTTGGCTGCAGCAACTACGTACACAGAGCAAATCATGCTGCTGCTAACTGCAACATCTGCAGTTATGCCATTAAAAAAAAGCTAGATCGGCCACATCTGATTTTATTGAGCATCTACATCTACATCTATAAACATCTACAGCTCATTTGCTCAGCGTTACTTCCACGATGATGATCATTGTTGTCATTCATTTTTTTTAATGATTTTCTTTTTATCATTAACATCCAATTCTGATTCAATTCTTGGTTCTTTCATGGACCAATTCAACAATTTTATTCAGTGTCACTAATCTGCTGTGAAATTTTGTTCTCGGCACAATTACCATTCTTGAGTAATTGCTCTGGTGGTGGTCTTATGTGTCAGTGATTCATTGACTGTGTCATTTGTCACCACACATCCTGTGGTCACAAGACGCTAAACGTCACACTATCACACTCACAAGGCTTTAAAGCACATGTGTCAAACACAAGGCCGGTGGGTCAAATGTGGCCCGCCATGTCATTTTATGTGGCCCTCGTGAGCTTGTGCATTATTTGCATAAATTTTAAACCAATATTAAAAGACTTAAAATAAGTTTACGCCACTTTAAAGGGCATATTGACAATAAACTACATCTCCCATAATGCATTCCATTGTTTCACCCACAACGATAACAGTATATCACCATGAGCAAGACGATTTTCAGAAGTGATGGACTTGAGAAAAACCTCTGTAAACTAGCCCTAACATGTCCAAGAAAAGAAAAAATGAAGGCAGCTTCATGAACAATGGGAAAACGAATACAAGTTTGTATCTCAAGCTGAAAGCTTTTGTGTTATGAGGCGGTGTCAGTCGTGAAAGAGTATAATCTACGTCAGCATTTTTGACAGCAAACACTGAGCTAAGTGTGCTAAATTTAGCCCACAAGAAAAACAAAAAATCGTTTCCGCTTCTGAAATCAAGGTAATGGATACTCTCAGTGATGTAAACATCATCTGTGCAAGAGCAGGTTGACAACCACAAACCCTGAGTTTAATATGATTTAAATATTTGAAACTTGAATACATAATGGATACAGAAACACTTATTTAACAACACAATAAGGTGTAGTTTAATTTATTTCTGATTTACCTTGCATTTTGTTACGTTCATGCTGCCAACCTGGCCCTTCGAGGGCAACCATGATGCTGATGTGGCCCTCGATGAAAATGAGTCAGACAGCCCTGCTTTAAAGGATTCATATTCATCTTACTTGTCAGGCACCAGGTTGCAAGACTTGCAAACTTTAGCATTTTGGATGCATTCAGACAGACCACCTGAGTAGAAGGTCTTATTTTACCTGCTTCCAACAGCTCCTCATAAGACCAGCAACGTTGCATGGCTAATGCCGAATTGCTAATGGTAAATCCATTCAGGACTCTTCGAAGCATTATGTGGGGACCTGCATGGTCATGCTCACAGTGGGCTATGGCTTTTGCGCACGGAAGCAAAAAATAAATGAATATAAAGTAATGACCCTGAGCTAAAAGAAGCTAAACTAGTAAAGCTACAAACAGCTAAGTGGTGGGCGTGCTCCAGCTGGCTTCTCAGCACCGCTGCTCCCACCTCTTTGTAAGATGGCATTGAGCATTTCGAGAAAAAAACGTGGCATATTCGGCGGGAAAAAAAAAAAAGAAAAAATTGGCGCAGGACATCAATGCCGACGTTTCATTTTTTTTTTTTTTGTCTTTATCAGCAGATATTGATGTCTTGCTGATATGATCGTGCATTCCTAAAATAGACCCTTTTAGTTGCTGAGATATACTCATTTTGTTTTGGACGTCTTTTTCGAGCAGGAGCCTGAAAATGAGGATCGGGGCTTGTCCCTGTTCAACTACAACCACCTGCTGAGAGAAAGACCAGTTATTAATAACACAATTCACAAGCAATTTACCCATTTGTTGATGACCATGTAATGTTACAGGTTATTGTTACACTGGGTTCACAAGCGAGAGGGATATTAATTTGATCGAAAGATGTTCGGGAAAGATGATGAAAGCACTGTGCATGCTTTAAATTCCTTAGATTTGGGAATACAATGTTCTGAGCAGAGCGGACATGCAGGAGATAGAACTCTTATAACCATAAGAAACCTGAGACTTGACTTTGACTTGCAAACGATGCTTTTGATCATCTTTGACAGAAGCGCATCATACGTGCTTTCAGCTTAGGTCCTGCCCAAGAAACAGAACACAGCAACTCTCAAAACCTTTGGAGCTGCAAACAGCATATTGCCTAAGGAAAGGTTTTGGATTTGCTCACAAAACTTTTAGTTTTGCATACAAATCTGTCAAATTAGCAAGGAAAAAAATCACAAATAGGTTTCATTTACATTTTAAATAATTTTTTCTTGCAATTAACAAAAATGATTAAATGTACATATGCTTTTGCTCTTACATCTGTTTCTTATTTGAAAATCTTTTCTATCTGATTGCAAAAACATTACTCCATAACATGCAACTGAGTATATTCACAGAAGAGTATCCGATGCATACTGTTTGTGAAGGAGCGGATATAACATTATATTTTGACTGCTGTGTCTTAACATTCTTCCAGGCCACCCTCAGTGTTAAAGGACCTGACTTTGTTTTCCAGATTAGAGGTCTTATTTATGCAGGGTGTATTGTTGGGTGCGGGGTGTGTAACCAGGAGGTGTGTGGGTGTGTCTGCTGAGAGCTGGATCAGCCTCCTGTGCAGAGGTTCGTCTGTGGGTACAATATGAACAGAGCTGAAGTGTAGTCAGACCTGCAGTGTCTCCTGCAGTCATGCTCTCCCATGTTGGATGGTACTTCCTGCTGGGATGCCTGTTACTGGATTTAAAGGAGTTGCATGTGCAAGGTCAAAGACAATGGAATGGAAAGGTACTCGTTGCTCTAACTCCACACGGACACACTCACACAGATTTACCTGGTATTTGGATTTGTCAGTAGTCAAAAGTATGGTGTGTGAAATCCTTCATGTGCTTTGTGATGCATTTTAGTTGTCAAGCAAAATAAAATTCTGGAGCATGCTCCTATTTCATTGAGAAAACAGAAAAATGTTAATAACTGTGTTGTAAAAAAAAAAAAGATTGCTGGGAGTCAAGGACATTTCAACATAAAGACGGTGAGGCCAGAAACTGAACCACCAACTTTCAGGCTGGTCGACAACCGTTCCATCCTCTGATCCAAATGACAAAACTCCTAGGAAAGAAAACAAGGTAGAAGCAAGTATCTGGCAATGAACAAAGCAGAACAAAGGGAATAAATACTGCATCATGATCAAGTAGTTTTGTTATGCTCTTTGTTTTATTTGTTTCAGGGATATCATTATCTCACCCCCTTGTTGCTCTATTCATTTGAAAGCCATTTTCTGTCTGTTTCCTACTTTATTTAGGTTACTTCCTGTTTTATATTCTTGACCTTGTTCTGTTGGATTTTCTATCCTGCTGTGCTTCTTGTCTTTGGTTGGGCTTCTGCTATTGAATAGATCACTCATCTGCTTTGCATTAGTCATCACCACCCTCAGCTCATATACTACCAGAACTCTGCCTCAGTAAAACCCAGTTCTCAGGTATGCACTCAGTGTCTCAGTAAAGGTATGTGCTCAGCCTTGTGACGTATTGAGGGATGTATGGACAAATGAAGAGCAGGTGACTGAAATCAGTAAAGACCAGAAGCCTGTTGCACAAGGCCAAGATAAGGGATTAAGCTGGGATATGATAGTTATCCTGGCTGAATTTATCCTTTTACTCGGCTGCACAAAAGCGGTATTGAATAAGTTACTTTGGTAAATTGTTCTGTGCAGCTACCCTGGTCGAGACCAGAATAACAATCCTGGTGCTCTCGCTCACTCCAACTGGAAATATATTATTAACAGTTATTTAAGATCTTCTGTGTGCATGTTTTCTTTTTTCCATTAACCAGCATCAACATTTAGAAGAAAAATAGTAATTTTCCTTATGATCATTACAAAGATGATGGCCTTTGGGAAGGCTGGCATTTAATGATCTTAGACTTACGGGGGTATGTTTTTCTTTACGTTTGTTCCAGGTGTTGAGGTGATTAGGAATGGCTGAGCTTACAAAGGTGACAACTGTAAAGTTGGTGATAGTCAACTCCATTTAAAAGTCCACTCATGTCGTGTGCGTTTCTTTCACAATGTCATGACTGTTTTTTGAATGATGCTTTAGATGAGGGAGCTCTCGTTCTAAGGACTTTATGATGGGAAAGTGTTTGAGACAGATTGGACACCCGGCGTTTCTCTACGTAATGGTATTCGTTACTTTTGCAGACTATGGCTACTCTATTTAAATTAAGCTATATCAACAACGTATAAAAGATGATACAAAAATGAACAAAGTTATAAACAGGAAAACGATGAGGAAATGCAGTTGTTAAAATATTGAAATTAATTATATTCCCAAGGATTTAAGGAAGTTAGTTTCATGCTCTTTTATGTAAATGTTAAACAAAGCCAATGGTGCATTGAGGTTGGGTATTTGGAGTTGTGGACATGGTATTTCCCATAGATTGAGAATAAATTAACAGCTGGTCTATACAACATTTCTATGTTTATTAGGCCACATTTCTCCACCAAACCACACATATTGTTATTATTATTATTATTATTATTATTATTATTAGTAATTTTTATTAATTAATTTATTTTTTACATATTATCAAAATAATCATATCAGCCCACAAGGGAAAAGTAAAATTTCTTTATTGCTTTAAAAAAATGTACATTCAAATTCCATTTATATTTTTTAATTTAAGTGTTTTCACAGACCATGACACTTTTAACAATGTTTCCTCCCTCCAGGCCTTCATCAGATAGATAAACTAAACAATCAATCCTAGAAAAAAAATTTAATTGCACTACTTTGAAATATTTTATAGGGCCTTTAGTTTATGAGGCTAACTGTTTAGTCATTTAGTTAGTTATTAGTTATTTAGTTAGTCGAGTTATTTCCCCTCCATAGACTCTACTGAGGCAGGCCGCTATGGTTCCCCACCTGTATGCTGCCCAGGTCCAGGTGGTGGCCCCTTGTCATTTGGCACAAGCGCTTAGTGTTGTTGACATGAGCCAGTTCAACTGTCCTGGTCTGCTGTTGGAGACAAAAGTTTCTGTCTGGCTCTCTTCCAGATAATTATTGTGTTGGTATTCAAAAGTCCGTTAAGATGCAGAGCAGAGCAAAAGCACCATGCACCATGCGCAAAGCACCAAAGGTCTGCTAGTTGAAAATTTTGCAGTGGAGCACCTGTATTACAATTTAACTTCATAACTAATTTTAAAAGTGACATTGTGCCTCGTGTAAGCACATGCAGTACCCAAATGGTAGTCTTTCTTTACCTTTCCTACAAGCTTCATGTTTCTACGCTACGTCCCAGGAGCAGCACAGTTGTTTTGGTGGATTTTGTGATTTTGACTAATGTGGCATATCTCACGTGGGTGGTCCTGATAGGAATAAAATCCCTAACTACAATGGTTTTAATACCAGACCTGACCTGCTCAACTAGAGCAAAGTCATGCATGATGTTGCTTACAGATATTTGAATGTACTTACAAGTCTTAACATGTATCCTTATTGGGATTGATTTCTCTGACGGTATGCCCTGCCTTGTCAAAAAAGTTCAAATGTGGTTCATTTATAATTGCACACAAATGCTTTTTATGCTTGCCATTTCTGATGTCTATGTTTGATGTGCCATGATCGTTATCACTCTTTCTGCGGTGCCCAGCGTTCTCATCATGATTCCTCAAACGTCAGAACTCTATTGATGCAGTTTTGCAGGCAAAACTGCCTCCTGCATCTTGCAAGACCAAGCCAGTCTGAATGCATCTGCATACCTATGTCTTGGTTAGATTTACGGACATTGCCATTGATTGGCCCTTTGTAGAAGCAAGTGTGTTCATTGTCTGTGTGTGTGAGCATGTGTGTTGATGAGAGCGCTCTAGCCTGCAGCCATTTTCTCAGTCTACAAGAGCTCTATAGATTTCACATTGCTCATAAGAGAGGATCTGTCAGCTTCACATAGAGAAAGACTCTTGAGGAGACTTGCTGATGTAAGGACACAGTGATTAGCTATAACCATTAATCTAGACCAGGTGTGCCCTGTCAACTTCTGCCCAGTTTACTGCTTATTTTCAGGATGTCTTGAAAGCTCTACAGAGGCTTAATCAGCTTCTTTATTTTATGTCAGCATAAATAACCAGCAGTTGTAAGTATTTCATCAAACGAACATAATCCTACCAATTTTCCCAGCAGCAACATAACATGCCAACAGCATTACCATCCATTGCTACCATAGCTGGGACAGTAATAAAACAAGACAACGTGATGGATTAGAAAGAGTCAAGTTGCTGCATGTCGGACCAGTGGTTGCCTTGAAGCTTTGAAGAACACACAGAAACAAACGCAAACCCACTGCTGAGGTGGTAACACTACAGTATCAGCGAATCCACTCAGTTTTAAGTGATATTTTGTTTCTTCTACATTTGTACAAATGCTTAGTCAATATATTTACACAGTTTCTTGTTTATTCATGACAACTAGTACTATAAATAGCATCAAAGTTTTCAAATACTCAACTACTGAAATGATTTGTTTTCCTTGGTAAATGATTAAAAACTCTCACTAAATTAAGCTTGTTTTCTCAAACTAGACATTTAAAGGACCTATTTTCATGTCTGAATCCTGCTTGCAGTGTTAAAAGGAAAAAAAAACATTTTTTAACGGTAAAGAGCAGGGATTAACTGTATTTGTGTATCTGAGTTTTAAATGTAATAGTCACTTCTGATTCAGTTTGAATCTTTAAGATATATATTTTGCTGAGTCATTCAGATTTTCAGTGCTCAGTGACATCTTAAACTCATGCCAGGTCTAAATTAATCTGTTTTCATTTCAAAATAAAGCCGATCCACATGCTTGTCACACATTTCAGTAATTACATTTGCATGTTGGCAGTCACACTATTATCAAATACAGGCTTTGGCTGCATAACAGTTCACACCAAGAACAATAAAGCCAGCAACACTTGCTACTCCATCCCCATCTTGTTGTTTAAATGGTCATTAAGTTTAATTTGTGTGTTATTTTTTGGTGAAGGTATATGATAATACGCTTGGCAAATCAAGAAAGCTTACTCAGTGACCCAGAAGAGAAAATCATGAATCGGTGCAACTATGTTACTGTTCCTAAATGTTTCTGGTTTTCTCCATTCGTCCGTAACAGTTGTGTTTACA
This sequence comes from Hirundichthys speculiger, assembly GCA_018398805.1. Classification (NCBI taxonomy): domain Eukaryota; kingdom Metazoa; phylum Chordata; class Actinopteri; order Beloniformes; family Exocoetidae; genus Hirundichthys; species Hirundichthys speculiger. The sequence goes on along the minus strand of JAGFBZ010000627.1, from coordinate 766,146 downwards.
AAATGAAATTGGGCTGCATCCGAGCAGGCATAACCTTTACAAAAGTTTCACGTTTTAAAAATAAAATGCACTAATGTGGACATTGACCCCCAGTTCAGAGTAGAATTATCCAGCTTCCCGTCTTTATCTCCATCCACTTTCACATCCTTCTAAATTTGTGGTTCCTCCAAAGCCTGTGGGACAAAGATGTTGAATAGACAATAAATAAATAAATAAATAAAATAATAATAAAACTAAAGGTACATGCTGAGGAAGAGAAGGGTGGAGTGTTTGACCCTACCCCCTAAAACCAGCTGTTATGGATAGAGCTGTGAAAACATGTTGAAATAGGAGCTGTTAGAATATCACAGGGATATTTTGACAAAATATGTCACAGACATTTAATTAATACCTCAGGAAATTGTGCCGTCTTGTGGAAAAAGGGCATGATATGTCTACTTTCAAGGGTTTTTTTTTTTTAGAACTTTGTCTTTATTAGGTTTGCTCCAGTTGGAACATCAAAAGCAAGACTTTTAAGAACCTCTTTCCATCAATAAAGAAAGACTTTTTCATAAACACATGGAACTTTGTTTTGATTGTCCCACCCAGAAAAGAGCAGGATATTGTTGCCCATAACTTCTGATTACAACGGTTTAAAAAAATGTCAGACCATGTGTTCTTTATTCCTTTGTTTAAATGTTTGCAGTGTGATACTGAGAATCTTACTGATATGTTTATTTAAACCAGAGGTGACTAATTACTTTATGAGCACTTAGCACTTTGTATCAAATAATTGGTAATTCATTAAAAAAAAGAAAAAGCACACGTGTCATTTGATACTTGACTACCAGTCACTCGTATTTCTGTTCATAGATGAGGGTCAAAACCTTACAAAATGACAATATACCACTCCTCCACTGCCCCTTCAGCAGTAGATGTGCTGTTATATTAAAAAAAAATCATGCAAACAAACACACACACACACATTGAGCAGGCAGTGAGCTGGTTTGCTTGAGTCTGCTTCTGCAGAGCCTTTACAAAGACAGCTAGTGTACACACTGTGCTGGCACATGATGTAAAGCAGAAAGGGCCACTTTCTGATTATAAGGGTTCTGTTTGACCACATAACTACTCTGGGTAGCAGAGTGTGTTGGTGGTCAGTGCTGCTGCCTCACAGTGAGATCCTGGTCCAAACCCTGGCTAGAGCCTTTCTGTGTGGAGTTTGTTCAGTAAGTTTCTCTCACAGTCCAAAATCACACAGTTGAAACCAGAGGTTTACACGGACTGTATAAAAAGACACATTTTTTTTTCTTACTGTCTGACAATAAATCAGACTAAATTTTTCCCGTTTTGAATCAGTTAGGATTACCGAAATTATGTATATTTGCTAAATACCAGAATGAGAGATGTTTTTTTAAATATTTTTTTTATGGATTTCTTCAAAGTCATACATTTACATACATTTCTTTAGTAGCATTGCCTTTAAACAGTATCACTTGGGTTAAATGTTTTGGGTTCCTTGTAATTTTGCTCCATTCCTCCTGGCAGAACTGGTGGAACTGAGTCAGGTTTGTAGGCCACCTTGCTCATACACACACAGCTCTGCCCACAAAATGTCTATAGGACTGAGATCAGGACTTTGTGATGGCTACTTCGAAACATTATCTTTGTTGTCCTAGAGCCACTTTGTAACTAATTTGGCTTGCAAACTTCCCCCTTTTTCTTCCAAATGTAGCTCATTATGGCCAAACAGCTCAGTTTTAGTTTCATCAGACCACAGAGCATGTCTCCCAAAATTAAGGCCTTCGTTCCTGTGCGCATGGGTGAACTGTAATCTGTCTTTTTAATGTTCCTTTTGGAGTAATGGCTTCTTCCTGGCTGAGTGGTCTTTCAGTCCATGTCAGTACAGGACTGGTTTCACAGTGGATAATGACTCTCTCTTACCAGCTTCAGGAAACATCTTCTCAAGGTGTTTTGCCTTTGTTCTGGGGTTGGTACATTTTGCACCAAAGCATGTTCATCTCTGGAAGAAGAACCCAACCTTGTCCTGAGCAGTATGATGGCTGGACATTAACATGGTAGTTATGCTTGCATATATCTGCTTGAATAGATGAGCATGGCTCCTTCAGGCATCTGGACATTGTACCCAATGTTGAACCAGACTTGTGGAGGTCCACAATTCTCTTTCTGATACCTTGGCTGATTTCTTCTGATTTTTTTCCCATGATATCACACAATAAAGAAGTGTGTTTAAGGTGTGCCTCAAAATACATACACAACTGTGCCTCAAATTAACTCAAATGTTGTCAATTAACCCATCAGAGGCGTCCAAAGCCATGACATCATCACCTGGGCTTTTCCAAATTACTTAAAGGCATAGTCAACTTAGTGTATGTAAACGTCTTACTTTGTAGAGATATATTTAAAAAAAAATTATCTAAAAGATTTTTAGGCATATAATTCTGTAATTTAGCACATAGAAATAATTTCAGTGATTCTAACTGACCTAAAACAGGAAAAGTTTAGTCCTATTTAGTGTTAAGCAGTGAGGAACTGAGAAACTTTTTATACTGTCTATGTAAACGTCTGGTTTCAACTGTAGTTGACACCTGGGATAGAATCCAGCAGAGCTCCATGAACCATTGGATAGAATTGGATGGCACATGCTATGAAATTGTGCTCTTTCACATTTTGGCATATTGTTTCCTGTCACACCCCCAAGACTGACTAATTAGTTTCATCTGAGTCTAGAGCAGATCCATCACTAAAAACAACAATCGATTTTTCTTAAAGGCAACAAAAACCTAAATCTTTAAAGATTTAAGTTTGGTTGCAACTTGTCAGATGATTTGAGCCCTTATTTGACAGAACCAGGGAGTGTCCTCATTGACTTACTCCATTGTGTTTTCAACAAATGTTGAATATAAAGGCAGAGATACAGTCAAAAATGTCAAAACAAGAGAAGACAGAGAGTTGTATAATATGTGACACCATTCTGAAAAATTGCACAATTATTTATTTATTGGTCACAGGTGAGGGTATCAAAATAAGGTATGAAAGTATGAAAGTCAGCTTTCCAAGCAAGAGTGGATTGTGCCAGATATATCAGAAAATGTTTAAATCAATTATATCAAAAAGCAATAATAAGCACTTAAAAATTCTCATTGCAAAATTCCAAGGAACTTGTGTGGTTACTGCAGCAGGACAGTGCCAGACCTCAGTCTGCTCATCTTACCGTGCAACAGCATAGTTTCATAGGCACATAGTATGTTCTCGCTTTTCTGCTCTGGCTCCTGTTGAAAATGTTTGGTGCATCATGAATAAGAGAATCTGAAGCAAAAAATCATGTATTTGGGAACAGATGCAGATTACTCTTGTAAAACCGCAACAGTTAGCATCTTCAATTTCTATACAGTTGAGAACTGTGATTAAATGTGTTAGTGAAATACAACTGTCGCTGTGAATCTCCCCCAACATCATTTATGTTTGATGCTGGAATATGAACAAATACGTTCATATTTTCTGAATACAATGGGTTTTATCATGAAGACACTGAACACCATTTCCACTGGATAAATATTTAAATGAAATGGCAAATTTAAAGTTTATGTTGTCTTAAAAAACTTGCAAACCATTGATATGTGGTCCTATAGTCTAAATTGGTTGGTGCATTAAGCATTTGTCGTAACAAAAATGTTACTAGTTTGCCCTCGAGGTACGTCGTCCTCAAACAGACAGCTGCTTAGCAGAGCGGTTCAATGGCTAGCCCATTGGACTGGTATATGTAGGGAGTTTCTATTGCAAATACATGCTTGGGCCTGATCAGGGTATTCCTGTAAGATAATTTTCCTTTCTTTAATGAAAAAAGATACCAGTTCAATCCAATGTTCCATTGAAATTCGTGTCTCCCAGTGATGGCTCAAAAGAACCCATCCTAAGCATGCATGATTGCATTGGTGCTTTAACTCAATTCAATTCATTTCACTTTTATTTGTATAGCGCCTGTTACAATGTCAGTTGTCTCTAGGCACTTTACAGAGACCCAGAGCATGACCCCTCGAGCAAATCCTTTTCTACATATTGTTATGTCTCTCATTTATGCAGATGTGCCAGCAGACCCAAAAAAAAAAAACTCCATAAAAAGGAGGTCCCATGTATGCATAGTTAAAAATAATGACCAAGCACATTTTTGGTTTTATAAACCTTGCCTTGTCAGTCAATATGAATGATTATGAATGGTTTCAAACATATGCTCAGTAATCATGTAAAGCCCTTACATTTACATCAGACTGCAGGAATCCTGAGAGAAACGCTTGTGACCAGCAGATGTAGATTGCATAAGTATTTAATCATTGTTTTCTTTAGTGTTCCACACTAACGTATAAGTTGTCTTCCTTTGTCTGGCCTTACAGACAGAGAGAAGACCCACAATGCAGAGTATAGTGTCATGAGGAAATTTTAGTGAGTAGGCCTTTCTTGGGTAAAAACTTTGTGTTTGATAACTCTCGGCTCCTGACTGACTGGCCATCTTATACTCTTAACAAAGCTTGGCTTTGGCTGACATTTATATAAAGATATCTCACAGGCTTGAGGGGAGATGGATTGAGAGGATGGTGTTGACTGGAGGAGATCCAGTGTCAGCTTATCAACTGGAGCTGGTTGCCTGACACGAGAGGGAAAGAGAGAAAGGGCCTTTGTTTTCATTTGAGGCTCTGTGTCTGGTCTCCAGTCTGTCTTAGGCCTTCACTGGTTCAGCCGGCTTGGGGCAGCTGGGCTTCACTGCACACAAAGTATTCAAAACTCTAATATTTTACATTTGATGAATGAGAAGCACCTTCAGTCGATTTTTATCTCTGTCGGTGAAAATTCTCTTCACGTAATTATAAAATCAAAGCATGCTCAATAGATTTTTGCTGACAAACCTTTGTTGCCAAAAGGGAAACCTGAGATCCCCTCTGCAAAAATGATGCTCATTCCCAGCTGTATTAGGGTGTAAAATGATCTACAAGTTAATTTTCATCAAAAGAGCCATTCTCCAATCTCAACAAATAATATTAATGTATGTATACTTGGAGGCGGGGGGGGGGGGCTTTGGTCAAAATACCACAGGGATACAGTATATTAGCTCCCTTTTCAATCATGTCTTCACAATTCTGTTCATAGCACCAGGTCTAAGGGACTGGTGAGCCACTGTTGGACAAAAATCAGTAAACCTTTAAAGGCATTATTCTGATATGAGAAAATACAGTACCTATCATCCTATCATGAGAGCTCATGCTGTCATGCTCATTACTCTTGGCTGGCAATTATATTCTCATATTTTCAAATACTCTCATTTCCTTCCTCCGTAGATCCATATCCCACTGTGGCCATTTATGCAATGCACTGGTCCAAGTTATAAGACTTATGGACTGCAGTTACCCCGTGACCCTTCAGAGGATGAAACGGGTATAGATAATGGATGGATGGATGGACTGCAGTTACTGTAGTAACACTGATGCAACTAAACATCTAGCTTGCTGTTCAAATCCATGTCATAATTTGTCCGTCATATATAAGTTCTTGGTTTCACTTTTAGTTCATTCTTTTCTACAAGTTTGTATTTGTAAAGGTGGATTCTGGTCCAGTATTAGTGATGCGTCGATCAATAATGAAAAATAAAGAATTACCAGTTTCTAACTGGGAAAGAAACAACATCTATGAAAAAGCCAAAATGTGTCAGATTTTCTCATCAGGATACTAAAACAATTGACAGACTACTGACAAGTAGAGGAGGAGTGCTAGTGACTTTGTTTCTTAAACAGTTTGAACATTATAGTTGCTGATGAGAATTTTTTTTAATTTTGGAGTTGCAACAAATGCAGGATGATTTGAAGTTATTGGAGATATGATGAGGTGGCTGGATAAATGTAAACTCACATCAGGCAATCCAGCCAGATCAAGGCCTGCGTGTTCTCCCTGTTGGCCCATTGGCATCATTCAGGGACATGCAAAGGAGGCTTCAAAAATACTCTTCAGAAAGCCTAAGACATCAGTGTGTTAGCCTGGTTCTATACACTTTGGGCCTGATTTACTAAGATCCTAAATAAAGAGTACTAAATTGCGTGTGCACTGAAAAAGTTTGCGCGTGCTGTTGTTGTGTGTTTTGCGGGTGATCAACTAAGAATGCTCGCGCAATTGATAACGGGTGCAAACCGCAGTATTTAAATTAGGTGTTGCGTGTCTTACGGTTTGCGCCATGGAGAGTCTGGATGGAAAGCAGGATAGACGCAAGTGCAAAATGAAATTTGACGAGTTGGAGTTAGAGATATTAGTGGAAGAGGCAAATAAACACATTCATGAACTACAGCAAAGACATTTAAACATCACCAAAAAGAAACGCAATATGGGAGAAAATCTGCGATAGAATAAATGCAGTTGGTAAAACAAAAAGAACGGCAGATGAGGTTAAAAGAAGGTGGCAAGATATAAGGCGAAGAACTAAAGAAAAAGTGGCCTTTAACAAGACAGGTGGAGGGCCTGCGGAAGAGATGCCTCTAACCAGCAGGTGCAGCTCACCTTCTGGAGCCAACTGCAGAACAAGGTAGGCGCACAATAAGAAACACTTTTTTCTCCATGAAAACACATGATTTATTTATTATCACAAATAAAAAAATGAATGTGCCTCCCAGTGTTTACACTAGAAAAAATTGGCACCGGACAATGTGACCGGCAGGTTTTCAATTTACCGGACAAATGTTTGAAATTCCGCTCACATAGGCTATATGAATTTATTGAGGTTAAAAATAAATCATATGCAGTAGTACGATATCAATGCAAGTCATTTAATAGTGTTTTTATTAAAAAACAGGCTATTTCAAATAAAATAAGTCCCGTCAATTGACTCACGAGCGTAACTTAAAAAAATAAATAAATAAATATTGCAGAAGCTTGCGCTCTTCTGACTCCGCTGCGCTGTTTTAATGCGGTTCTGCAGAGAGAAACCTCTCTCTGCTGGCACACTGGAGACAGGGATCAGCAGGCTATCTGGGCCAGTTGAGCCCACTCGGGGTAGATTTCACTTAAATCCCCGATGAGAACTTCACAGGCCGTTGAGAAGTTCAAGCCTCCATAACCGCGGAGCGCTGTCATTACGGAGATGCGTCTCTGCGCGCACCTGTGGCATCAATGAGTGGAGCTGTGGCTGGAGCCGACTCGTCCTCACACACTACTCATTTGTAAAAAAAAGTATATGTTTTTTCATAAAATCCATCCATCCATCCATCCATTAGCTTCCGCTTATCCGAAGTCGGGTCGCGGGGCCAGCAGCTTCAGAGGTCCAGATCCCCCGGCCGCTTCCACCAGCTCCTCTGGGAGAATCCCGAGGCGTTTTTCATAAAATGATGTGGAAATAACCCATTTTATTACAACTGAAATTGTGCTTGGGAGGAGTATTTTCACCGGACATTTTGACCGGAGAGATTATAAAATCCCGGACTTCCGCATATTTTACCAGACAAAGTCCAGCAATTACCAGACAACGGAAACCCTGGTGCCTCCTGTGGCAACCTTTTGCTGAATAATACTCGATTTAACATTCAAATAAAATATTTCTCCTTTTGCATGTGCAAACAAATTTACACGAGTCCGAAAGACTCTCTCTCTGCGTATTCTTTGATTTTGGCGATGTCGCCTCCTTGCCACAATCACAGCAGCCATCGGTGCGTAATGCTGGGCAGATTAGCACCTTCCTTTCGAACGTACTAAATACAGACGCAATCACAATCCCCGCAATTACTTTCAGGGTTGGTAAATCTCATTGCGCGTGGTAAATGAATCTATTTGCATTTTCCCCTCCCAGTATTTAGCGCTTTCTGGCGGGTACGCCCCATATTGTTTATTCATCAGGGCAAAAGTGCTAAATGAACAGCGTGTGCTATTTTGCTCATTTGAGCCGCAGTCCTCTTTGCACACGGTTAGTAGATCAGCTTGCGCATTGGTTTGCGGGTGGTGTCAAGTTTGCACACGTTTTTACGCACGCAAACCTTTAGTAAATCAGGCCCTTTGTGTATTACGGAACATCTGCATGGCATTTAAATGCAAGGGCTTAATGTAACAATGCGATGATTTATGCTGCATAAGCAGCAAGTATGTTTGAGACTGTAGTAATGAGAATACGGACCAGTGGAGGAATCAAGAGGAGGGTTCAGTCATACCTGGGCATGGCGCCATACTGGGTTTATGTGATTGCACCCTAATTCTAATTCTTTTATATCTTTTTTTTTTTAATTCATTATTTTTACCTAGCACACCAACTATGCCAGAAATGTTTGTGTTGAAAGATGAGAAAAACACTTAGTTTTTCTTACCATTTAATTTTAAAGCAAAATGTTTTCACAAAGCAGTCAATCAAATGGAAAAGAAAAAAGAAAACAGCAGTGAGAGCTGGCTGCATGTTTTCATACAAGCTGTCAAGATAAATGAAGCAGGACACGCTACAGTTGGTTTTCAGTTGGATTCAGTTGGATAGAAACATCTCAGTCCAGTAACAAGGAAAACTGTGTGTGTGAATTTATTAAAGAAAAGCAGAAAGTTGTGTGACCTGCTGCGTGTTTTATTATAGGAACATTTCCCAGTAAAATTTGAATTAGCCAAAATTGGAAGTGACAGGGAATACATATCTGTCCATGCATCATCTTATCTTCTAAAAACCTTATCTCAATGCTGGTGGTTTCATCATTCCATTGTATAATGCCTAACAAGTTAGAGGTACATGATTCTTGAATTTGCCCCAGATCCTTGCATTTGCATTAAATGAGCACATCTGCTCTTTAAAAAGGTATCCAGTTTGCTGGATTCATTCAGAAAGGATTATCCTCCATAAAGATACACACATAGATTTACTCTAAATTACTGCAGGTCTCGGAAAGTCACCACAAATGTGCTTTCTTCTAAACATGTTAACGATGGCTGATAACGTTTGGTTTGGTAAATCTCATGTTTTTTTTAAATTTATTTATTTATTTTAATTTTGTTAGTTAATTTGACCCCTACTGTGTGTCTCTACATACATTTTCAAACCTGTACAATTTGCATGTTAACACAATTTACTATGGTGGTTTAAAACAAGGATTTTTACACACAAAAATGAAAAAGAAAAATGACCTTTTTTCAGTGCAGCGCTGGATCTCAGCCTTTTACATTTTGCATTCAGGGAGCCCATGCACTGTACAGTTTTCCTTCGAACAAACACGGCCACACTTGTCTTTCCTCCTACTCTCCTCCTGCTCACCATATGCCTCAAATCCACTTAAAATGCTCTCCATTTCAGCCGGTCACGTCATCAAACTGAATTTACAGCTCTTTGGTTCCTTCCCCTTGAGAGGCTTCTCTCACTTATTCCATCATCCCCTGGGGCCCAGCATTTTGATCTTTAGTTGCTTGCATGTTTCTCTGCAAAACATTAGCAGCAAGAGACCAGGCCTTGGTTGTAATGTTAAGTTTGGAGAGTTTGCAGTGTTGCCTCTGGACACCACAGAAACTGCTGTTTGTTTGGGAAACCAGACGGGGGTCCTTTTGACCACAGACAACACTCATTAACAGCAAGATCACTTCCAGAACATTGCTATATTTCTCTGGTTTGTAGCTCCTAACTCCATAAATTACTTTGAAAATGTTTAATGTATTGTAAAAATTGAGTCTTATCCATGAGTATATTGTCGTTTGTCGAAATGCAAGTCTATTGAATAAGCTGTAGAATTAGTAATGTGTGCAGCTTATGTGATTTATTAATCACGCGGCCCTTAACATGAAGAAATCAGCCATATATTTCTTTTGATTTTAAAGAAAAAGTTGATAAGCACATCTGATAAGAAAAGAGCATGACTCAGTCTTGTCAAAAATGTGAGTACAACTCACCGAGCAAGATCCAACAAGAGATAAGAAGAGATGCATGCTTTAACCTATGTGGCAATACCAACTGGAGGATAGCAGTAGAGCAGGGCTGATTCAGTAGGTTCTTATATTATAGTCAATTAAAACATAACATATGGGGTACCCCGACATACCCATATTTCACGTGTAGATGTAATTCTGTCTCACAGTTTTGGAAAAGAGTGTTGAAAAGAATTTTTCACTGGTTTGGATTAAATGGTAAGTGTCTTATATTTTAATTAAAGACACTGCATTCAAATGTTTTAAGAAGTGGTAGGATTAGTAGTGCTGCGTCAATGGTAATTGCCCTGAAAAAAGGCAGATGAAATTAAACCAGATGTCAGTAAAGAGTTGTCAGCTTTTGAAATATAGGAGCTGGGTTTGATATATAAATACTTTTTCTGTGCACAAAGGCAACTAATTTGATGATGACGTTTTGTTTCTGAATAATCACTGGTTAGGTTTATTGTTTTGACTATGACGTTTGATGAAATGGATCTTGAATAAGTCATGATCCTCGTTTTGTTTCTTGTTTTGTTTCTAGAATGCATTCCTACAGCGAGGGAGCTCTCGAGGGGATGGAACAATGCCTTCCAGGCCCAATCAAAAAGGCACAGTAGGTCGTGGAGATGTCTTTGTGGTGGAAGAGGACATCGATTTGTTAGATCCTGTCTTCCAAAATGGAGGACAAGTAAACCCTCAGTGGAAACCTTCCAGAAATGGATTTAAGGGAAGCCAGAGAGAAAAACCTGATGTACCATCTAAAAATTTGGAGGAGAACATCACCACAGAGAAAAAGACAGATTCTAATGAGAGGACTTTGTTTCCCCCGAAAAAACCATCAGAGGATATCATTGACTTGGACATTGGAGGTTCCCCCAAGCAGCCCTCACCTGAACTTCCTTTGCTTCCCAAGATCCCGTCAAGCCCCAGGATTCCCACAAATTCAAGCAAACTATTAGACGAAACAACTGAGGAGACCAGGACTGTTTCACTTCCACCTCATGAGAGCCCAGTCACCATCCAGAACACAACACGATTTGATCATAGAACCAGGCATGGAAGTAAAGGCAGACGACCAGACAAACACCTTCCAGAAATCGTGACAATTGTATCTAGAAATGGAGAACTGGTCCTTGGCTCGGATGGCAAAAAGTACAGGCTCCAGAGAGGGCCACCAGGCAGAATGGGCCCCCCAGGGCAAGAAGTGAGTGGGCTTACTTTGTTTTATGTACTGATGCTGTTTTATCCAAGCATGGTGAATACATTTTTTTTTTTTTTTGCAAAATGGCAATAAGGAAAATGATAATTTGGCTGCTGTGCCTGATGCTCAGAGAAAAAGGAAATTAAGTAATTGCGATTTTTATTGTTGCCTTTTTGGGATATCAGTCAAGCCAAGGTATCAACTGTGGTTTAGGGGTTGCATGAATCATATCAGTCTGTATCTGAATGTGAGAAAAGACACACTGAACGTAATGAATGTTAATAGTTTTGGAGCTTACAAGAGCTGTTCTTCATCAGCTGCCATCTGAATCTGATCAGGGCAGTTACGTTGCTCAAGCGAATGTTGATCCATAGATCTTTGATGGTGTTGATGCTGTCATAATGAGAAGCATATAGATATGAAGCCTCAACCATTTCTTACAGCATTACTGAAACAGCCGTACATTTTCCTGTAAATTACCTCAGAAGTGTATCATAGCATCTAGTTGGAAAGGTTTATCTGGTTTAAAAGGTGGGTCATTGTTGGGACTGCACCAGGCAGAATCAAAAGCAGACAGCACATGTGACTACATCTGGAGACACGCTGCCATAAAATCCAGCAGGATTACAGTGATTGGAGCCGGCTGTAGGATCCTGGAGGGTAAACGCCGTCTTGGCTTCTCTCCTGTGTGTACAGTACAGGATCACAGGTCTTACTAGCTTATCTTATTATAGAGGCCTCCAAAGACATTGTGTCAAATATTATAATTCAGTAAAAAGCATTATGATAGAATCTATTTCCGGTGTGTACTATAAACATTTGTTGTAATAATTATTTAGTAGTAGTTGTATTTAGTAGTTTAGTAGTTAAAAACCATATTCCAAATTATACTAACCAGCATTTATAGATCACTACAAAAGCTGTAATGATATTCTAATAATAACTGCATTGATTTATCTGCCCACCTTTATCTGATCACAGTAGCAGCAGCAACCTTTAGTAAAATTAGTGTACAATAACGTGTAATTCCAAAAAAAGCACAGCTGTCAACCTTTGTTTTAAAACACAACTGCAAAACCCAGAAAACAGAGAATGTTACACCCTGTTAAACTCCGTAGCAAATATATAATGAACAAATTAATCACTTTGATATGCCGGTCAGATCATGAAAGAAGAAAAAAAAAAAAACAACATTTCTAAAACATGTAAATGTACAATAACTGTACTGTAAACTTTATATCCCATATCAGTCATAGAATCTTTCTGGAAACATCTTATTTCTGATTTTTCTGTCTCTGTTGAGAATTTCTATGTCCTTATGGCTTCCTAGTTTTATATATTTATTTAGAGTTACTGTTTCCACAGGGCTGCCCTGGTGAGCCTGGTCTTCCTGGGTTTAAAGGTGATAAGGTAAGAAAAGCTTTTTAACCTATGATAATTCCTTAAAGACGCAAGATTATGCTTTTTTTTTTTTTAAAAAGATGTTTAACTTCATTTTGGGGGCATCTGTTTGAAGCAGTTTACATACTTTATTGTTAAACAAAACTCAATTTTTTTTTTTTGCTTTAGATGTGTTGAACTATTATTAGATTCCATTTATTTAGCAGATGATTCTGTCCAAAGTGATGAAATGAACACATTTGAAGGGCAATATAGGATTCAGCATCTTGCCCAAAAGACACAGAGGCACATAGACTGGTGAAGATGGGAATCTCTACTCCTCTGTCTCTATACTCTTCTTCCTGGGCTTCAGTCGTCCCTACAGAGAGGCATTATGCAAATGTTTATCATGGTGATAGACCCTTGATCAAAAAACAAGGCCTTTCAAGATGTCTAGGAGCAGTGTGGGAGAGAATAATTCTACTTAGTCTGGGGAAAAAGAGGGAAACTCCAAAACCATGATGTGTGCTTTTTACAATTAGACCACATGGTTTCTTGGATTTTAAGCACATTCATATTTGTGAATCTCCACAACAATAGCTGAAGTGTTATTTTTAAGCTTGAGTTCTCTTTCAACATTTTAATACCCACTGCTATGAATCTTTTTCCTGTGTCCCATTAAACCTATTTATGTCCAAGCCTTAGTTTAACCATGTTGAATATGAAATTATTTTTTGCTCTGCATATATGTGCAACTTTAATTTCAATCTCTACAGGGTAAGATCGGCCCTGAAGGTAGACGAGGAAGAAAGGGGGAGATGGGGCCTCCTGGCCCACCGGGTTTACCAACCCTCTACCTGTGGAAGAACACTGCTGAAGAATGGGCCGCTTTCCAGGTACAGTGTGTGTCCTCATTGTTAGGAAGTTATTAAATAAATTTACTTATCTCTTATCCTAATTAATCTCTCATCTATAATCTTCCTTTCCCCTATCTTTAAAGCTGTGCAAAGAAGTTTTTTTTCCCTCATATTAAGATATCAGTTTCAATTTCATTTGAAGGAATATCTGATTACTTTAGCAATTGTCTAGCTCTTGTGGTCTCCTGACCCTATTGGCAAAAACTAAAAGCTATCCAGCGGAACTTTGGACTACCATCCCAGTCGCTCCTTGCAACAACTGCGTATTTTGTTACGGCACTACATCAACAACGATGAAACTAGCTCACACAGCAGCAGTGGACGTCATGCCAGAGGCAACTCGCAGACTTAAGAAAGTAATGAAGGAAGAGAAACAAGAGGCTCCAAGCAAGAGCCAAAGTAAGAGACGGTCTCATAAAAGTAACCTAACCTCCAGGCCTACAGGGGACCCTCCAAGCTAGAAGTTGCAAAAGTTCCTTTGTGCTGGTTTGAGCTTGAAAAGAAAGACTATTTCAAGTTGAGGAATGAAAGCTTTAAATTCTTGCCATATTAAATGACAACTTATAAATATACTTGTATAGTCTATACAATAGTGCATTTTTATAAAATAAAGGTGTATAAACATTTATTTTATTATATTTATTTATACAATGAATATATTTTATACAATACATGAATATAATGGATGTCAGATATCCAGCATTCCACAAGCCAAAAGGTCTATGCAGAGACAGCAGATGGTCACGTTTAGCCGAACGTATAGAACAGAAAAGAAAAGACACGGTTTCTCTGCCAAGTGCTTTCCAGCAACTTCAAAGTTTTCCTTTGCTGTAAGAAATTGTCTTGGGAAATTGAACAATGATGAAAAGAGTCAGGGCCGTCGCAAGGGGGGGGCGGGGCCCGGGGCAGACTTGAGATGCGAGGCCCTTTTCAGGATAACCTATTGGTCAAGTGTGAGGCCCGTCATAGGTACGTCACAGCGCGGGGCCCTGGGCGACCGCCCCCTTCGCCCCCCCCCTTGCGACGGCCCTGAAAAGAGTGATAATAAATAAAAAAAACAAACTAGCATAACTGTTTGGTATGTCTTTTCAACAGTTAGCACACAGATAGGCAAACGCTAACATCTCAGCATCAAAAACAAGCTTCTTTTTTTTGTTTCATTCTGGTTAGAATATTGACAAGAAATAACATTTAACAAAAGAACAGTTTGTGAAAGAGACACATGCTTTGCCTTTTCCTTTGGTTTTGGTTTCTATGCTTAGCATTGTTTGATTAAACAATGAAATGCAGTGATTACTGAACAAGAAGAGTTTATATCAGGGTGAGTAACTTCTGCGTTCATGTTGGAGTCAGAAATGCTATCCTAATTCTCAATCTAAATGTTGCCGAGTTTCCAGCATTGCTGGTCTCCAAAAATCAAATATTAAGACTTCAAGTACTTGTAGAAGTTATTTGTTCTTTGAGCTGTGAGACATGAAACATTCTTCCAAGCAAACGGCAGTTTATGTGAAAAACAGTCATTGTGCATACGTATAAGTTAAATCTTGGCTCTCATCTGTGTTATCTTTCTGAATTGGCCACAGCTGTAAGTTTGTGGCAACATCATGATGGACAACTTCAAGTCCATTGTGGAAAAAAAAGACAAAAGTAAAATTACGTTTGTAAAACTGTGCTTTGAAGTTCATGCGGATGACATTTTATTTGCATACATACGTTTACTCTGAATGCAAGTCAGACACAAAGCAAAGACAGATTTTTTATTTTCAGAACAGATGTTTTGATATGATAATAAAAGCCATTTGATGTTATGTGATCACGACACCTGGTATTACTGTATCTTTTTGTGTGTATTTGTATTCCAAAATTAATTATCCTCTGTTTCCTATTTTTTCTTGTAGCAAACCAATTTCTACCAGCTACTTCGTGCTGGTTGGCCTGTAAGTATGCTGGGACATCTTATTGCTTTTCTTTGTTGGATTAAGTTGTTTCAGCTCAGTTTCACAAGAGGTTGTCCAAATACAAACGTACTCGACCAAGTATGTCTGTCCACATGACCTAAATGTAGAATCCCACCCCCCAAAAAAAGCTGTAGAAATGATGAGAATGTAAATTTTTTTTAACTTTATTTTGTCTGGTGTTTAGTGTAGCGCAGTGTTATTTTAAGACGAACAATTTCCTTATATGTAACCATGTCTGTGCAAGTTTTTTTTTGTTGTTGTTTTTGTTTCTTTTTTGAGCCTTCATTGTAAAAAAAAAAATTGCATTTTGTGCTTTGGACCAACTTTACTATGACACTTTCTGTTCTTAAGTTGGCGTTTTTTCTGAATTTCTTTGATCGTGAGGCTGGTTTCTTCTTTGTGAGCTTTCAGAGTAAAGAAGGCCCTGCAGGACCACCTGGAGAGATGGGCAAGCCTGGCATGCAGGTTAGATATCAGGGGTCGATCTGCTAAATCTGCTAAAGCAGCTATTTAGGGATAGCATACAGCATGTACCGAGATTGCAGGAAGGGCAAAATACACGGCCATTGCCACACCTACAAAGTGAGTAAGGGAGTCGGTATAATGTGTAGCGGCTTTAGCGGGCAGAAGATGGCATTAGCGATTAGTGGAAGTTCCTAAACTCACAATTTGAGGTAGTGGCTAGTGTTAACGGGTAAGGGGAAGTGTACAATCTTTGCCCAGATCTATTCACAATTAAAAATGAACGTGAATATATTTGCTTATTTGATCCTTTTTCTCAGGGGCCACCTGGTGAACCTGGGGAGCGAGGACGGCCAGGCAGTCCTGGAGAGATGGTATGCTTCCAGAGCCAGAATCACCATCACTTATGTGTATTTGAAGTGTTTAAAACGCACAAAAAACAGTTTCAAGGTACCGGGATTAGTTAAATAAATAAACACACACATATTTTGGTGTTCAGTACACAGTCACAAATATAGAATGTTAAATGCCAAATGTAATCGCCTGTCAGAGATGTCAAAAAATTCTTGATTTTAGTCTGAAAGGAGACAGCTTATGCCCTTTTTTCCGGCACAAAAGGTCACTGTTTTCTGAGGTGTTTATGAAATGTCTGTGACACAAACTTCATGGTTTTTTTCATAGCAACTGGTTCAACACAAATTAGACTTAATAACCTTTAAAGCACATTATAATCATGTGGGAGAGCTTCTGCTGTCTACCAGAAGAGCTCACACTAGCACACAACAAACTGATTTTATTGCCTTTTTTTTCTAGTTAATTAAAATTCTGCTCCCAAACAGTTAGATTTCCACTGTTTTCACTGTCCAACAATTGTTGTTACTGATCCCTTTCTCAGGCACCTCCTCTGATTAAATCATGCTGAATGCTAAAGTAATGTTATAAATAGAACAACTGAGGTTAATTTAGCCTGAGACGTGAACTAAATATGCCATCTAGTTGGGTATCTGATAACAAGCTTGCTAAATGTTATTGCTTAATTACTGAAATGAATCTTGCTGATAACAAGCTTGCTAAATGTTATTGCTTCATTACTGAAATGAATCTTGCTCTTGATTGCCAAAATGTGCAGAATTTCAGCTGTCTGCTTAAGTTGCAAAGGAATAAAGAGACAAAAAAAGCTGGATTAGTTTTGTGAAGAGGAACGTTAGAATATGTCTTTGCAAATTTTTAAGGGGACGACACACCAGCTCAGATTTAAACTTCCTGGATTGAAGGGCCAAGATAGCAATCAAATGCCATGGTTTTTATGAGGTTGTATTTGCACATAGTTAATGGAATAACACAAACCACTTGTGAGCAACAAACCGTGGTTTAATTTTGAGAATGCCACCAGGCATAGCTTTCAGGCCAACCACAGACTGATAGACCTGGGAGTAAGTGGATACTTGGTGGTGTGTTTCTGTGCAGACCCACAGTGATACAGAGCTAAGGATTTTGTCCATAAACAGGCTCATTTGTATTTGCTGGTTTTAAAAACTTCTGGGATTAATGGATGCACCACTGCCACAGTTTATCATCACTGGATTGACTTCACCTCTCCTATTAAAATTCTCACTAAATCCTTGGTTGTATTACTCACAGGGCATGGCCACACCCTTTAAAATGTTTTTAGTTACATAAAAAAAAATCCAAAGGTGTAAAGTAAAATAAATATATAATAACTGCATTATAGAATTGTGATTTTACATCTCAGCTGTTTGGCTAAAATGAGTTTTTTCCTGTTTGTGCTTTACATTTAAGCTTGTCTGAGATCTGTGTACCAGTGTCCTGGCAGACAATTCTATATATTTGGCAGTTCTTTTAATCACTCATGTCTGGCTGGGTGGTTAATATTTGTCACAAACTCAGGTTATGCATTTATACCTGCCCTATTTGGCATTTGTTGAAGATTATCAGTTCATTTCTTTCCATAACTATATAACCTCAGGGAATCATTTGCGATTAATAGCAAAGAAACTGAGATACAGTGAGTTTTGCATAATTTTAAGTTGAAGATGGGTAAAAATAAAGACGTGTTGTGACACACCAATTCCCTGAAAATCTGAGTGTCACACTGAATGAGGTATTTCAAAATATATGTAGTTTCAAACTAAGTGCCAGTTTAAATTTCATTTTTGTATTTGTTTTTTTTTTGTTTTTATTTTTATTTTTATTTTTTTTATCGTTTTTGATTTGATAACAACCTCAGATACCCGAATGTACTCTTGAGAACAGACAGGGGATTTTTAGAGTGTCCCACTTCCAATGTATCCAATTTCTCAAAATTCTAATAAATATCAGTCTAATAATTATTATCAATCACCGGTCTTGTTTTTGCCTGCTTTATCTGTCAAAAAAACAAAAAAACCTGATGGTTGATGAGATGCTCTAACAGCAGTGTCATTTTTTTCTGATTGCAGTAATAAATCAAATCTAAATTACACATTGCTCGGGAATAATTTTGTGTTCATTCTCTCTATAATCAGACAAGATGTTTGGATGTTGATCTAAGTTGTATGGAGATGGATTAGTGACTAAATACTGCTTTTCTATGCAGCATATTGACAAGATGAGCTGTTAATTTGAGTTTGGTGTAGTAAAGTGGTAAAAGAGGTGTGTTGCTGAAGGAAGTAGGTGCTTGGAAATCCATTTTGCATGAGACTTTCAATCATGGAACCACTCTCATATAAGAAGAAGAAAATATATAAGTAGTTTTATTGTTTATTTCATTGCCAACCCAAGAAGTTTAATTTTTTTCCCCTAAATTTACAGTACTGGTAATTAAATTGAAGCCCGTAATCAGGACCCCTATTGTGTCATTTCATAAGTTTAACTTTTATCACTCATTGATTAATGCTGATTAACATTCAGTTTTAAAATCCTCTCATCGTATTGTTCTGCCGAAGCGTTTTTCAAAGTGGAGGTAAATTTAAATGTCTTCATCCATCTGAATCACCACCTCTTAATCTATATAAACAGAGTTTGTATGGACTGTGTCTGTATGGAAACCAACACCATGTATTGTGTGAAGTCTTAGCAGGATGATGAGAAACTGTTGTTTGTTATAACTGGAGACACTGAGTCGCTGTTGGTGTTTAGTTCCGTTTTGACACATGTGGCAGAGGACATACTGTACAATATCTGGTTGTTTTGTCGTGACTCCGTTGCTGGTGAAGGCAAACATGGTTTATTTAGGCATAAATCAGTGACAGTACATCCTGTAACTTGTGATTTTAGTTTGTGTCAAATCTGTCAACTATTCAAAAAAAAAAAAGGAAAGTAAGGAAAATTTGATATTTTTCTTTTCCAGACCAACTGAATGAAAGGATTACTAAGGAGTCTTTTTATGTCAAAATATTAGTTCATACTTTTTTTTTGAGTATTTAAATGTTGTTAAAATAAGAAGTTTATTATTTTAGAGTGCTCTCATGGTATATACAGTGCCTTGCAAAGGTATTCTGCCCCCTTAAACATTTCAACCTTTTGCCTACATTTCAGGCTTAAAACATAAAAGATATAAAATTTGTATTTTTTTGTTAAGAATCAACAACAAGTCGGACACAATCGTGAAGTGGAATGAAATTTATTGGATATTTTAAACCTTTTTAACAAATAAAAAACTGAAAAGTGGGGCGTGCAATATTATTTGCCCCCTTTACTTTCAGTGCAGCAAACTGACTCCAGAAGTTCAGAGAGGATCTCTGAATGATCCAATGTTGTCCTTGAATGACTGATGATGATCAATAGAATCCACCTGTGTGTAATCAAGTCTCCGTATAAATGCACCTGCTCTGTGATAGTCTCAGGGTTCTGTTTAAAGATCAGAGAGCATCATGAAGACCAAGGAACACACCAGTCAGGTCCCAGATACTGTTGGGGAGAAGTTTAGAGCTGGATTTGGGTACAAACAGATTTCCCAAGCTTTAAACATCTCAAGGGGCACTGAGCAAGCAATCATATTGAAATGGAAGGAGTATAAGACCACTGAAAAACTACCAAGACCCGGCCGTCCCTCTAAACTTTCATCTGGAACAAGGAGAAGCCTGATCAGAGATGCAGCCAAGAGGCCCATGATCACTCTGGATGAACTGCAGGGATCTACAGCTGAGGTGGGAGAGTCTGTCCAGAGGACAACAATCAGTTGTACACTGCACAAATCTGGCAAAGTACACTGGAAAAGTGGCAAGAAAGAAAGCTATTTCTCAAAGTTTTCCACAAGCCACCTGGGAGACACACCAAACCTGTGGAAGAAGGTGCTCTGATCAGATGAAACCAAAATTGAACTTTTTAGCCACAATGCAAAACGATATGTTTGGAGTAAAAGCAACACAGCTGATCACCCTGAACACACCATCCCCACTGTCAAACATGGTGGTGGCAGCATCATGGTTTGGGCCTGCTTTTCTTCAGCAGGGACAGGGAAGATGGTTAAAACTGATGGGAAGATGGATGGAGCCAGATACAGGACCATTCAGAAAGAAAACCCGTTGGAGTCTGCAAAAGACCTGAGACTGGGATGGAGATTTATTTTCCAACAGGACAATGATCCAAAACATAAAGACAAATCTACAATGAAACGGTTCACAAATAAACATATCCAGGTATCAGAATGGCCAAGTCAAAGTCCATCAAACCTCACTGAGCTCCAGCTGTTTTGCAAGGAAGAATGGTTAAGAATTTGTGCAAAACTGATACATAGTATCCCAAGCACCTTGCAGCTGCAACTGCAGCAAAAGGTGGCGCTACAAAGTATTCGGCAAGGGTTTCTTTGATTCTTGACAAAAAACAAGTTATTTAACCCCAACTGGTGCAATGAGTTGCTTCTCATTTCCTAAACAACCGCTTTGAAAGACACATCCACTGGTTGTGGAAAAGATGTTAGTCTGTTTGAGAAGGGTCAAATCATTGGCATGCATCGAGCAGAGAAAACATCTAAGGAGATTGCAGAAACTACCAAAATTGGGTTAAGAACTGTCCAACACATTATTAAAAGCTGGAAGGATAGTGGGGACCCATCGTCTTCAAGGAGGAAATGTGGCCGGAAAATAATCCTCAATGACCGTGATCGGCGATCACTTAAAACGTTTGGTGAGATCAAATCGAAGAAAAACAACAGTAGAACTCAGGGCTATGTTTAATGGTGCAAGTGAGAACATTTCCACACACACAATGCTGACGGAACTCAACGGATTGGTACTAAACAGCTGTGTAGCCTTAAGAAAACCACTAACCAGTGAGGCTAACCAGAAAAAAAAGGCTTCAATTTGCTAGGGAGCATAAAGATTGGACTCTGGATCAATGGAAGAAGGTCGTGTGGTCTGATGAGTCCAGATTGACCCTGTTCCAGAGTGATGGGAGCATCAGGGTAAGAAGAGAGGCAGATGAAGTGATGCTCCCATCATGCCTAGTGCCTACTGTACCAGCCTGTGGGGGCAGTGTTCTGATCTGGGGTTGCTGCAGTTGGTCAGGTCCAGGTTCAGCAACAGTATGAGCTCAAAGAATGAGGTCAGCTGACTACCTGAATATTACTGAATGACCTAGGTTATTCCATCAATGGATTTTTTTCTTCCCTGATGGCACGGACATATTCCAAGATGACAATGCCAGGATTCATCGGGCTCAAATTGTGAAAGACTGGTTCAGGGAGCATGAGACATCATTTTCACACATGGATTGGCCACCACAGAGTCCAGGCCTTAACCCTATTGAGAATCTTTGGGATGTGCTGGAGAAGGCTTTGCGCAGCGGTCAGACTCTGCCAGGGGCGATTCTAGGGTCAGAGCTTTAGGGGTGCTGAACACCCAATGAGCCTCACCACAACCCACAAGTAACGTTAGTGAGAAGAGGACGATACCATTAGGCGGGGTCGTTTTCAATTTCATTCTCAAAATATAAACTTAAACCACAAACTATGGATTAAGTTTTGGACATTATCTAAGCCTGTCAAATGTGAACTAAAATTTTAGAATAATAACATTTCTTACACCAGGTTTTTGGGGTGCTGAATTTCAATTTAGGGGTGCTAAAGCACCCCTAAAAAAGGGCTAGCCTCGCCCATGGACTCTACCATCATCAATGCAAGATCTTGGTGAACAATTAATGCAACACTGGATGGAAATAAATCTTGTGACATTGCAGAAGCTCATCGAAACAATGCCACAGCAAATGGGTGCTGTAATCAAAGCTAAAGGTGGTCCCATGAAATATTATAGTGTGTGACTTTTTCTTTTTGGCCAGGCAGGGTATGTATGTATATATATATATATATATATATATATATATATATATATATATATATATATATATATATATATATATATATATGAAGACTTATGTCATTTCAATAAAGAGAGGTCAATATGTAAAAGAATTATTGGAGCTCAGTCTGTTGTGCCATGTTAGGCCAAGACATAACATAATGAAGGAAAATGATAGGACAAGCCCCCTCGTTGTCTCCAAACTAGCGGCTAGTGGTGAATGAGCAGAGCTAGGAGGAAGGAGACGCCTCTGATGAGGCTTCTTGTGTATCAGCCAGAGTTGGAGATAAAGAGGTGTATTGGCTCAAAGTCAACCTGGTGGGTCACTAGCAGAACAGAAGAGTTTTAAACAAGTGACAAACATGAAGACTTTCAGACGAGAGAAGTGTTTTCTCTGGTCTGTTACCTGTTAACATCGATTAGCCACATCGTTAAATCCACTAGTGGGTTAGAAACATATTTGTGTTCATAATGTCCTTTTTGAAAGAACATTATGAACAGTAACTTCTTGAAGTTGATGTCTAGGTAGCTGCATCTTCATGCGGGGAGGAAGAGCCATTATCATTGTGGCCTAACAGATAGCCAAACAACAATAAAGGAAAACCTTGTGGACAATGTTAACAGCCTGTTGTCCATCCATGTGATCTTTAAATAGCTGTGTGAACATCACTCCATCACCCATCACACTTGAGGAAAATCTAGACATCAATGTCCCAGCTGCACAATTTATGGTGCCTTAATCATGATCAAGCAAACACACGTCGATTAAACAGAACAAAACGAGTGCTGCAAAAGTTTTGGTACAGCAGGTGTTGCAGGATTCCTAGTAAGGAACTCAGTTTTCCTGTCATTTTAAAATAACTAGACGTGAAATTTGACACTCAACGTTCTGATTGCATCTTCTTCTGGAACTTTCTATAAAATGAGAATCTCTTCCCTCCCATACTTTCTCAGAATAAAAGGGAGACCAGTCAGATAGGTGCATTTAATGTTTCAGGTGATCTATATTTGTTTTTACAGGGTGACAGTGGTCCCAGGGGCCCTCCAGGAAGAGCTGGAAGCCCAGGGAGAGATGGAGAAAAAGGAATAGATGGTCAGCCTGGATTTCGTGGTGCTCCTGGATCACAAGTGGGCACATTCTGTTTGTCAACTATGAAACCGTACATAGAAACATGCATGCAAAGTATGACCTGTGGTTACAGAATGAGATGCATTCTTCATCTGCTGAAATCTTTCTTTTTTTGTGACTTATCAACATCAGGGCCCATGGGGATACAGGGGAGAACGAGGGCCCAAAGGGGAAAAAGGTGAAGAGGTGAGAATAAGAAGAAAAAAAAATGGACCAAATGGCCCTTATTTTCTCTTGTTTAGTCTCCTGCTCGATTACTCCCTCATTTTCTTTTTGTTAGTTCTTTCTTAAGTCTCTTTGTCATCTGTTTTGATGTCCGTTGTGCCTCTGTGAACTAGCATCATCATTGTTGTGTGTGATAGCATCATAATGCCACACGCAATGATCACAAGAGATGACCAGGACAGGAGTCCAAATTTAAATTTTGCTGATAGCGCGGCAGCTAGATTAGCTACTCTTAAGAGTAATCATTATATTCCTAAAAGTAACATAATGTAATAATACTCCTTCAATTAATATTGAATTAAAACTATTTTTTAACATTAAAAAAAAGTCTTTGTGCAGATTTAACATCTGTCTTTTGACTAGGCCATTCCATTCTTTGTCTGAAGCTATTTTGCAGTGAATTTACTTCAGAGCTTAAGGTCATTTTCCTGCTGCATCATTCAATGTCTACTAAGCTTCAGCTGGTGGACAGCCAATCCTACATTATCCTTTAGGATATTTTGTTAATGTTAATAATTAATTTTCTTCTCAATGATGGCTTATTGGTCCAGACCCAGGTCATGATGCCCCCACTACCATACTTCACCTGTGAGATGATGTTTTCATAAGACACGCCCCTATGCACATACACACTCATTCGATTTTTTGTTTATCAGTCAGTGAAACATTTTCTCAGCAGTACTGGAGATCATCAGGTTCCTCTGTGGTGTTCTTCCCAGGACGTTCATCCTTCTTAATGGCTTACATAGGGTAGACTCATGAATGGAGATGTTTATTGGTCTTCAAGCCTTTAACGTGGGTTCTTCTTTACCTCTCTCAGGGTTCTGTTAAAGATATGTCGGCTGGATGGCCACTTCTAGGAAAAGTAGCTGCAGTACTAAAATGTATCAGACAGGTGGTCTTACTGTGGACTGCTGGAGGCCTGACTCCAAGTAGCTTTCACTGAAGTAGTTAGTGCATGGATGCACGCACAGTTTTTTCCATCACTGTGAATGTTTAATGGGTGTGTTCAATAAAGACACAAGAAACTATTGTTGTCTGTTACCAACTTAAAAACAATTTGTTTGTCTATTCTATTACTGAGACTTCTCCACATCCTCATGTTTGTTCCAAAACACTGTTTTCAAAATGAAACTGATTCACATCCACACTAATGTTTTAGCTAAAATGAAAAATTCCAGAGTTTACTCTTTTCATGCCACTGTCTAGCACTTTTGAATTAACATTTGATCAGCTATCTTATATTTTTATAGGACAAAAGAAATGACTTGCACACTGTATATTTTCCTCTTTCTACCCCCACAGGGTCTGATGGGCTTCCAGGGTCGAAAAGGCAAAACTGGTGAACCTGGTGAGAAGGTATTCTCTGATGCTGTTATTTATTTTTCATCTCCTTCCTTTATTTACTTCTTTTTTTTTTTACACTTAAAGCTATTGATTATTGTAGCTTGCCAACACTATGGTTACAATCATCATTTCTATAAAGTCGATTATATCAATTAAGATGAGAGAAAATTCCAAGTGTAAAGACCCCAAATACTCTGTCAAGGGCCAGTCAATGACCAGAGCATCACAGAAATTACAAGTTCTGTTGGGTGTACCTGGTAAACATTAACCAATGACAGGATATTGGGGAACATGTTGAAAACAGTCTATTGTAGATCCAGTCTGAAACTTAAAACAACTAAAATGAATCTCTTACTGGAACAACAACAGTATATTAAGCAGGGGGGGTCGTTATATTAAGCAGGGGGGTCGTTATGCTTTGGCCTCTGAGTCTGATGATGTTGCTTTGAAATGAACTGGCATTCACTGTTAATCAATGTGTTTTATTTCAGAAGTAGAGATTGTAATTTCATTCTTTTTAACTTGTCTTATTTTGCTATCTTATTTCTTCCTGTAGGGCGCAACTGGCAAGCCTGGCCCACCTGGTCCCGTTGGACCACCAGTGAGTATCTTTTACCTTGTCATTTTACAATTGTTTATGGGCATTTTGCAGAGTAGGTGTTATTTGTAGCCCCTGAGAGGAAAATGGGTAGCTCATAAGCCACCAACATTTTCATTTGTCTCTTTATAAACTCTCTTTTATGTCGGGAACTTTTCATTTACAAGTACAACATCACATTATAGGGAAAACTAGGACACAAAAGGAATTCATTTGAATGGACATATTTCATATACAGCCAACTGGTGTATTAGTAAAGAAAGAAAACAAGCCATCAGCGTTTGTAAATGGAAACATGTGCTCTTGAATCCTTTTTAATGCTTAATTTGTTTAATTCAGCTCCTGTTGAGTTTTTAGTTCCACACAATGCTGTACTCCTAGTTTACTGTTTGATCCATCCTCACATTTCCTTTGATTTTATTTTAAAAGATCAGAATCTGTGACTCACAGTATTAATGCCGGAAATTTGACCAGAGGGCAGTAATTTTTATGTTTAATCCTCTCAAGATTTTCTATGTATTTTAATGAAATATTGCTTCTGTGTTGACATTTTTAATATTTTGTTTAGGGGCCTCAGGGGATCCAAGGTGGCACTGGGCCAGAGGGGCCCCCTGGGCCTGATGTAAGTGTTGTCACCATCCAACTCCAGTTATACAAGATACTTCAACTTGTCTCGTAAAAAAGCAGTCAAAATGTTTAGACTGCTCTATCATGAGTGATCTTTCTCAGTAGTGAAAAATGGGAATGTTGAGTACTTTGATGGCCAAATTGGAGTTAATCTGCATCTTTAGCACATCAATGAATTGTAATGTGGTGATCTTGATGTCTAAAGAATTAGTTGATTGGAAAAGCTGCACAATTGAGACTGCAAACATACAAAACAGACAAAAACCTGATATTTTTCTCAAGTTATGACAGTGATTTTTTTTGTTAGTGTCAATGTGAACCAATGGAAATCATTTATGCCTCCAGTAAATTAGTCCCTTAAATTTTCTGAAGCAGTTTTGTTTAATCGTGAGAGTGGACGCTAATAGATAATCACGTAGCGTCGGTCAGCCTGTCATTTATGTTTCATGCTTGTCATCAGGGGGAGAACGGACTGGATGGTCCTCCAGGTCCGCCAGGACTGCCAGTAAGCAGAAAGAAAATCTATATGACAAATAATCATTCTCCATTTCATTGTAATTTGTTTTTTTCTTCCATATTAGAACTGTGCGATACGTATGTAGACGTCTGTCTGTGTGTGTGTGTGTGTGTCGCAGGGTGCACCAGGTGTGACAGGACGTGTTGGCGCTCAAGGAGTTAATGGTTCAAGGGTATGAATACAGCAGATGATAATGAAATCTCAGTAGGGTTACAGACAAATATGATTACTTGCAATGCTGAAACCTTTACTTACTTTTCTAGTGAAAAAAGGTTGAGATTTATATCGCTTTATTCTCTACAATCAGTTTGTATGAAATAATACTTGCAAGGAATCTGAAATCATTGTTTCAACTCAGAAAAATCAAATGGTAGATCATTTTTAGAACTAAAACCATCCAGATGTGGATGGATTTATCTGATATTTTATTGTTTCAAAAATGTCAAACCTGTAAATGTACTTTACACGTTGCTTCCTTTGTATATAAAACATTCATTCTTTCTTCCAGGGGGACATCGGACCAGCTGGCAGTGTTGGCCCCCAAGGCCCTCGGGTATATATTTACTTGCTTTTGTATATAATGTAGTTGTTTGACTGGCTGTAGATGTTTGGAAATCATGTTTGACATATAATGCATTAACTTTCTTTTCTTTTGACTAGGGGCCTCTAGGTTTAGAGGGACAGGTGGGACCTCCTGGACACAGAGGGCCCCAAGTGAGTACAGTTCAAGGCAAGACTGCCAAAATAAGTTTTTTTTTTAGTTTGTTTGGATTCTGGTTCACTCACACATCACAGAAAAAAAGACCTCAGAAAATTATTGGCTTTTGAAAAGAAAATGGATAGGACATGCATTTCTTTTAACAGGGACATCCAGGACTGATGGGTGCACCCGGGCCTAAAGGAGATCCTGTGAGTAATGTTTTCATTTTGTTCCCTGTTTTTAAACCAAAAATGGAAAAAGGTTTGACATTTGAATTTAATAATTGGTCCGTTTACACACAGGTCAGTGTTTTAAATATGTATTCCTTCTTTCTTCCATTCATTTATCATCGCAAATTTTCTACATATTAGGGGCCTGTGGGGCCCATGGGTGCACGAGGGGATCCTGGTTTTGAAGGCCCCATGGTGAGTTCCATTTAAACCAGAGTGTGACTTCATTTCATTGTAATCATTAATTTGTTAATAAAGATAAGGAGTGGATTGACTAGGTGTATATTAGTGTGGAAGACTGGAAGAAAAACTGAGTACAGTCCCACTTTTGTCAGATATTTGTGACTGGTGCTGCAAACTTTGTTGCTCCACAGATAGACAACAGTAACATTAGACAACAATAGAAACTATGGCCACCCTGTCCTCTCTGAAGGAACCTTACTGGTAGAGAACATCCTGCAGCCTCACAGCTCCATCTGCTGGTTGTCACGTTTCAGTCGATCACAACTTCCACACTTACTGATGCGTTTCTCAGTCACTCTTCATGGTCCACTGGACCAAACTCATTCTACAGATTCATCTTTTATTCTTTTTGTATGTTTTTCATTCTTTAACATCCTCTGACTTAATGATATTATGCACTTGTCTATAATCTGTAAACTGCTCCCAAGTTAAAAGCTGAAGGACTACAGTTTTCCATAAGCCTTGTAATCCTGACTTTATTGTATCCATTTTCATTCATATCAGTAATTTGCTTCTGAAGTTACTTTTTAGTCTTTAATTTCTTAATTTGGCTGCTAGGTTATTATTGTATTGTTAGTAATCCTCACTGCCAGTTCAAGACTTATTTTGTTTTCTCTATTTTTACAGGGTGCAAGCAGGGAAACAGGGTCACATGGGGTTTTCAGGAGTCACAGTAGGTCCTCATTTTAAATTTACAGACTAATTTACTCTAAAATTTGATTGGGTCAGTTTTTATCTGTTTTTTCCAAATAGGGTAAAAGAGGACCAGATGGGGACAAGGGAGATCCAGGACCAAATGGGGACAAAAGGTATGAAGCTGTAACTTTTTGTTTTATATCTTCTTCTTTGAGGTTTGCTCATACTGTTGATACATACAAGTTAAAGATCATACAAGTTTGATCTTTAAAATCAGCTGGCAGTCTATGCAGAAACATTCAAAACTTTACATATCTGTAACGTTTCCACTGTACAGGCCAAATCAGTCAATGCCAGTAAACCCCACTGAGCACAGATCTGTTTTACAGGATGCAGTCTACATTTCCCTGCTGGAAATGAACCTTTCTTAGGCTAAATGTTTCTCTGAGAACATTGCTGACATCTTTCCTCCTCTGCACTGTGTTAACACATACCCAAATGCTTCAGACCACCAAGCTGCCAAAACCCTCTGCTTTTATGGAGGTGCTCAAACTCACTGATGATCAGTTGATGAAGTGCATTTGATTAGAAATATCTGGCTGCTACTTACTCTCATCATTTCAATAGAATCAAAATCAGAATCAGGGTTAAGGTCATTATTAAAGATGTAGTAAGGGTGTACCCGGTTTTCCACATACTGTTTATGCATATTGGCTCAGTTTGTATTGTATAACTAGTGATTGACTGTCATATATCATGTGTTATAAGTAATTTTTGACTGTATAAGCATACATATACAGACCCATGCATATAATCTCTTATATGCTTTTATTATTTCCATTAATCATTTTTTAATCCATATAAAACAACCATATGAAGAGGGTTGCATTAAAGCAAGAGGGGTTCCAAAAACATGGAAAATTAAGAACATGTGCACTTCTCAGGTTAAACGACTCCATTAACACCTCATGGATCAGAACTGCTCTCTCCTTTCTTTCAGGGCATTGAGGGGGCAGCAGGTATTAGAGGTCCACAGGGAGAGAGGGGCCCCATCGGCTTCACAGGTTTCCCAGGAGCCTATGGCCCTCCCGGCCCCAGAGGCCCTGAGGTACAGTGATGCAGCACTGAATTTTACCATTGCAAAAACCACTAAAGATAAAAAAAAAGCCACAAAACCATTTGTGCATCATTAACAAAACAATATGAAATATGTTGCAAGGTATTTGGATCATCATGTTGTCTATTCTTTTTGCCAGACAAAAGAAGGGTGCTTTGTGAAGGTGAAAGACATCACACGCTTAACTAATTTTGTATGTCTCCATCTAGGGCATGACTGGTGAAAATGGCCCTCAGGGAAAAAAGGGCAGCAGTGGGTTAAAGGTCAGTGATTATTGCTGTGTCTGGACAAGATGACAGATTCAGATTTAAATTAGTCGCATTGGAGCTTTGCAAGTTCCCTTTCCCTCCAAGTCAAATTGAATAATCAAGTTAATTAAAGTAATTTACAATTAGAAACATGTATCACAGGTGGAGGATGGTTGATTTGATGTAATATGCTTTTAAGTTTTCCGGCTGAAGCCTTCATCATCAATATGTTCGACTGTGCAAGAATTCAGGACCCTTCTATCCTTCTAAATGGAATGAAATCTAGGTCCTTCATGTGTTGCAATTTAATATTTTGTTTCACTTTTAAATTTCAATATAATTTTGGATAAATATTTATAAACTACTGGGT
This sequence comes from Hirundichthys speculiger, assembly GCA_018398805.1. Lineage (NCBI taxonomy): Eukaryota > Metazoa > Chordata > Actinopteri > Beloniformes > Exocoetidae > Hirundichthys > Hirundichthys speculiger. The sequence continues at coordinate 736,051 of JAGFBZ010000627.1, read as the reverse complement.
TCATGGTGTCTAAACAGGGGCTTATTAATAGATATTTAGCTGGCACTTTTAGACATTTCCCAAGTCCGGATTGAGATACCCTATAGCAGTGGTTCCCGATCCCCAGCCCGGTACCGGTCTGTGGGTCATTTGGTACCGGTGCGCAGAGAAAAAAATTATACCTTACATTATTACTGTTTGAATTTATTAGTTCAGAGTCTAAATGATGTTTTATTTTGAAAAATGACCAGATTCTCCCCATTACATCTGTCTATGACTGACTCTTGACACATGACAAGACTTTCAGACCCATGTCTCATTCACGTGATACGTTTAAACCCCCAAGCTGGCAAAAGGAGTAAAAAACAAACATCTTCGGAAAGTGTCTTTGAACAGAGGGATGTTCCCGATGTTCAGTTGTTACGAGGACGCTTCTAATACAGTTGCACATGTATGCACAGCAGATTTACATTTATTATAATATTTAGAAAATACCACAGATTTTATGCCGGTCGTATCATTTTATTTTGTTGTATTTATCTGCGACATACTTAACAGACCAGTCCGTGAAAATATTGCATCACATTAAACCGGTGGTTGGTCCTTAAAAGGTTGGGGACCACTGCTCTCTACTCTGACATCATCAGGCTTATTTTGTTCACCTCACTCTTTAACTCCACCAGAGTGACTCAAACATAATATAGCTGTTTTCAGCTGAACCAGACAGAACAGCATTATTTATAACTTGTTTGCTCTCAGCAGTTCTTTCATTGTTTAAGTGTTTTTGATTTAAATAAAAAAAAAGAGAAATCTAATTTGACAAACATTTTGTGAATTCAGTAATATCATAATATATTTGTTTTTATTTGTTTCTGCATATACAATAAATTGAGAACAAGATCACTAATCACATTAAAAGTCATTGTGGTAATCCGACAATTTATTTTCTCTTTTGAGTATCGCTCTTAGTATGTTTTTAGTGAACTTTGATGACTTTCATTTGAGCACCCCATGAATTAGCCACAATCAGGGCATACTAGAAAAAATGAAGTCGTAATTATGATGCTCAGACACACTCTATAATATCCTGACCTTTTTGAAGGGGAACAGAGGACCAGACGGACGCACTGGCAAACCAGGACTCAGAGGGAACAAGGTAACACTCCTGCAAAATATTCACCAAAACTCTTCTGTGTAATTAACACAAATGCTTGTGGGGTTTTGTGTGTAATTTTTGCATCTTGATCTTTTACTCTTTCACAGGGTTTAACTGGAAATAGGGGACACCCGGGCCAGCCAGGCCCACTGGTAAGATTGTAGACTACCATGTACTCACAATAAAGTATGTAGTCAATACAGGTATAAAAATCCAGGTCTGAGAACAGCATTGTCTTACCACTGAAATGTGTGCAATCTGTGTAGGACAGCAGAGTAGCATGGCGGTTAGCACTGTCACCATGCTGGTTTTGAATCGCAGCTGGGGACCTTAACTTGGTGGAGTTTTCATGTTCTCCCCATGTGACTGCATGCATTTTCTCCGGCCTCTCTGGCTTTCTCCCTCAGTGTCAGGTTGATTGGTGTTTCTAAAAGAATGATTAGGATTGAGTGAGTGCATGTGTGGTTGTTTGTCTCTGTGTTGCTCTGTGGAGGTCTAGCGACTTGTCTGGGACAGTAGCCCCCAACAGCATGAAGGGAGGATTCAAAACCTTGGACAAAAGCACAGATTATGAAAACAAATCCCATATAAAAGATTTGATTTCCATCCCTGTTTAATCATAATCAGATTTCAGCACCAGAGGAAACAATAATTTGTCCGGTATTTGTTTATTTCCCTGCACATATGTTTACTCTAATCTAACACATGTTCCTGTCGGTAAAGCTCATTTTTACACTCTCCTCTCTTGCTGACTTTTTACAGAGAAAACAAATTGTTTTCAGATGCATTACACCTTAATAAGGATGAATAGTTTTAATATCCGTGTCCATCTGTGTGTGTTTTTGGTGCTTCCAGGGTTTGCCAGGGACACCTGGACCACAGGGAGCAGAAGGAAAGCCTGGTACACAGGTTCCCATTCTCTATCATATTCAATCCCATCACCTGAAAATACTGTGTGTCTGACGCTGTCCATTTTCATTCCCTCCTGCCTCATACTGATTTGTGGATGTTCTAATTATTTGGTTTATTATATTGCTTAGAAATACAGTGTGAACATGAGATGCATGCATTTTATTTCTTGGCTTTAGTCCATTTTTACTCCATCACTCTGATAGAGGAGATCCAAAAATCATACACGTTATGAGGCTATTGCATGCTTGTTGAAAGAAAATTCCCAGAGGAGTTCAGAAGGATAGCAAAGATTGAAATACCCTCAAACTGTCAAAACTATCATTCAAGTTGTGTGAAGAAACTCCTGAGTATGGATTGTCAGTGTAGCCAGCAGGAGGCAGTCTTTGTACACCTCAACAGTACTGTGGTTTGCTGTTCTCTGTCTGTTTATTCATTATTTTGTTTTTTTTATCCATCCTGTTCTGAGCTCTCAGTTTTTCCACATCACTGAAATGTATTTAATTCTTACAAAGTGGAAAAGATGTATAAAGAAGATATCTGAAAGCTAAGATAGAAGAATACTCACAGGATTGCATTTGCACTCTTATATACTGCTGGGGGGAAATAGCAATGTTATTTTCTTCTCTCTGCTTCAGGGTCCATCAGGTACAGATGGCATCACTGGCATTAAGGGGCTGATGGTAAGACTGTCTTAGCCACAGAATGACCTCTACAATTCATGAAAAAAATTCATTGCTTCTCTTTTTTCTTTTCTTTTTTTTTTCTTTTTGCCACAACTCCAAGGTTCAGTGGAAAAAAAACAGATGATTACGATTTTACAAGACAGCCCAGAATAAAATAATGGAGGTTTTTATAGGTCCGTAGGCAGACAATAAAACAGTCAAAAAACACTTTAAAAAAGAGAGAGGTTTTAACAAGACAGAACAGAGGCAGCTACCAGTCGGTTAAGCATGCATTATCAGGTTGTTGATACAAGGTTTTAGGTTAACTAATAACATATGGACCTATCTGTGTTTCAAGCTTCCATACATGAAATTAATGAAATCAAGAAAAACCTCTGCAAACTGTTTGTGGATACACTGAACCAATATGTTGTTTCTAGATGTATTATAAAAACAATGAGCAGTAATATCCTGCTCTAACTTCTACTGTTCTGGAAAGTACGCTGCTGCAGGTATTTACCTCCTCTAAACGCTGCGATAATTCAGCACAGATGCTCGGCAGTGAGGCCTGCAGCCAGTCAGTGGTCGTATTAATCAGTGTTGGTTGGCTCTTTTCTTTATACACTGGCTTTTCTGCAGGTGTTGCCATGATGCCAGGGGATCTTACAAAATCTTACACACTTTTTTGTTTGAAGAGTGCTTGTTTGAAGCAAGCTGCCGTTTGAAGTAGCATTGTAAGTTTTAGCATTAAAGATTTATCAATTAATTTGTGAGCCGATGACTATGACGAAAATAAAAAAAATTGCGTCAGTGTCTTGAAAACTGGATTTACTAGGTTAGAGGAGACAGGATACTTAAACTGTGCGATTTTTCCAAACACATTTGCTTAGATTTATAAGCCTGTGCTTGAATTTTGTTCTTTATCTGTTTTTAACTTTTATTTTTGTTCTCAATTTTCATGTCTTTTTTTTCTTTAATTTAGCACACATGCACAAGGCTGATATTTCAATGTGAATCGATTCAGATGCAGAAATTTCCTTTTATTATTAATCCCTTACATGTAAAAATTCTGCTCAAATTATAACTTTATAGACTTTTTTCAGAGCTAAGAGCCACATGATATTATTAGAGAGTGACTGATGGCAACTTTCTTTTCTGATTCCAATTTCCTCATTTCTTTCTGATCTGCTGATCTTTTTCCTTTTTCTTTTTTTGAGCTATTATCAAGTCCACAGATTAATGTGATCAACCATGAAACATACCACCAACAGTCCTTTATGTGTCCTCTCTTAGCACAGCTTTATTTTTTTTTTCTCTTAGACTCTGTTAGCTTCCTAATATTGAACGTTTTTAAGAGGGTGATGCTGTTTGAAGATGCTTTAATTTGTTCCTTCTCCCCAAGTTACATTTTTTTTTACAAGTCTCAAAAATTCCTTTCTTTGCTGTACGGTGTAGTGTGTGTGTCGGTGAAAACTTCCTTTCATACCAAAAACTGCACCATCAACATCTGCTTACTGGCAGGGAAGAAGGTTTTATTTCTCAATATTCTAAGTCTCTAAGAATTTCAAACACTTGCATATGATAAAGTACAGGTTTTTTTTTTTTTTTAAGTGTGATTAGATGAAAATTGACTGATTCCAATCAGTTGAAAAGTCTCCCAACAGTGCCAGAAATTATTTGTTGTACCCACGATTAAAATGAGTATATTACATGAACTATTTACAAATATATATCATTAGAAAAAAAACACTCTCATATTGTAGAAATCATTATACAATAATTCGCCTTTTTTATTTGTTTCTTTTTTTTTTTTTCCCCACTTCATCATACGGGGCATTTCTATAGACAAAAGTTTGCATGTTATCTACAGAATGAAGTGCGTCCATTCTCTCCAAACATTCTCACTTTAGAAAAACGTTGTCTTCAATTTAGGGACCTAATAAACCCATTTTAATGAAACAGAGAAGAAACAGTTTTATGCCAGATTGTATATTAGATATCCAAATGACTGAATAAACTCACCGTTGCCTATAATTTAACAGCTCACTGCTCCTCTGCTAATTTAGAGAAATTAATTACACTTTGCTAGACCTGTGTACTTATGTTAGTCAGCCGTTTTGTTTATTCTATGTTGCACATCTTTCACTGCTTGTACCCCTTGTTTTTCCAGGGCCCTCAAGGCTTTGCTGCAGAGAGAGGACCAGATGGCCCACCAGGTTCACTGGTAAGCTTTATCGTCATTTTATCCTTGTGTCATGAAAAATAGAGAAAGATGTTTCGATGCAACAATGCCTTTCATAGACATGAGCCAGACAGAAAAGGCTTTTAAGATAAACACTGTCTTTCCAGCTAAAGAAAGTGCAACAAAAAGACTGTAAACCTTTGGAAATCTTTTTTTTTTCTGGTGAGGCAGATACTTTAATTTCAAGCCTGCTAAAAGCAGAAATATATACAACTCTTAATGCATCACTGCAGTGACAGGATGTGTGTGATCTTTCCCCTGGACACCCAGCTGTTGTTGGTCAGTACATGTAGGAGCTCTGGTGTTTTGGTGGATGTTAGCAAAGCTACGAGGATGGTTTCTCTCTATATTCTCTGCTACACTAAACGTATCACATTCAGTTCCTGATCAGGCAGCATAAAGTAATATCTTCAAGCTTCTTCGCACCCATATATTTATTATATGGATGCTATATTATATTATATTTTCACTACTGTTACCATAATGTTTACCAGTTCGTGACTGATTTCATGTATCCATTAAAACTAAACTGACTGGCTAATCTGATAAACAAGCTATTGATTGTTACTTTGGTCTTTTGGTGACTGTGTTTTATTTGACAGGGACCGCAGGGAAAGACGGGGCTCCCAGGCTCACCAGGACCCTCAGGGAACAAGGTAAGACCTGAAATAGCATTTATGACCTCCATCTACATACACACACACATACACCTACACACACACACGTTGTGTGTTTGCATGTATGTCTGTCATTGAGGCCTGTGTTTTGTGTACTGTTCTAGGGTTTTACAGGGAAACCAGGCATAGAAGGACCTCAGGGCCCAGTAGGCATGTATGTAAGTGATTCTTCAGAGTTACATACTGTTTGCATGTGCAGTAAATGAGCAAAATGGTACAGCATACATATTACAAAAAAAAAAAAATTAAAAAAAAGATCTACAATCTAGGATTTTGTGCTAATTAGAAACTCTGACAAAAATATTTTAGGGTCACTGTGGACTGTGGAAAAACCCCACACATGATAGTTCATACTCCCTCTTTTAATCCTAAGCTTTTTTTTTCTTTTTTTAGATATAAAAACAGAATAGTAAATCATCTAATCATGAAGGGTCTCAGCACTCAGCAAATACCACATCGGACAAACAGCATATAACAGTTTTCTACTTTGAGATTATTTATTTAACAAAATTTAAGCAGTAAATAAAAAAATTTTAAAAAAAAACAGTCATGTACAAAATTTCTTCATACAGTCTATGTGGAAGACCATAAAGCAGCAGAGAAAATGTTACCTGGACTCTAAACCCAACTGCAGCAGAGTCCAGTTCTTTTCTATCTCCTCTATAACCTTAGGGCTTTAACATATGCAGAATGTACATCACTGACCTGAAAGTTATTTCCATGAACTCAATATTTATCTTGCTATGTGGCAACAAATCGTGACAACTTGCCTGAACCCGTCTCTCCCTTATACCAGCTCACACTGTGGCCGTTCACCTTCCACTGCTACCTGGACAACAAAACTCATGTTAATGCTTAATTTAAAAAAAAGAAAGCTCTGGTTAGACATCAATCTCATATAACACTTTTTTCCATTTAATTTAATTTTTTCTGCATTTTTCATTTTACTATAAGGGTTTTTAAATTGGTCTTCATTTTTTATTTATTTCTTCATTATTTCTATTAATCATAATTCACAGTTTTATTACATTTATAATCAATTGATTTCCATGTGTTGTAGTAAGTTGTATAGTTCAGATTCAGAAGTGTGGAAGAGTAGAGCAAACACGGAGCTCTCTGAATTGTCACACTGCAGAAACTGTCTGTGTTATTGATAGCAGTTATGACGCTTAAGCCATTAGGGTTTGGCTCATCTCAGCAATAAAGGCTGAAATTTATAAGCATGGCTCTCCAAAAAATAAAAAGGTCACAGATTAAAACATTTTCTCAATTATTTTCGGCATACCACGATGAAAGTGTTAAGAGGATCTTTTTTTTTTTACTAATGAGGTGCTGTACTGGCCAGACAAGCCACTTCCCTGTCTCCACATTTGATGCAAAACTAAGCTAAACAGCATCAAGAAAGTATTCATTTTCTCATTTAATTCTTGAAACTAATGAAGCGTGTTTTCAGTGAATGCACAGCTTCTCAGTTAGACTGAAAGTTTTGAATAGATCTTTTATCATTCAAATCACCAGTAAACTGATGTTGTCAATAGACTGGTCTGTAAGGTGTTCAAACTAGACACATTTGTTCTTAAGAGTACCTTATGAGTGAACAATATACATCTAAGACACCTAAAGAATTAACTGAGAAATGCTGTGGCATATGGCTACTTATGATATGAACGAATAAATTCTGCTTTTTCACGTCTGCACCATCAGGGTATCCAGGGAAATATGGGCATGCGTGGGCCTCCAGGACTGACAGGAGAAAGGGTAAAGCACTCTTCCTTTGTTCATCTCATCTGTTCCATGTTGCATTTTGCTGAATGTGAACTAAAATCATTTGAGTGACAGACGAATTGAAAAGGTTTTTCTAGTTGGCTTTTGTATACTCTAGGGGACTGTAGGTGTTACTGAATATTTTGATGAAGTTGTTAAAGTCTGTACCTTACCATTAAAAAAAAAAAAATGAGGCATGGGCAGGAGTGACCCTGCCAGTATCCCTGTGTTTATGTCTTTTGGGAGATATAACAGGAACCCCAACATGAAACAGAAAGGCATACTCAATTTTGGTGGTGGGAATAACCACATGCCATAGAATTATATTGAGGAATTGGAAATCAACCACATGTCCTAAATTCCAAAAGTAGGATTTTATAATGAGTGAGACCACCTCTAATGAGGTTATGTTAGCAATGATAAGGGTTAAAGGTCCTGTGGAACTGGGCCTTTGAGATTTTTTTCATGGAACATCTTACTTCTAACTAGTACCAAGACTGAAGCCTGACTTAAGAAAAATTATTTAACTTTTTTTTTTTTTTTTACTGTATTATTAGTACTTTGAACAATGTTGCTGATAATTCCTTTTTATTTTATGTATTTATTTATTATATTTTATTTATTTTTGGACAGGGACAACCTAAGCCTTAGAAAATGTGTCCTTGTAACGCTGGCCTTTCTATCTTTGTTTTGTATATGATGTACCACTGAAAGCTCTAACTGAGTTTGTATAAATAAAAATTTGCATTACAAAAAAAAAAAATAAATAACAATTACACTCAGCATTAACAATTTTTTTTTTTCCCCTGCACCAGGGTGAGCCAGGTTTGCGAGGCTTAGCCGGTCCTCCTGGGAAGCCAGGGCCTCCAGTAAGTGTCTCTTTTTCAATTCAGTTTAATTAATTTCACTTCAGTTCATTTCACTTCAGTTCACAGTAATACAGTTTTATTCCATAATTACATTTGACTCAGATGGATAAATTTCTATTCAGTTTGATTCAGTTCATTGTATTTTAGTTCCTCTCCTTCAACACTTGGAAACTACTGAGGTCTATAATGGCCGCCTGACTATTGTACCACAGATCAGAGCGAGACAACAGCTATGATCAAGGTCATAGATATTAGGTTATGACAGATAAAATTAAGTGAGCAGGATCTGTGCAGCCACTCCAGTTTATGGGGCTCTCATGGAAAAATTAGGGAAGAGAGTAAGATGGCCCATTCAGCTGATGAATAAATTGCTCCAGTCACTGTCCTCCAGCCCACCCACCGCAGCTCAGACTGAGTGACAGATTTTAGTTTCGCTGACAGAAGATAATGATGTCATTTATCTTTTGTTACATCGAGGCTCGTGGATCATGAAGAAGGGAAAGTGGTTCATCACAGTCAATGATGAGCATAGATATAATATTGCTGAGTAGACACTGAATCACTATAAACTGGCAAATAAAACAACTGTTTTATTTGCAGCTGAAAAACGGAACCAGTCTGGAAATAAAAGATGGGTCAAAATTAACTTTAACAGCAAATGTGGAAAACTAAGAATAAAGATTAAGAATATAAAAATGCAACTATGCATTAGTTAAAATCTATGAAGGGTTTATGTTTTTATCTATTTTGTTTGTTTATACTTTGTCTGTTTTCTGTCATGTTTTCATTCTTACATGGGGCAGTGAGGTGTGAGGTTTGTTTTGCAGAGGGTCACTGATGCAGATTAAATTGTTGCTGTGAATTCCACATTCATGTTTTTCAGGGTCCACCAGGTCCTCATGGAGAGAGGGGACCCCAGGGACCTCGGGTGAGAGAAAGCTTTTATGGGAGAGTTTTCGGTCTAGATCTGAGGCTTCCCAAGAATTAGCTCATTTACATGTTGATGTTTGCTGAAACCAATGGTTTTTAATACTTTTGCCATCATGAAGAAAGAATGAAATTCAATGCAGTAGTTTTTGTATAATCTTGTTGATAAACATGCAGATGACAGTGGTTCCCTCTGCCAGTGCAGCAGACATCACTGTGAACTCACTACAAAACTTTCAAGGCCATGAAATAATTGGTTTGTTTTTTTAACATCCTATTGTTGTATCCCACAGGGCTGGTCTGGAACTGAAGGACCTAAAGGGATTCAGGGTCCACCAGTAAGTTATCTATCAAGTATGCATCTGAATTTCACAGGATTGCATATTTATCTAGGCAGAGTGTCTTTGTTTTCAACAAGAAATGACCTTTTCCTCGTTCCATGTGCAGGGCAGCATTGCAGTTTTTGATGTACTGCCGGTTGTCACAAAAACTTGGATGAGAAATTTAATGCCTGCCTAAAAGAAAGAAATAAAAACCTGCAAATTTTTGTATTATCTCTTAAATTCAAATTCTAGTTACGTCTCAACAGTCTCAAGCTCGTTTAAGTCTGAACTGCTGTGACTGGCACAGAAAGCAAAACTGACTTTTAATAAAACAATTAAACATCAATAGAACATCATAAATGACAACAGTAATTTGTGAACTCTTTGCAGACTCTTGATTTATTATCACAGATGTCCCTGCAGCAGCTGCTGGTCTTTCTGTATATTCCTCACAGTCTGTTAAACGGACAACACCAGATTGATAAGATATCATTGGTCTTTTTGTAATGTGCTTCAGTGATGTTGAAAAGTATAGCAACTTGTCTTACAACCTCCCCACAACATTATATTAGTTGCTTATTTATTTGTGTGTGTCAATTCAAAAGCGTAATGCTCTTTAAATGATCAGTTATTTGAAATGAATCAAAGTGACTGAGTGTTCTTAAGTGTACACACTGACAGAGTCCACTGTTTATCTAAATGTTGATTTTTAATGCAAACTTGACATATACGGATGCAGTATTTGAGAAAAAGAAATGTAATGAGTTTCAGAAAATAAAGAGGTGACGGAGCACAGACAGGGAGTCCAGCAACCAAAAATACTCCAAATGGAGAAAGAGGGTTAATGATTAAGCAAAGGGACTTACCACACCTTATCCAGGGTTTCATCAGATAATCTGGTTTAACTATCGCTAACAAATGAGATCACATTAAGTGACTCTGGTTAACTCTGGTTTGTTACCTATACGGGAAACTGGAGTCCCTTATTTATACATGAAACAACAGACTTGTAAATTTATTTGAGAATTTGATATTTATAGCACGCTGAAATCAACAACGCTGATGTATTCAATGCCGGAAGGAAAGCTGTAAAAAGAATGCTGAAGGTGTAAATGGATCATTCTTTTATGACCTTCTTCATTTCACAACTACATAATTTAAGTCCAAGTGGATCTGACTATTTACGATTATTCATTTTATTTAACATGCTGCAAGTGTACCCAACTTAGCTGTACAATAAATTCTGTCTTAATCTCCCAGATGCAACTCTGACTTGAATCTTCATTAAATAAGGAACAACCATAAAATAATTCAAAATACTTAGTGTGTGAATTGCAAAAGTCTAAGTTGTCATACAGGGTCTGAGGGTCTTAGTTCTGAAAGAGAATGGAGAGTAATAGGGTAACTGTTACTGACCAGGAGGTAAAAAAGATTAGTAAGGCTGAAGTGAGGAGGGCATCGAAGAGGATGAAGACTGGAAAAGCAGTTGGTCCTGATGATATACCTGTGGAGGTATGGAAGTGTCTAGGAGAGGTGACAGTAGAGTTTTTTACTCTGACATTCAACAAGGTCTTAGAGAATGAGAGGATGCCTGAGGAATGGAGGAAAAGTGTGCTGAAGCAGAATTTTAAGAGCAAGGGAGACGTGCAGAGTTCTAGCAACTACAGAGGAATAAAGTTGATGAGCCACACAATGAAGTTATGGGAAAAAGCAGTGGAAGCTAGGACAAGGACAGAAGTGAGCATCTGTGAACAACAATATGGTTTCGTGCCAAAAACAAGAGTACAAGAGATGCCATATTTGCTTTGAGGATGCTGATAGTGAAAGAGAACATGAAGTAGGTTGGTGTGAGGGAAGGAAGATACAGAGGATATGATTAGATGGAGGCAGTCCCCTAAAGGAAACGGCTGAGAGGAAAAGAAGAAGAAAAGATTTTTGTCGTTCACCAATTTTTTTTTCCTACATAATTAAATAGGATCTGGATATGAATACAAAACATATTTTTATAGCCAAGTAAAGTGATATTAATGAAGACAAATAATTAACTTTGCTTCAAATTATTTAAAAGTTCACAGGAATAAACTTCAAAGTAATCGGTCTCTGTTTTAGGCCTCTTAAACATTCACTAAAGATGCTTTTCAATGACTGTCAAACAGAACAATTTTTCTCAGACTACCCAAGCTTCAGTCTTATTTATAATTTAATTTTCAAAGAGAACTGCTTGGTCTCATAGTGCTTTTGAGCCTAACTTTCTTTGGAGTGGGAAACATAATCAGCTTAACTCATCTTTAAGAATTTAATCTGCATGTGGTCATGAAAACCCAGTTAGACTGGAAGTTTATCAATGAATGAAACTGAATGAAATTTCTATGCCTGCCATCTGATTTTTGACTATTTCCCTCAGGGCCCTCCAGGTTTTCCAGGTCCTAATGGTGCAACAGGAAAACTTGGACCCAGAGGGAGCATCGGGCCCCCGGGGCTTCAAGGGCCACAGGGGCCAGCAGGAATCCCAGTGAGTGGGTACTTGCCACCAGCTGTTGCTATTCTTATGCCGAGACTTGAAGTTTGCTTTTAGAAACATCCAAATGTGTGCTTATTTTTATCTTTCTGAAATCTTAATTGATCGCAATGGAGAAACATATAAAATACCTATAAGCTTGCTTTCTGAATCTCAGGGCCCACAGGGTGCCGATGGATTAACAGGAGCTGCAGGGGAGAGAGGACACAAGGTACATGTTATTCAAAAAATATTAATAGAATTAGATTTTTCTGTGAAATGTCAAATAATACTGAGCTGAAAATGAACCTCCAGGGTTTTCCTGGACCACCAGGTGATGAGGGCCCACCAGGAGACAGTGGACCACAGGTTGGCATATTTTTCTTGACATGCAAACACATTGGTCCCAGCTGTGAACACAAGCATCTGGCTTGTACTGTAAGTTCCACAGGTATTGTAAATCAAGTAAGGATTTTACTAGCAGCTATTGTGGATCAAGCGCTGACAAACATGTAAACATTTTAAAACAGGAAAGACAAAATGAAATGAAAAATCCTCATCATGAGTGTAGCAGTTGTTATATAATGATCACAAGCTTTTTCATCAACATTTAAAGTGCAGTCGTGTCACAGCGGGTGATTAACCATCAGTGTGTGTCATCAGGGTCTACCTGGTCAAACAGGAACTGAAGGTCCACCTGGAAGAAAAGGAGATCAGGTCAGTCATATCATCACTTATGAGTCTTTGCATTACTGTTTATTTAATCTATGCTACTGCAGACACAAAAAAGAACTATTTTCTTTCCCCAATAAAACTGTGAAACTTAAAGAAAAACATCTTCAGTAGTTGTTCCTTTTGTCTTTTATGAAAATTCCTAACTGCAACTTTATTGTTGACGACCATCTGTATTTTAGCCTTAGTATTCCTGCTAGATGTACCATGAGTGCATGCAGGCCAGCTGACAGTCTTGTCTGGGCCCGGGACAAGATAATGTTAGATGGGCCCTTCCCTACACCACCGCCGTTTCTTTTTTTTTTTTTGTCATTAAACATCACCAGTTCTGTTTGATATATTGTGATGTGTAATGCAATAAATAAGGTATTGTATATGAGGAGAAAATCTTAGCTCTCCATGGCAGCTGAAGTTTTAGTTAAATATGAAAGGACCTGCTAATATTATTAAGATTTATGCATACACATTTTCTAATTCTTATACATGCAGGAAAAATAGACCAGGTAAGAATACATTAGGCATTTTAATTTGAAGAATTTTTTCTTTGTCAACTGATAATACAGTAAATAAACATGTATATCAAACTTTAAATGAAAACTTGAATTGTCAGTTTTATATCTTCAAAACCAAATGAACATCTCCATCTATTGAATTTAGGGAACTTGTTGACTTTTTTTCTACTTTAAAAGAGAACAACAAACATGGGAGGCAAAATAGGGCCTTTTTTGAGCTGCTATATGTTAACCAGTCGCTATCTATTTTTTCCCGTCCATTGTGGGATGGAGAATATGTCAAATAGTTTGGAAATTGCCTGCCCTCTGCATCTGTCGGCAATTCCTTTGCCCTCTCTGAAAAAGGCGTTCATTTTGCCATCACGCGCACGAGGTTCACTCTATCAGAGTCGGTCATTGTAGTTGGCCATAATGCAGGTTCGCTGAAATGTTGTGCCTGATAATCAGTCTCCAGGGCCGTTTCTAGTCACCTTGGGGGCCCTCGGCAAGTGTGAGCATGGGGGCTCTCCCGGCCCAAAAACACCAAGAAAATCATTCAATCCAAAAAATCTTTTATTTTAAATAACACAAGTGCACAATAATGTAAGAACACTTGCAGTTGTGGTTGTTGTGGACACAGTTATTTGAGAATTCAACATCTGAGATGTACACTTATCACCTAGATTCTGGGCAGTGTTTGTGTTACCTTCTCTTGATGAAGTGCTGGGAGTGGAGGTCAGGGTACCACTTGATGTTAAAGTCTCTCCCGAGTCTCTTCCCGTGTCTTCATCTTCAATATGAGAAGTTGATGGTTTATTTAAATATAACAATGTTGCTGAGATTAAAAGTGATCACTACAAACAGCTCAGGGAGATAAATTCACTTTACCATCAGCAGTGGGAGCATCCTTTGGAGGAAGAGGTTCCATGAATTTAAGCAGAGAACATTGAAGGAGTAAGAAAAGATCTGGTTAGTTTTCTGATTTGTATGTTTAGTACATTGATTTAGCCTAGCTATAGAGTAGTCTGTAACAGACAACAGATTTAAGCATTCTGCTTGAAAATTAGACAGCTGATGCTTTAAAAACAGTGAACAACCAGAGGACATAAGTGGAGTTTTGTTGTAAAAAAAAACAGGTGTTTTCAGTAGTAACAAGAGTAATAAAAGAGTTGTTAAAACACCACTGCTTCATTTATGCAGTTTAAATGAATATTTTGCATTAGTTAAAACATGGCAGCAGCCAGCAGCAACACTATTTGTTACTACACAGCTATGTTTTGTTGTTAACAGTGGTGTTTCCAGAGGTAATAACGTTAGGTAATATATGCAGAGAGAGAGAAACTGTTCGCATTCGTTAGCATTTGCCAGTCAGCGAGCTAGCGAAAATAGACCTCATCCTCACGCATAGCCTAGCTTTTTTTTTTCTTTTGGCCTAATAGCTGCACTTGTACAACACTGAAGACTCAAACTCCTAATTTATCAAATTAACTGTCACTTACCGGTGTCTTGCTTTTTCTTTGCCTCCAATTCCTTTTTCTTCTTCCGTTTTTCATAACTGGAAGGATAACTTCGTTTCATTTTTCCTTTTAAATTTTCCGCCGCTAAATACACTTTTGCTGGTTGAAGTCCAAAGCCAAAATTGGTTGAGGGGACGGGGCCCCGCCCCGCGTTGAGGGGGTACTCCGAGGGCGATCTGTCGCTGCATTTACCTTTCACCACAGGGGGACAGACGGTGTGTCGTTGCATTTAGTTCCTAATCAGTCGTTGTCTGGGGGCCCCCCGATTGGTCGGGAGATGAACCACAAGGGCGGGGCCCCGCCCCACATTGAGAGGGGCCTCCGAGGGCGATCTGTCGCTGCATTTTCCTTTCACCACAAATAGGACTATTCTGACATTTTTTTAAATTCCACAATTTAATGAGGGCCCAGTTGTGGGCCCCCCTCTCCCTGGGCCCGGGACAGCAGACCCGTTTGTCCCCCCCTATCGACGGGCCTGAGTGCATGTACCATGGTACCATGTACCATGAGTTACAGTTACACATCATTAAACAATTCAAGACATTTTGAGAAATTTCAGTTCATAAAGGCCAAAGGCACAACCCCAAACTGGACACCAAAGGTCTCTGATTCCTCAGACAGCAGTGCATCAACATCCATCAACAGCTGATACGGCCACATGGGCAATGGTTTGCTTTGCAACATTCACAATGCTACTTAAAATTGTGTCAATGCCTCTGAGCTCTGATCCATCTGGGATGGATCATTGCACAGTGGAAATGTATTTTGTGGTTAGACGAATCAGTATCTCAAATCTCTCTTCTAGCAATTGAGCCCTGTGCTGTGGAGCACAAACAAGATGGATGACTGTCCAGACTGTTATCAACAACAAGTCCTAAAACCAGGCTCTGATGGTGAAGGGTTGCATCAGTACCTTTGGCAAAGCTCATTTACACTTCAGTGATAGCAGCATTAATGCAGAGAAACACATTTCACAGAGATTTTAGAGCAACTTGCAGCCTTCAAGACCACATCTTTTCCAGGGTAATCCAGGCATTTTTCATCAAGACACTGAAAAACCACATTCTGCATCCATGACAAACGGTGACGGTGACGGTATGGGTACTTAAGTGGCCTGCGGCAGTCCACACCCGTACCCAATAAAGAATGTGTGGAGAATTCTGGAGCAAAAAATACGACGGCAGCCTCACACTGTTGCACACCTTGAGATGTGTTTGCAGGAGGAATCGGACAAAATAATAAATGAATCATGTCACTTCCTGGTGTTCTCAATTCCAGAACATCAAGTAATCAAGTAATGACAACATTACAAAGTGGTTCAAGCTTTACTGTTCCAGCTTTTTTGGAATGTGTTGGAGATCTGAAATGCAAAAAACAAAAGAATACATATCCAAAAAAAAACCCAAATATATTGGGTCTATAATGTGTGCAAAGAAATAATTCCCATGTAAATTTAAGATATTTTTTCTTGCCTTTTCTATATTGTCCCAACTTATCTGATTTGGGAATGTAAAGCAGATGCAGCCTGTGCAAAATACAGAGACCTAAAGGATGGAAGTGGTTTAAATAAATTTGTATCATACTACAACAACCACAAGCAGGACATCTGCTTTCAACAACTAACCCTTCTTCAGAGGAAAAAGAAAAATCATTACTGTAACTAAATATTTACATCTGATTTGCTGTTGTTGTGTTTTTGCAGGGGGAACGGGGTCCTTGCGGGAAACCTGGTGCTCCAGGACTCGTGGGAGAAAGAGGCCTTGTGGGCGGAAAAGGCCTCCAGGGACCGTCTGGACCAGCTGGTAAAGAAGTAGGTGCATTCAGTTTTTTTACTTGATAATAACTGATACAGTCTGTGGATTATCTCTGTAATAAGTATTGTTCCAAGTCAGTCACCTTCATCACCTGTAAGCCTGCCTCTGCCTGACTTGCCTGAGATTTTCATTCACAGATGTGTTTTTTGTGTATTAGAACTAAGAATGTATTTTAGCGTCTTTGCAAAAGATGTGCCGAAGCAGTTTTAAGAATGTAGAAACTCCGTCAGTGTTGTAACAGGCGTGGAATTTCTTTATATTGTTGCAGACAGTTTTTCCATTTCTCACATAAAATTTTGATGTGAGAAAAAATTAAAAAATTTGAAAAAATGGTAAAATGACTTGATAGATTTTTATGCATGGGTGACAAGTTGAAAGTTTAAATTTAAGGGTTTAAAACAGACAAAAAGACACAGGAATAAACATTTTCAAACTTATTCCTCAGTACCATGAATTCAAATGCCGTAGGTTAACTATTTAGCTTCACTTGACTCATCTTCTGTAGGGGGACATCGGGCATCCTGGTGAACCCGGCCCTCCTGGACCTGTCGGGGAGAAGGTAAACCTACCTCGCTCACAGTTACCTCATGGAGGAGATGAATGTCTCTTTATGCTGCATGTCTCTCTTTGAGATTTCCTCTCATCAGACTATGATTATTGTTTGCAGGGTGAGGTTGGATCTCCTGGTTTGTCTGGTCAAGAGGGTCCATGGGGAGCCATTGGAGAAATTGGTAGCAGGGGCCTAAAGGGGGAGAAGGGCCACCCTGGCCTGATGGTGAGCAAAGATGTGTTTCACAATTCAAAGCTTGTGTTTGCACCTGACAACAGAGAGAGGAAGTTTTAATATTCTAATGTTTACATTTAGACAATCAATTTTTTGGAATTCAGTCCCCTGAAGAAAAAAAAAAGAATAATTTAGTGATGAGAAAAGCAGTAGTAGTAGTAGTACCACCACTAAACACAATAATAAAAGATTTGCCTGCAAAAATTAAAATGAGGAACTGAATGAAAACTTCATGTTCTTAAACAGGGCGAACCAGGACCAATGGGTGAAGTCGGTCCTACAGGTCTGGTGGGGTTCC
This sequence comes from Hirundichthys speculiger, assembly GCA_018398805.1. NCBI lineage: Eukaryota > Metazoa > Chordata > Actinopteri > Beloniformes > Exocoetidae > Hirundichthys > Hirundichthys speculiger. The sequence goes on along the minus strand of JAGFBZ010000627.1, from coordinate 718,407 downwards.
AGGTGAGGCCGCATCAGTACAACATTTAGGATAAACCTCTACCACAAATTTCTGTGATTTATTAGACTGAGCTGAATTTTCTTTAGTTCTGCTTTTGCATTACAGATTGCACCATTTGCTAATCCTGATTTTTCTTTTTCTTTCTTTTTTGCCTGTTTTAGGGAATCATAGGTCCTCGGGGACCTACTGGACCTTTTGGACCTCAAGGAGAAAAGGTATCAAAAAATTATGAAATTACAGTAACAAGCAAACATTAACAAACATATGTTGACACACTGTATATGGCTAGTCTATCAAATTCTAAATCTTTTTTTTTTGGTCTAGTTTGAAACATTTAGAATAAACCTCTACTATGAAATAAAAAAAGATTTTCTTTGGATTATATTCAATTCAGTTCAACTGGGTTTATTTCAATTCAGTTCAGCTATATTTGTATACCATCTATTACAATACAAATTATCTGAAGGTGCTTTTCAGAGACCCAGAGCATGACCCTCGAACAAATATTGTTAACTAAAATTAATATTATTAAACCTTAGTTAAAGAAATAAAACAAAACCTTTCGGTCTGTATTGTATTTATCTGCGGCACATTTTACAAAATATTGCTTGACATTAAACCAGTCCTGTGGTTTAAAGGTTGGGGACCACTGGTTTAGGGGACCTGGTAAAAAAAAAAAAACTGGCAATACCACCCAGGTCAGTAAAAAAAATCTCACTGTCGGGATGAGCAAAGTGGCCTGCTGCATAATCAAATTAAGCTGATGTGCATAACAATGCACATAATGAACATTTTTGAGATGCAAACCCTAACCCGGGATTTGTCCCCTGATGACCGCTATAGCATGCTTTCCAGAAGCTCATTTTGCACCGTCTTAGATGCGCCCTTAAGAACAGTGGCAGTTTTTAGGTGCTCCTTGAACACCTCATCCAGCAATGCCACCAAGTCACGGTTTACGGAAAAGAGAACACGGAAAACACCAGGGTTGTTGGATCCATCGCTTTCATCTTTGCCTCGCAGAGGCGGGCGCGGATGTGTCGGTTCTTGCTGGCCTCATCATTGTGACGACAAACCGCCAGCCTGTAGCTCTCGTCCAGCTGCATTGTGATATTCACCTGCCCAAACACAGAAAACTTAAGACAACTGTCCATGTCGGCCTTGGATGACCCATGTTTCTTCACCTTTTCTGACAGATGGTCCATGTCAGTGACTCCCGTAATTGTCCAAGCGATGGCATCTGCTGTGCTGCCACAGCACAAAGACTTGGCGGTTGCACAACCCACTAGCCAAGTTTTCCGCTCATACCCGCTAAGCGAAAATCCTCGGTTATATGATTTCCCTCCCTTAGTAGAAACTTGGGAGGTCCTGATTGTTTGATTGCCAATTTATCCCTTATTGCATTGCGCCGACTGAAGGGGATTTCTTTCAATGAAACAATTGCGCTACTCCGTTCATTCGCCAATTTTCCATATCGTTACATCCCTATTTTACGTATGACGAAAACACGTTAGGGCGAGCCCTCCTGGAACCCATAGAGATTGTATTGTAACCCCAGAAAATTGAGAACAAAAAAAAAAGGTTTAGAGTCAATGGGAGCAGTTGGGATGATTTTCAACTTGCCCAAAAAGAACTGTCACAACCACTGCAAGGCTGGAAAAAAATGATAGAAAAAAAGCCCTCTTTTTTTACCTTTGGTGATGCATCGCACAATCACCCTGAGTGATGGATATGTTTACATCGTTAAAATGTAGAAATTGATGTTTGTTATTTGTAATTTTTAAATATTGGTGTAATCCAGTATTTATTTGTATGTAATTAGGTCAATGTTGTACATGTTTGGGGATTTGTGGCAAGCATTCGTAGATATTAACACAATAAAAGTATTAAACAGGCGTGTCACACAGCTGTACCTCTTTATTAGACAATAACCAAAGTCATGTAACATGACCTTTGCTCATATAATGAATGAATAATACAAAAAAGAGCTTAAAAGCCTTAAGACTTATCGACATTGATTACCTGTCATCATGGTACACATGCACGCCCAGACACCGGTTGTGTCCAAAGTTCACTCTCACTCACTTTGTAGAGCATATCTGTCTAGTCATTATTCAGGGGAGTTCTGCGTAGGGGAACTGAACTCATCACCAGAATGAACTTTCAGGCACCACTTGTCTCATTTTGTTGGAGCTGTTCATTGCGTCATTGCTGTTATGAAGATGAAAAGTAACAGATTGGTGTTGGCTAATGTAGCGACAATCATTTGTTCTAAAACAAAACACCATCAACTAATGAGTAAACGATGCCCAGGGGCGTTCTGTCAGTACGGCTTCTCAATGGTCTCCTGATATTAAGAGCCCTTCCTCTCTGGTCCCAAACTGTTATGATACATGATGTTTATATACCTACTGTACATTTCCTGCAAGGTTTGACCCCAGCCTAATAAGTCGAATTAGAAGCAATGTTCTATAAATGACAGACTAAGGTTTTCTCATCTGCCCCTTCAGGGCGAATCTGGTCTTGTCGGAATCACTGGACCACCAGGGTCAGACGGTCCTCAGGTAAACTTTTTATTCGTCTTCACGAGTTGCACAGCATGGTTTCCCTGCACTATTGCTGGAAAGGAATAATTATGTTTTCTCCTTGACATGTTCATAGGGAACAAGTGGACCACGTGGTGACAGAGGTGACAGTGGGAGCCCGGGACCACCTGTAAGTGTGTTATCAGGAGCTTGTTAGCATTTGGTAATTAACTGTAGTTTTTCATGCTCAACAAAATTGTCTCAGGCTTAAAGCAGAAGAATTAAGTCAAGCATAACAAATATTCTTCATAATTTGACCTGATGCCTGATTATGATGCCTTTGAATTAGGAATAATTAGGAATTCTCTCATTATTAAATTAATATGTTGAATAAATTTGCGTTAACGCAAATTCTGTTTAGCGCCACTAAGGGTCTTATGAACGGCAAGTTTAGCTTTAAGGTGCTGCCAGATGGGTCTGTTAACAAGAAAAAAGGTTATTTGTATTTACTGTCACTGTGAATTGAGTTACCACCACAGGACGCGGTAAAGTTAGTTTCACATCCGACATTCGCTTGTTTTTTTTTCTCTTTGAACTTTAATAGCGTCATGAAAACAGCACCGGTTTCATCCAGGTTGATATCATTTCATAGATATAAGTATGCCAGACATTTCACAAGTGTCATCAACCGTCCAAGCTCAGTGGGTGTGGCTAAAACTCAGGAACAGTGCTGAATGTCCTGAGTATCTCGCTGCTGCTGTGGAGCTTAGGGACCGTCAGCAAATTACTGCGGTAAAGCAGCAGCCCGACAAAATATACAAACAAGCATGATGAATTAAGCCCCCAAAAAGTACGGCAGCATTGGTGGACTTCCGTTTTTCAAACTAAAGGCTTAAAAAAAAATGAAGCAGATCCCAGTGGCCCTGTATAGGACAAAATGGGTATAGATGATGGATGGATGGATGGATGGATGGATGGATGGATAAACATAACATTAAAAAAAATATTTGTGTGATTAATGACAGGGTCTAGTAGGACAAGTTGGACCTCAGGGTGACCAAGGAGCCAAAGGAGAACCAGGCATACAAGGACAGAAGGGAGAAGCAGGAGGTCCAGGCCCATCTGGAGAGGAGGTTAGATGTTCATGTTGTATGAATTTATGTATGACATTTATGAATGACCAGTACAGTTGTCAGTATAGTTTATGTTGCTTTTCTTTCTGTAAATATTTGTTAATTTTGTCATGCATGTATTTTGTGCAAAACTTCAACAACAGTCCCAGTAATAATGATTACATGTGCAGGGTGAAGAGGGTCTTCCAGGACTCCAGGGTCCTTCAGCTCTGCCGGGATTTGAGGTCAACACTGAACTGCTAAAGAGCACCACCAATAAACATTGTTTTATATAAATAGCAGGAAACACTGCTGTTTTTTGTGTTAGTAGCTTTAACATTGTGCTTTCTATCATCTCTTTTAGGGGCCTGCTGGAGAAATGGGACCCCAGGGTCCACCAGGTCCCACAGGGGCTCCTGTAAGTGTGTAGATAAGGGCAGCAGGGAAAATGCTGCAGATGATGAAATTGTGTTTGTAGTGTGTGACTGGTTTGTCTGTATAAAAATCAGGTGTTTTAACAAGGAAATAGTGAATATTTTGCTTTGCAGGGAGTACAAGGAAGACCAGGACCTGAAGGGAAACAGGGAATGAAAGGAGAAAAGGTAAAATCGAGTAATATAAAGTGAAATTGAGAAGTGGAAAAAAAAGAAAAAAAATATGATTTGGGGAAAATGTATGTTTTGTACATGTTTAATATTCAGTAGTATTGTTTAATCAAATGAAGCAGTTAAAAAAAATTCTGGGAACTAAACATAGATGAGAAAATTGATAGAATAGATTGGTGATATACACATTATTATCAATGCAAAGCCAAAGACGGTAGCGGATGATTTCAGCTTATCACAAACCCCGCCACTAACAGCCAGCCTGGCTCTGTCTTTGTAATAACATTTGCTTGCCTTTTAGTTCTTTGTCCTCATTTTGTAGCTGCATTAGCATTTCACAACCTTAAAATGTAATATTATTCTACTTTTGATGGTCAAACATGCCATTTTAGCAAGAATGGAGGCTACCCAAGTACTGCAAAATGGTTCTTTTCATCCACTAGGTGGCAGTAACATGTTGCATTTGGGGCTTTTTGTGGACACGACCACTTCCGGTAAAGACAGTAACAAGCCAAAACAAGCGATACCGATCATTCATTTTACGTCATTTTTTCCTTTCAAACAACCACGGTGTACTACTGCAATGCTGCAGCCCGTAAATAACAGATCCAAAGCAAAGATGCTACACATCCCTTCATGGCTGTCATGACGTGGGTTGACAGGTCTTAACACAGAGAAGATGGAAGGCACTGATTCAGTGTGAAATAAAGGACAAAAAGGGGAATGTTCCCATCATTTCAGTCAGGAAAAGATCAGCACTGATGGCTACACCAGTGGCAGTGGTGATCCTGTTTGCTTTGTCTTGAATAAGCAGATGAAGCCACTTGCACGGGCAGACCGGAAACACACATCTGCAGAGATGAGTGTGTCATGTTCCACGGTGCTCGGGTAGCCTCTATCTTACAGACTTAATGTTTCAGGTGCTACACAACTCCTGATCCAAAAAAGGGAATTGATGAAATTGTCCAGACCAGGTTCTCATTTGCTTGTCCCTGATCATTTTGCATTTACTCTATCAGGGAGATGATGGTGGGGTTGGACCCCCAGGGAAGACTGGTCACATTGGACGGAGGGTAAGACTGCTTTCAGTGTTAAAAAAAAAAAAAAAAAAAGAAGAAAAAAACAACTTTGACAGGTCCATGTGCATCATTTAAAGATGTGGTGCAAAATCACAGTTACAGTATGAATCCAAGAATTATCTGAGCAGCTTTGTGAACAATGTCTAAAAAATAATAATTTTCACTGATATGCTGGCATGTAAGTAAGTAAAAACATGCATTCTGACAGCCACTGCTGAGGCCAAACCTAAGGTGCTTTCATGTGTTTTTAATCTTATATTATTTTGGCACATCACATGTCTAAATCAACCTCAGGGAAAGCGGGGGAAAGCCGGGGTCAGAGGGACCAGGGGAGACAGCGGACCAAAGGTGGGACACACCACAGGACTTTTATACTCTTAGTAACCTTACAGAACGTGATCTGACAGTAGTTTGTTTTGCCGTTAAGGGTGAAGAGGGAGACATGGGACCAGTAGGCCTCCCAGGGTGGCCAGGAATCATTGTAAGTCGGTTTATTTGTTCACCTAAAAACTGTTCACATCTCAGAGCTGAACAGATCTACTCATCTGCTCTGAAACGCATTCCTCAGCTTTTTTGATCAATTACTGTTAAAGATAAAATCTGCAAAGTCATTAACTTTTTGTCCAAATAGTGTATTTTATAACTGAATTGATAATATTAGATTATTACTTTCTTCTCCTTTTAACAAGGGACTTCCTGGCTTACGAGGAGAGCAAGGAGATCAAGGTGGAAAGGGGAAAGAGGTAAATATGAAACTAGAAAAGCACTTGGAGAGTGCAGACCTCCGCCAAGTGCAACAGTTCCCCCATACAGCGATTTACAGATTGCGATAAAATCCGCGTTCTGGATCAGATCCGGATCAGCCTTTGAAATTTGATAGAGGTGGGCAATAATTAACGGAGATATTGAGAAACAAAATGTTCGGCCCTATTTACCGCAACGTTATCGAAAATTTGAAAGTGATCCAGAATCCAGGATTTCTTCTGGATCAAAGCCAAAATGAAATCAGTTCTTCCTTTTCACATTTCTGACAACTCCTTAAAATTTAATCAAAATCCATCCATAGCTTTTTGAGTTATCTTGAACACAGCCAGATAAACAGACAGATAAATGCCGGCAAAAACATGACCACCTTGGCGGAAATAATAATGATGTAATATTAAACATGGGGGGGGGCTATAAATATTATTTATTTCTGCCTAAATTTACTAATCAAAGCATTTATACGAACAAACATTGTGGGCGCATATTCTCAGCAGGGGGTGCTGGGGGTCTGAGACAACTGTGTATTTTTAATATATATATAGTGTGTGTGTCTGTGTGCGCCATATCAACTATATGGTTGTCAACTATATAGTATATAACACCATTTGTCGTTATGGTGGACAAGACGCTGCAGCACCCCCAGCACCCCTACTTCCCGCAGTACTGGAGCCTGGTGAAGTCAGCTGCTCAGTACTGCTCTTCAAGCTTCCAAGCTCAGATTTCTCCCATGTTCAGAAATCTGAGCTGAAATTCCCACTGCCATCTTCAGAGGGAACACCAGGGAAGATGGTCACATTGAATGGAAGGTTATGCTGCTCTGCTTCAAGGTTAAGAAAGTTTGGACAGGCAGTTGTGTTGTTCAAGATGAGCGACAGGTGAAATTTTAATTTTTCTACCAAACCACTGAGTGAAGCGATCTGTAACACTTGTTAATTATATCCATTACTGGGGGTGAAAGTGGATTTAATTTCTTTCCAAATCTTGCACAAAAGGAAAAAAAAACTCTCTCACACACACAGCATGAAAGACTTTTTTTACATTTAAAAAATGAGTTTAGATTTCATTTGAAAGAATATTTGCTTGCTTTTAAGAAGTATCATTTACCTGTCACTGTCTCCCATCTTTGTTATAAAAATCCGCCAAAGTAACTTTGGATTCCCTCCCACTTGTCTCTTGCAATAACTGCATTATTATAACTGCATTTATGGCACTTTGTCACACATCAGCAACGATGAAACTAGATCACAGAGCCACGGCAGACATCATGACAGAGGCAAGTAAGACACGCAAGAAAGTCATGATGGGAGAGAAAATGAGAGAATGACCGAGCAAGAGACCAATCAAGAGAAAATCTCAGACAGTGTTGTGAAACCTCCACACCTATAGTGGGATACACTGAGCTTTGTGTCACAAAGGTTCCTTTGTGCCGCTTTAATATTGTACCATGTTGGGGATGGTTGGCTGTAGTTTCCCAGTATGCTCTAGACACTGTGTCTGCCAACATGAGTTCGAGATGACTGTTCACAGGTTTTTATCTGCTCTTTTACTGATGTTATTACTGGCACAAGTTGTGCTGATTCTTTTACAGCTGTAACAGTTTCAGTGCAGATGGAGACTGTTTATTACCATGACTGAGAGGGAATTTACAGTTAGTAATCTCCCAAGGAGGTATATTGTTTCCTTGTTCAGGATTTAGTGCAGACTTCTTACATCTATTTTTGTGATTCTACTGCATGTTGTGGTCAGTGATGCTTAGGAGTATTTGCATTCAAAATCTGCATCCTAAGGGCCTATAAAACTGGAAATATATGACATCATATCTAAAATGAGCATTAGCTCACTTTAATTTGCTGTAATGGTGAATACACAGACATGGACACTAACAATTTATAGGTAATTTAGTAATAACATAGAAGCAATCAATAAACCATGTGCTGTTTAAGATGGCTTAATGTTAGCAGATGGGCTTTCCTGTTGAAAATGCTGCTGTGATTCATTTTGCTTGTGAGGCAGCTGCTCTCTTCTCTTACCAGAACCATGTTCAGTCAGAGAATCTGTTTCTGGTTCTGACCTACTTTCAGCCCTGGCCATTACACAGAAAATTATCTGGGAAACAATATGTTGTCAATATTTTTAGAAATCCTCCAAACAATCATAGATTGTTGCTTGTGGGAAGCACTTGGGAAAACACATTTATCTGGAGCTGTCAGTGTATTCACATGTGTCCCTGAATGTTTTCTTTTTCTTCTGATGCTCCTCGGTATGCTTTAAGGCCCAGAGAGAGATGAAGCACAGGTTGTTTCTCTCGCAGTCCTGCTGAGGCCAAATATGGATGTATCACATCTACATTAATGTAGACTTTCACTCTTTTTCTTCTTAAGTACTGTGTGAAGTTCAAATCATATTTTTGTTCATGCATTACCTCGACACTAAACTATTCCAAAATGAACCTGACATTAAAATTATAATATCAGTGACAAATGTTAATACTGATCATACATAAAAAAAAAAAAAATCAAACAAAAACTTCCCAGATGCTAAAGCATAGCTTCTTCACTTTTTGTGCATCTTCAACAGGCAGTCATCTTAACTATTGCTATTGCGTCTTAAAAAATGTACACAATGAAATGTCACTAGATAACCTAATGCCAGTTGCAGTTATTCAGTGTACCTAAATTTATATCATGCAGGTTTATTTTTGGTTTGGAGGTGACAATTTAACTGCAGTGCTTGTATTGTCCTTAGGGTGGGAAAGGAGACATGGGACTGCCTGGCCCACCTGGACGAGATGCAAATAAGGTAGGTAATTTCTTTAAAGAAAAAGGAGGAAAAAAACGAATATTTTGGTGATAATGTGTCTGTGAGATTTAGGAGAACAATGCACAATTGATTTTCCTTTGTCGATGAATAAAACATTACTATTATAGAATTTTTGAATCATTGCATCAATAATAAAAATAGAATTATGATAAATGTCTTCTAAAAAAGTGTGAAAAAAGTGTTAATTTGCTTTTATAAACAATGTACATCATGGGTCAAAGGGGAACATTGAAAATGCAACTTTATCTGTAAAGTGTGCTTTGAAAGGCACTTTTAAAATAACATGTATTATTGTTATTATTATTATTGTTATTATTATTATTATTATTATTATTATTATTATTATTATTATTATTATTATTATTATTATTATTATTATTATTATTATTATTATTATTAATTTTATTGTCTCAATGTGACCTTTTTTCTCCCAGGGTATCCGTGGTCCAGTTGGATTCCCAGGCCCCCAGGGTTTAAAGGGAGAACAGGTACAGAAAATGAAAGCTGTTATCACTCATTTGGGCAATGCCTGGTGATTCATGTTTGGTCATTGTCCAGAGTCATTCTTTCACTTATGTTGCATACAACGGGAGATCTCCCATGGTAGGTGTATCCCTACTACATACTAATGTATGCACAAGGTAATTACCTTGCTTAGTGTGAGTCCTCAGAACATTTATCTACTCTATTTGCACATGCAAGATCTCCAAATATCTACGATCTGCCAGGGTAAAGCCTGTTTCATGCCTGGTCCAAGTGTTTGGAAATTCTTTCAGGCTATAATTTCAAAAATTCAAAACTAAAGTCATTTGTAAAAGCAGCTTTAGACTGCAGTCTGTCTTATGTTCTTCATTTTAAAACATGAATGTTGTTATTTGTATATGTACTTTTATGATGTTTAATGTTGAAAGAAGTATGTCTCCTCTCTATTTCCTGTTATTTTAGGGAAACATTGGTCCTCCAGGACCAAGGGGCTCCCTAGGGATGCCTGGATTACCTGTAAGTGTCCTCTGTTACACTGTGTAACGATCTACCTCTTACTGTAACAGGTCCCTTGACTTTTGATTATATACTTAATTAAAAGATACTACTTTTGATATGAAATCAATTCATGATTTAGTATATGTTTTATACATATACTAAATATACTATACATATACATATACTGTTAACTGTCAGCCAGCTACTCCCTTTGTTCCACTGCCACTCTGTCTATTAAATATTTAATATTCATGACTGTGTGCAACACAAAGTGACATAAAAGTATATAAACATACTCTTCTTTTTCTGTTATCTGCTCTGTTGCAGGGTTTGTTTGGATTAAAGGTATGATATAAACTCAAGCTGTTTTCTCCCTTTACAGCACATACCTTTCAGCTCACTGCTGTCTGAAGATCTTTTAAAGTTGATGACACATTTTATCAGAAATTTCTTTCTCCAAGTTAGGATCTTGCTGTACTTATTCTTTCCAGTATGTTTCTTAACTAACAGTGGAGAACAGTTGTATATTTTGCTGATTATATTTAATTTTTCCCTGCAGGGCTTGAAAGGGTATCAAGGTCTGCCTGGAGTGCCTGGCAGGAAGGGGCTCCCCGTGAGTTTACTAGAGTACATAACAAAAAAATAAAAAAATAAATATGCCTGATATTATATACACCGTATTATGCAGATGTTCACATGACAATACCAGACAAATACCTTTTGTGTCTGTTAATTTTCTTAGTCATTGTTGAAAACTTTTTAGAACCTTTTAGAGTTCTTCTCTTGAAGGTTTATTATAATGATTGTCATACGATAATTTTAAGATAAGTAATTTACATGTAATATTTTTAGATCTTGCAAATGGGTTTGGTTCAGTACCAGATAGCCTTATTTGGAGTGCATTATGTTCAGGTACCGCAACATTCAAGCATATCCTGTCTGGCTGTAAAATTAGCTTGTCACAAGGCTGGCACACATGGCGACACAATCAGGTGCTGAAAAGGATAGCTGTAGGTATTGAAAACAGACGCGGGCAAATTTGAGGAGGTTCTAAGAAACAGAGCTTAGTTATCCCGTTTGTGCATGAGGGGGAGGAATATAGAGGTTATAAGTTAGGTAAGAGAGAGTTTGGATATTTAGAAGCTGCTAATGACTGGAATATGCAGGAATATTAGGTGGAAAGCTGAAAGCTCAGAAAATAGTTTGTACTAGGTTAAAGCCTGACATATTTTTGTGGTCAGTTAGTCAGTGAATAGTTTATCTCTTTGAGCTGACTGTTCCCTGGAAAGACTCAGTGGAAGAAGCCTATACAAGGAAAGTTAGGGTTCATCCAGTGGAAATGGGATGTTGGGGTTTCATAGCCAGATCAACAGTCCCGTTATTGGGGAAACTGGGGGTACGGGGGCAGAGTTTGAGGACCACGACAAAAGAAATGTCAGATGAGGCAGTGAATTTGTATCAGGAGAAAAAATTTTGGTTGGGGAACAAAATAAAAATAGGAGTCATTTAGTCTCAGTAATACTTCTCTGTTCATGAAGACGAGGGAGTGAAGACAGGGTGAGATGAGGTCCATCAATCAGGCCTCTGAGCAGAGTGTACAGTGTGCACAGCCTGACCCGGCGGGGGGGGGGTGTTCACGTCTAATTGGACGGACGTCTCTGACCCTGCCTCCTTTTTCTTGCTCTCTCTGGTGGCAGTGCTGGTTTGACGGTGGTAGTCATTTTGCGGGTTTGATTGTTGTGTTAGTTGGGAGCAGTGAGAGCTGGCATCAGGGGAGTAACTCTGGAATGTCAGAGATCACTGTTTAACCTTCTGGAGATATTGTGGGACTAATTAAATGAAATACTGGTGAAAGACCCCAAAGACATGTCAGTTATTGCTGCTCCAAGCTTACATAGACAGGTGGTTCCAGGGTCCTTTACTCAGCACTTATTCTTCTTTTGAGCACAAGTTTCTTGTGCTGAATTAACTTAAAAGATCTAAGCAATAATTTGTATTTTTTTCTTAAAACAGTATTTAAAAATAAAATGTACATAAAGACATCACATTGTGATGGATTGAAATGTTTTTAAAATTCTTGAAATTATATATATATATTTTTTTAATTCTATATTTATTCTTCAATAATGGGGCCATGTATGTTTAAACCTTATGTTTTAGGGTCCACCAGGCATTCCCGGTCCTCCAGGACAGTCACTGAACATGACCTTGGCTCAACTCAAGGCAAGAAAAATTGATGCATATTATTGTAATGATATAACTGCAATATTTAATTAACATTGACTTGATATGTGTTCATCAGAAAAAAAAAAACAATTAAGAATATTTGAAACGTGATTCTACAGAAATTATAGGAAAATAATCCCAAAAAAAGTATTGCACTTAGATTTTACTTTAACTCTCATTTTGAATGTGTTATTTATTTATTTTTTTATTTTTTATTTCATCTACAGGAGGTGATGTACATGTCTGACAAGCCCAACTACCCTCTGATCCAGACACTGCTGGACTCTTTGGAGCAGGACCTGCGGCTGTTGGTGGATCCTCCTGATGGGAGCAAGGAACATCCTGCCACCACCTGCCTGGAGCTCTGGCTCTGTCACCCTGAATACAGCAGTGGTCAGAAACTTTTCAATAACAGTAAAGCCCCAAAGAAATATTCCATTCTGCGAGTCCCTAAGCTAGCTGAAGCTTTGGGCCTAGTTTCACCTTGATTCGAGGTGTAAAAGTGTATTTGAAAGTGTTGCTTTTGAATTGTATCCCTTTGATATTTTGACAAATGATGTCACTACATCACACCACTACAAGCTCTGGAAAATGTGTCCACTTATTTAAAAATGTCATAGTATGTCTCCTTTAAGCCTATTTTGAAAACTTAAAAAAAAAATGTTTCTTTTTCTTTTTGTCTATTTTTTCCTTGGTAAAGGTTTAGGAGTATTTTATCGAAGTAAATTGAAATACTTCTAAATAATCTTTATTAATACGACATCTAGTGGGTTCTTAATAATTAATACAGCAGTTTCTGATTATATATAAAGTTGGATATTTCTGAAGTGCAATCCAGTATGTTGAAATGGTCCCGTTTCTTTTGTTTTGCTCTTGTCCTGGAGTCAGTATTGAGTACAATACTTTGATCCCTGCTGATCTTATTGAGTTCTTTGAAACCTTTATCTCTGCAGGAATGTATTACATCGACCCCAACCAGGGCAGCTCTGCTGACGCTCTGCTCGCTTACTGCAGTTTCTCCTCATCATCAAAACAGACCTGCCTTTATCCTCAAGACTCTCAGGTATAAAGACATCACCCAAGGAGGGCTACAGGAAACTAAACCTCCGGATCAATGATGTTCCTGCTGAGCTAGTGTTGCAATATGGTTGCAGCCTCAGTCTTGATTTAGCGACTTGTCAGTCAGAAAAGATTTTTGTGCTGATTTTGTTACCCTGCAAACTGGAATTGAAATGCATTTTTTGTGGGATTTCTGACTTTATGAACGCAACGTGCCTGAAATTCTTAAATTTCAAAATATTAATTGTAAAACTGATTAAAAAATGTGAATACCGTATTGGCCTGAATATAGGTCGACTCTGATTATAAGACGACCCCTATTTTTCAAATATCATTTTGGAAAATAAAAGTATGATGAAGGCAATAAGGTTATTTAGTCCTGGGCGGCATACCGGTTCGTACCGAATACCGGTGTTTATTTTTTTTATGATATGAATTTTTCATATACCGTAATACCGGTGAGTATGTAGTGTAGCGTACACAACGTTGGAGAACACCGCACGGCGGAACGTAAGTGCCGCAGAACATTGTTTGACAGGGAACTGTTTTGCAGTTGCACTGGAGGCACAACACACTACTAGTTTATGGTTAAACGGTGATGGCTGCAAACTGCGAAAGTCCCAAAGTGGAAGCTTCCAGAACGGCAATGTGAGACTGAGGAACTTCTTCCTAAATGAGGAACCGTGTCTGTGTGTGGAAGTTCTTTGGATTTAAAAAAGACGACGTCCAACAAACTACAATTATCTGCAAATGTTGCCGAGCTAAAGTTGTAGCCGCGGGAGGCTACAAGATTCACTCCTTGTGACAGTAAAATAGGTTGTTCTAAGCCAATTTACTGCAGCAATTCTTCTCTAAATTATTAGAAAATGTGTTTAACACCCAGTTGTGCCTTCAAAAAAAATAAAAAATACAGTGATATAGCGTGAAACCGATATAATTTTGAAAAATACCGTAATATAAATTTTTGGTCATACCGCCCAGCACTAAGGCTATTCATAAAACAATTTTTTATTGTACAATTACTATAGAAAAAAACTCCGACAGAGATAATATTCTGGTGTATTGTTAAACAATTTTAATGATCTCATCTTTTTTTAAGAAGTATGGTACCATCCTTGAGTGTCAGATTTCCATGTTATTCAAGATCAAGGTATGGTACTATATAATAAACTGTGTTCTCTTCAAATCTGAGAATATGACTCTGAATAAGCTACAACCATGTAGTTCAATAACTGCATAACTGTTGAAGTCGAGTTTTATTCAAGAACAACATAAATAATTCAGTCTGTAAAAAACTAATTTGGACTCCAACAAAACTTTCAAAGCCCTCTGTTCGAGTTGGCCTGCGTGGTTCCCCCATTCTCACTGGTTAGCTAGTGTGGCTCCATCTAGTGGCAGCAGATGTGTAATTACAATAAATAAAAGTCTAGTCCTCGATTATAGGACAACACCCATTTTTGAGATAAAGTGCTTTCCACAATAAAATATCGTCCTATATTCGGGCCAATACGGTTTCATCCCTTAATATGCTTTAAAACTAAAATAATGAGCTAGAAGAGGCTAAGCGCTAAAAATAAACCCTGTTTCACAATGTACCTTAAGAAAACAGGTGGCACATTGTCATCTGTATCCTACATCAACCATATGTTCGTTCCTTGAACTCTGAATATTCACCACCTTGCAAAGGAAGAGTCAAGGCTGTGACATTCTAGTTTGAGTCATAAATTAAATATCCCAAAGCACATCCATTTGAAATATACATTATAATGAACCCAAAGATAAGAAAAAAAAAGAATCAAGGATGGAATACTTTCTCAAGGCAATTAAAATTCGTACTGACATTAAACATAATCAAATACTGAATTAAAATAATCAATACTGACTGTCTGGATAAATAAGTAATTTATACTAAAAAATGGACTCAACCAAAAGCCAATATAAATTGGTTTTCAAGTAAAGTAGCAGTTTTTCTAAAACTTTAGACCTACGTGGTAAACACAGGATTATTTCAGCTATCGCCCCACTGACCTTTTTCTGCCTAACCAGCTTCCCATGAACGGAGGAAAATTTTCAGGAGGGATTTTTTTCAGTGGCTCAGTAGACTGGATCAGGGATATCAGGCTGAGAAAGTCGAATTAAATTTCTGGCTTTTCTATTCGAACAACTGCTTAATTTAAAAACCAAATAAGTTTTGGAAAAATTTTCTTGAATTCTTGACGGTTAAGGCTTCAAAAGGTTTAAAATATGTTTTGTTGTTTCTTGTTGTTAAAAATTTACAGTTTTTAAACTTTTTTTCTCTCAAGAAGACGCCCTATTAAATTACATAGGAACCGGGGAAGGACCACCTTGTACTTTAGGTTGATTTGACGGAAAACTAAACACCACACAGACACAAAAGTTACATCATCGGAAAGAGGACAAAAATGCCTACGTTTTGATGTATAAATTATGTAGGTTGAGCAAAAGGAGTGGACGTGAAAGAGGAAAAGGCAAGTTTAAAAAGTCGGTTTCTTCTCCCCCTCTGAGCTACAGTGCGCGATGACGTCACTAGAGTGAGAGCAGAGTCTGAAGTAAACTGTAAAAATCATAAAACGTAAATCGCGATTTCTCAAAGACGGTAAATCACAACAATACACGGCTTCAGTATGTTATCGGTCAAAGTCTTGTGACCCATTTAAACTTCGAATGGTGTCTCTGTGATTAAATATGGCCGTGCTAGACAGGTCCAAAGAGGGGTGGGTTTTGACCTTATTTTTCTGGAATGCCATTCATTTCTATGGGACCAAAATTGACAGTTTTTTGGGATTATCGTGAAAACCGTTTGATGGAATGCCACCAAAAGTCATAGCACACCGATCCCGATCGAGCCGGTCGTTTTGATGTATTTTTTATTTGGGTTTTCTCAAAACTGCGGGCAGTGAAAGCGGTCAAAATTCTGGGAGA
The DNA here is from genome assembly GCA_018398805.1 of Hirundichthys speculiger. Classification (NCBI taxonomy): domain Eukaryota; kingdom Metazoa; phylum Chordata; class Actinopteri; order Beloniformes; family Exocoetidae; genus Hirundichthys; species Hirundichthys speculiger. The sequence continues at coordinate 702,295 of JAGFBZ010000627.1, read as the reverse complement.
AACGGAAGAACTAAATATAAGAAGTAACGAGAATAAATATGCCGGATAGTAGTAGTCGGGCTCCAATGCTTTGCATTGGGCCACGCCTAATAATTCAGTCTGTAAAAAACTAATTCTGGACTCCAACAAAACTTTCAAAGCCCTCTGTTCGAGTTGGCTGCGTGGTTCCCCCATTCTCACTGGTTAGCTAGGTGTGGCTCCATCTAGTGGCACAGATGTGTAATTACAATAAATAAAAGTCTAGTCCTCGATTATAGGACAACACCCATTTTTGAGAATATGCTTTCCACAATAAAATATCGTCCTATATTCGGGCCAATACGGTACTCATCCCTTAAATATGCTTTAAAACTAAAATAATGAGCTAGAAGAGGCTAAGCAGCTAAAAATACCCTGTTTCACAATGTACCTTAGAGAAAACAGTGGCACATTGTCATCTATATCCTATCATCAACCATGATGTTCGTTCCTTGAACTCTGAATAAATCACCACCTTGCAAAGGAAGAGTCAATGCTGTGACATTCTAGTTTGAGTCATAACTTTAAATCATCCCAAAGCACATCCATTTGAAATATACATTATAATGAACCCAAAGAGAGAGAGAAAAAAAGACATCAAAGGATGTGAATACTTTCTCAAGGCACATTAAACATAATCACATACTGACATTAAACATAATCACATACTGACAGTCTGTATAAAATAAGTAATTTATACTAAAGAAATGGACTCAACCAAAAGCCAATATAAATTGGTTTCAAGTAGAAGTAAGTGAAAGCATGTTTTTCTAAGTTATTCACTTTATCTCTGGTTCATACCTGAGCATCGTGGTAACACAGGATTTATTTGCAGCTATCTGGGCACCATTGACCTTATTTTCTTTGCCTACAGCTTCCCATGAAGGCTTGGATGGAAGAATTTTCAGAAGAGGGATTTTTTCAGTGGCTCAGTAGACTGGATCAGGGATATCAGGTGAGAGAACACGTCTGAATTAATTTCCCCTTGGAGATTAATGAACTATTACTGTATTGTTACTGTATAGTCTCTTTGGGTAAATCTACCAAAAATACACATAAACCTTGATTGTGAGACGAAAAGAAAAACTTTTCATTGAAAACTTAATTGATTTGTAGGGTATTAAACTCTCCCCATGACCCATTCAGAGGATGAAATGGGTATAGATAATGGATGGATGGATGGGTATTAAACTTTATAAAATACTTGTCATAATGACATAATACAAACCAGCTAACACTCACCTGTTTCCAATGGGCTATATTAATGTCATCTTAGAGAACATACTAGTTACTTCTACTTTGTTCACCATTTAGCTCCTAATTTTGGTTGCAACTAAAATAAAATCAGTGTTCTTCCAATCACAATCACATAAATTCAAGGTTCCAAGATAGTTCAGCAAATACCTACATTAAAGGAATACTCAAAACTGTTAGCAAGTTAATTTTTTCTGTCAACTGATTTGTAAATTATTTACTTTCTTTTTACTTTTTTTTATTATTTGCTGTCTCTTAACTTACAAAAAAGGTTTCTGCTTCTAGTTTAAACAGAGATATTGAGCACTTAAATATGACTTGAAACTAAGATAATGAGCTAAAGGAGGCTAAATAAATAAAAACACCCTGTTTACAATGTACATATTTCCATCATGGGATGCTGCAAATTGTTTTGTGTGTTATCTTACTCAGTTGTACAGTTTGGCTGTGAATATTCATGTTGATTATGTCTTGTAGTTTTCTTATCCAGGTGCCGATGTGGTCCAGATGCGTTTCCTGAGGTTGCATAGTCTCACTGCTGTACAAAAAGTGACCTACTCCTGTCATCCAGGACATAGACTGGGCCAGACGGAGAGAGACGTGAAATTCCTCACTGATACAAGGAGGCAAAGTTACCTAGGAGCACTGAAAAATTGTGTGGTATGTAAGAGAAAGGAGAAAAAAAATCCAAGGTCTTTTTCAATATAAAATAACTTTGAAAGTTTGCAAAATCCAGTTTTATTATTTTCAAAACACATACAGCAGTTGTCAGGAGGACTGGAAGTAAAACTGTTCTGTGTGCTGTTTTCTGTGTCAGCCTGGAGATGAGGCAGTTTCTGGTCCTCGGGAGTCCGTGTTTGAGTTTGAGGACCTGCACCTACTTCCCCTGATAGACGTGGCAGTGATGGGAGGTGGAAACTTCACACACCAGTTTGGCTTCACAGTCGGACCTGTGTGCTTCAGCTAGATGTGGGAGAAAGCTGTGCGGTCACAAGACACACAAATCCAGGAGAAAAACCTTTGCTTGAAACTCAGACACAAAGAGGATGTCATTTTTGAAGATTTCACTTCTTTTACCTCTTGTACTGGATAAGATCTCTCAAGTTAAGTGACTCTGTGTGAATATATTTGAATGGGTGCGACTCCCCCCCCACGGAGAAGTCAGTTTTGTTTACAGAGACATTTATCTATCCATCCATCTTCTATACCCTCTTCATCCTGATCAAGGTTGTGGGGGGGCTGGGAGCGTATCCTAGCTGTCACAAAGACATTAATCTTGTGAGAAATAATTTAAATATGTATGTTTTCATCCTTTATTTTCAATATTTTTACTGTATGATTGTTTTTCTATTCTATTTAGTTTTTTTTCTATATATATATATATAGCCATCTCAATGTATATAAAAGTCAGATTGTCTCAGCTGACCTCTGAATAATATGCTCTGCATAAAGACACAGATGCTGTAGGTCATGTTTCCTGGCCAGTACGCTCTCGTCGAATGTCACTGTAAGTGAACACAGAGTTATCACGTTTTCTCAAGCTGCTAATCAAGTTTTATTAGCAAGACCAACATTTATTTAATATTAAACCACACAAAAAATGGGACAGCTTTTTTTTCCTTATGTATATTGGTCCTGTCTGTTAACCAACTTCCCTAATGATTTTTTTTAAGGTGTAAAGCATTATCACTTTTACAGTTTCATATATACTTTTTTCTTTTGCATCTCAGGTATGACACCTAAATGATGGCACACATCAGCAGCATGTCTGCTGATGTGTGTTAACACAGTGTGTTGCTCAGTTTGTAGTTAATCTTTAAAATGGGATCAGACATGTCAAGGTTAGAAAAGGTAACACATAAAGGGAAAAAAAAGAACAATTAATTAATTTACCAGCAATGATTTTTTTTTTTTTTTTTTTTTATGGCAATGCACTTTTGTCTATGTTGTAGATCTAAGTATGTCATCTATTGTTGCACAACAGTTACAAGAGACACAAAATCTAGATTGCATCGATTCGTTGCTACATTCATTTGCAGCCAGGAAACAAAAAACAAAAAAAAAAAAAACAGAACATCAAATATGAGTTTATTTTCAGCTGAAAATATGGCCAAATGAAATAACTTTAAGCTCTGGTTGATTCATAGTCGCTGCAAACTGCATTACCCTCAGATGTGAGCAAATTATGGTGCTAAACCTTTTTAAGAAAAGAAAATATTACACTACCAAAAGAGATTTCAATGTTGTTTTTCTTCAGTTAGTAGTAAGTCTGCTGACTGAGAGGGAAACTTGTAATGTTGGTAGAGGGAGAGGTAAAATTTTTAAAGGTATTCAGTGAGAGCAGTTAATACATAGAAAAGCACTCGGAGAGTGCAGACTTCCACTAAGCACAACAGTTCCTCCAAGTAGCGATTTACAGATTCTGATAAAATCCGCGTGTGGATCAGATCCGGATCAGCCTTTGAAATTTGATAGAGGTTCACATTGTCAATCCCTGAGTGGATTTTCATGAGTTTTGGGCAATAATTAACGGAGATATTGAGAAACAAAAATTTTGGCCCCATTGACCGCAATGTTATTAGAAAATTTAAAAGTGATCCAGAATCCAGGATTTCTTCCAGATCAGACTTAAAATGAAATCAGTTCTTCCTTTTCACATTTCTGACAACTCCTGAAAATTTCATCAAAATCCATCCATAACTTTTTGACTTATCTTGTACACAGACAGACATAAATGCCAGCAAAAACATCACCTCCTTGGCGGAGGTAATAATCATAATAATAAAAAAAAAAGTACCAAACTCCTACAAACCTTGACAGGTGGGATCTTAAATTTAAGCAGTATAGGTGAATGTGACAAGTGTGATTATCATGCACAACCTAATATCAGTAAAATCTGGTATGCTGTGGAAAATGCAGTGATTCTTAGATTTACACAAGATATCACATGATTTTTAAAGGTCTATTCAATTGTTCTAAATCCATTTTTATACTTAAAGGTGGGGTGGGTGTTGTTTTTTTGCAACACTTTTTACAATATTGCCTGAAAACCTTTTCACATTTCCATTGCACCCACTGAAATAAAATGTTTGCAAAAAAAACTAAACATTTTGGTCCAGTCTAGAAGGTATAATCAGAGAAAAACTCTGACCAATCAAAAAAGTGATCATCACTATTTTGATTGGCTGCCTAATACGTCCATCAAATATCACCCCTCGCTCCCTCCCTCCCTGTGGTTCATGCAGTCGTGAATCATGTGAAGGCGTGGTTTCGAGGGGTGAGCTGAAGAGGAGGAGGCAGAGCCTTTGGGAGGAGGGAGGGAGTGTATATTTTCAAAATCTCACTTGAGTTGGATTGCTGGAACCGTTTTTCAAACAACACCTACTCCACCTTTAAGGCCTCCAACTCATTTCATAATGCATTCAGACAAATTAGTTACAGTTTTTATTTCGTCCCATTCCTTCTGCAAACATGCCTGTACATATATAATATATACACACACTTTTCTCTTCAGTCAGGCCTTTGTAATGTGTGGACTGCGTGAATTTACATTTCCTTGCAAAAAATGAAAATAAAAGAAATGCATGGACATCCTTGGGGGTGGGGGGAAATGTTTTGAGCAGCATATGTTTCTCTGGACTCTCAGTGATCTGCGTTAATGCTGCATCACAAAATTATAACTTCCTTTTGTCAAAGGCGCTGATACAAGCCCATACCATCACAGAACCTGGCTTTTGGACTTGTGGCTGAGACAGTCTGGGCGATCCTTTTATTTGATCCATGCGGTGCCCAACTCTGCCAAGAAAGCACTAGAACGCTTATTTATCTGACTACAGTACACGTTTCACACTCCATCCCGATGTTCCAGAGCTCAGAAACAGCAACGCCACCTCTGACCAGGTTTAGCATAAAGATTCTTTGTAAACGTAGCTCTGCATTGTGGAACTGGAAAAACATTTCCCAAAGTCATTTCTTGAACCATGTGAATATATCAGCTCTTAATGAATGATGGTTCTGGATGTAGTGCCGTCTGGGATAAAGGAGATCAGAAGTGTCCAACTCAGGATTGCACCCTTGCAACTGAAACTCCTCCATATTCCTTTGAATGGTTTAATGATATTGGACACTGTAGAAGGAGAAATATGCAAATACCTTCCAATGGCTGTTTGAGGAACATTGTTTTAAAACATTGCAAAGAATGTCTCATTCATTTGTTGACAACGTGGAGATCTTCTGTCCCTCTTTGCTCCTCAAATACAGATTTACATGAATTCTGCTTTTGCAACCATATTAAATGTATGAATCACATTTTTTATATTTTCCATAATGACTCAACCATCTCTTGGGATTGTAAAAAGACGGCAGTTACACATCTGGCGATTTCTTCTCCGAACAGTAGTGTATTTTGTTCCACTCCACAGTAAAAATGATTAATCATTTTCACTGTCGCACTCTGGCCCTGCAGAGCCCATATGATTTAAAAATAAATGTGCCTGTTACTGCTCATTTGGCCCTGAACAAATGCTGTCAACCTGTATTTCTGCTTCATTCCACTTAAGAGCTGCTTGGGTCCAGAGAAAAGAAGCAAACCTTGTAGCTGCTCAGCAGTATTGGTGTTTGTGTCCTTTAGCTGCTCAGCAGTGAGTCGGTTGTATGGTGTACAGTCTGCAGGGAGCAGAATATACATTTGAGGAAGATCTCAGGGATTTTGTGATTCACCCGGAACGTATCTTTGCAGCTGGAAAACACATACACTATTATTTATGTTGAATCAAAGAATCTGAGAGTCAGAGGGCTGAGATGAGCCACTGCTATGAAACAAAGATGGTATCTCAGCCAGAGGAATTTGACAAAAACACAGTTGGAAACTTAGCTACAGGTCTGCCCTGGTATTCGGTACTCACTATTTGTATTTTGTATTTACAGTAGATTTCTTGTCGCATTTCACATGATTGCCTTAGCTGGCTGAGACTGATCATTAACTTTTTTTTTGTTTTTGTTTTTTTTTTTGCTTTGTGAAAATGATCACTTTTGAAAATATGAAAAATTACATGCTGGACATTTGTCTTGTGTGATCACTTCCATTTGTTCAAAGGAATTGTTAATGAATTAAAAGTACTCAGCAAAGGTTGACTCAATGTATGTTTTTCTTTTCAGATTTTCCAGCTAACATGGAGAAAAAAATGCTCTGAATCACCGTCATTCAGACCTTTTGTTTTTAGGCATGAGCTCAGAAAACAATTTATCCAACGGTAGGATTATTATCAAGGATAACTTTTTGAGATTTTCAGTAAGGATTTGTTTATTACAGTTCCAGGGTTCAGACATGTACACTTCTGCCTTTCAAAGAACACAGACACATGGCAGTTCATATTTCTTCTTTGCTGTTACCTATATGGCTTTCATCTATTTATAGTCACTGTCAAGAAATGCCTTTAATATACAGTATATACTGAAGAAAAGCACAGAAGAAAACTCACCATCTGGATTTAGCAAAGAAAATATTGAAGAGCCTCCCACTGGAAAATACTGCAGTGATTAATGTGTATCAGCTGGTGACCAGTTATTTAACTGTAACTGATGCAGAGAGGAGCTTATTTCTTGAACAATCGTGTCAGATGGTTCATCCTGCAGTCACGGTAAAGATCCAAAAATGCATATCAAGGTGTTGCTGCACCAAAATATCTACTAACCTTGATTATCCCTTTTTTTTTTTTCTTGATTTCTTAGACTTTTTTTTTTTCACATAGCCCACTTGTCCACATTATTTCTTGTAGAAAGTAGGATTTACTTGTAATTAGAAGAATGCACTGTAAGCGAGTGGTACAAGTGTTACACATATGCTGCTCTGATTCAAAAAGGTCAATGACTGGTCCGCACCAGCCGAATAACAGGGATTGTTAAAACCACAAAAATTAAGTTCAGAACTGCTCACTCTTGGATGATGGTGATCTGAGATCACATAAATGCTCAGTGAGATCTGATCAAAGAAAATCAGCAGTTGAACTCGGGGCAGCGTTTAATAGTGAAAGCACCTGCTTTTCCTTATGCACGATATAAAGAAAACCCACGGGACTAAACAGTTGTATGGCCTCGGGAAAACCGATTATAAATCAGGCTAATTGAAAAATAAATGTTCTTTGATTTTCTAGGGAACATAAAGATTGGATCTGGAGAAATGGAAGAAAGGTCATGTGATCTGTTGAGACTAAACTTACTTTGTTTCAACGTGATGCACCTACCATGGCATGCAAGCCTGTGATGCCACTATTATGATCTGGGATACTTCAGTTACTCAGTACAAGGTTCAGTAGTATTATGGTGCCATACAAATTAGGTCAGCTCATACCGTTATTTGTTTGTTGCGTCAACATATAAGCTCATTAAAAAGACGCCATGGTGAATGTGTAGCACAAGTCAAACAAAATATGGCCTTACCAAATATCAGCGAGGCATTAATTTAGCCCAAACACTGTCTGCCTACATGCAAAAATAATATGGTAACTAGTAGAACCTTCACTTTATGAAGCCGTTTCTGAGTTCAACACAAGGGACTCAGATGATGAGTCATAAGAATCAGTCTCATAATCAGTCTAATAACATAGCCTCATGGGAGTTTTAGTTCTGGATATGGTGGACAAGTTAAAGACAATCAAATATACCATAAAATAATACAGGATATTGAATGTGTCAGGCATGATTAAAAATAAACATATATAACCTAAAACAACCTACTTAGAACGAAACACTAGCAAACATTAAGGCAATGGTTGAAGTATTCCTAAAGCAAGGACCCAAAAAGGCTCTCAGGCATGATGTCTGGTCTACTTTACCCCTTTATAGAAGCTTAATCTTCTCTTTGTCGGTGAATCTCAGAGGAGATGGGATGTGAGATGCCACAAATGACAAGCTTCAGGACAGATCATATCTTGGAGTTTGATAGGATCTTTGTGCTCACAAAATAGATTTTATGATGATCCTATTTCTGCAGAAACACAATCTTTTTTTCCTACATGTTATTACTACCTTTACTGGCATGTTGCCTGTGTCCATCAAGAGGTTGATTTTTCCTTTTCTTCTTCTTGTTACCATCAGTTTTAGAAATCATTTACTCAGGCGCCAAACTGGGAATGTTGGACAGACATATTGATAGATTATTAAAGTTTTTTTTTTAATTACTTATAAGGATGTCTATAACAAATCCAATGGCAACAGATACTTAGAAATTCCAGTTCTTTCACAAATGGTACATAGTAGCACTAACAGGAACTTTAATGCCTTGTCTTAGAGGTTGTATATTTTTTAGTTTTTTAAGTATTCCATGATTCACTTTATTTGCATTTCTACTAAAGGTCCATGTTGAGTATTACACTAATGTTTAATAATGCCTTGTCTTAGAGGTTGTATATTTTTTAGTTTTTTAAGTATTCTATGATTCACTTTATTTGCATTTCTACTAAAGGTCCATGTTGAGTATTACACTAATGTTTAATATTTACTCTGTGTTACATGGAGCATCAGTCTTCAGAAAAAGTAACAAGAGCAACAGGGTGTGTTGTTTAAATTATGTAGACATTAAAACAGCAATTCAAAATTGTGGGACCTATTATATTCTTGGGCTGATCTATCTCTGTCTCTCCTAAATTAGCTGTTAATATGAGTATTATATCCAGGCTCTGCTTTATTTTAAAGGCATTTCCTTCCAAAACGAATGAAGAGATCAGAAGTTAAGCTCTTTAGATGGAAAACGGATTTAATACCTGTTTCATGGATAAGTGTGGACATCCGTTTGTTATTTCTTTATCAATATCCATCCAATAATCCATCATATACATTCCTGTTTCTTCCTAAAAATAATACTTTTTTTTTTAACTGTCTGCATAGTCTGTTTGCAGTTAAAATTGACACTCCTGACAGTAGAAAGACATTTACATCATACAATGAGGGATTGCTTTATATACTGTCATATTCTCATTGTAATTTTCAATTGTGATATTCTATATAGTGTGTTTCTTAATATAAAGCAGCCCAAGCTAAGATGTTTCCAAACCAATAAAAAAAATTGTCAAGAGATTTTTTTGTTGGCAGTGGAACAAAAGTTGTAGAATCACATAATCAAGGAAGCAGAAAATATTGGTCTGACAAGTTCCATAAATATCTGAGCTAAATCCTGTCACAATCAAATTTGTACAGAATATGGGGCGGGTTGAACTTTGACTTTGTATTGGGAGAGGAAAAGACAATGAGTAAGCAAGATTTTGTTTCTTGTAATGTGTCAAGTTTCATTACTAATAACAGTCTTTGTGTAAATCATAGCCATGGCACCTCTAAAACTAAACTAAACTAAAAACAACCAAAAAAAAAAAAACACTAAAACTATGAGATACACTACCGGAAAAATGAATAAAACCTTGTACATAAATACCAGCTGTTCTGTCCTGACTGGTATTATCCTAATTCTGCCACAGGATCTACCAACTGTCTTTGTGGCATCTCAGTGGATCCTACTCTATACTTCTTACTTATTAACTCCTGTGTCATGGGAGCACAAAGACCAACATGAAGAAAGCTTAAATAATAATTAAAAACAACAACAACAACACGCCATTCTAATGGCTGAGAAAACATTTAATTACTTTTTTGCTTTGTATATCATCAGCCGTAAACTATTTATTGGGTTGCAGTTAAGCAAAAAGGGGCAAACTTCAGCATCAAAGTGTACTTGATGTCATTCCACTAAAAAGTGACCCTGAACTCTCTGATGTCAGGTGTATAATTTCACCTCAATTCAAAAATACAAGGAGAATAAAATAATTACTATATATTGTACACAACTACCCAAAAATCTGAAATAGAACATTATCATCCAAGATTATGTTGAAGAATAACAAAACAAAAATAAATATCATTTTACATTATTCATTCTCTTCAAACATTTTAATGTTATTTCTTTTCCACTTGCTAACTACTGTATTAGAACTACAGTCAGTGTATCACAACTCTGGAATTAAGTGAAGGATTCAGCAATAAATATTTGTCGAGTATCTGAGTGATTGAGTGACCTGAGTGCATGGGCGGAGTTTGCGGGGGGGCAGGGGGAGCATTGCTCCCCCTGGTGGCTGAAATATGTAATTGCATTGTCAACGAACTGGCAAAAATAAATAAATGTTTTTGACCGTAATGTTTTTTTTTAAGTCCAAAATAAACTGCAGTATATTGTGACAGTTAAATGAATCATGTTATATATGCCTGAGTGTTGAAATTCTAAATACTTCTAAATAAATAAAAACATAAATCTCTTGAAATTAATATATTTTGAATTTATTTCACTTGTTTGGCACAACGACCGGCAAAAACCATAAAAGTTTTGTTATAGCTAATATTAATTTGTTAAAGGAAACTCTGAGGCCACGTGATTACGTCACATGACTATTACAGTCATATGTATTGAGTCCTCTTCCGCATCTCTTCCTGGTTGGCGAATTCCTTTAACTTTAGCCATATTTGCCTTTCGTTTTTCAATTTTTTTGACATTTGATGCACCAGTCGGTCGTTTTGAGTGGCAGTCACGCTTAGGATTGTGTCACCCATTTGCGCTTCTGACAGCAGACTGTCAAATCCCTTCACAGACCACTGGAAGAGGCAAGCTAGCCTCGCACAGCTAACAGCTGTTTCTGTTTTAGGAGACGAGCGTCGCTGTAAAGCAGCCAACCAGCCACAAAGGTGAGGAGGAGGCAGCCGAAGGCTCCCCCTGTCTTTGTTTTGAAGTGCTGTGTTTAAAGAGCTTGTTAGTGATGTGAAGTGGGAGACATGGCAGATTAGCCAACTAGCCTTGTTTGTATAACTGAAGCTTGGTGCGTTGGCGTTTTTTTTAAAAGCACGTAATTCTCGGAAGCCGAGTGTGGGAAAAAAAAAGAGTATAGGGAAGCAAACTGTTTTGTGAAAATCATATCTTCTTCTTCTTCTTCAACATTACTGTGTACTTGTACTGTGTTCTTGGAAACCTACTTACAATTTGAGACTCTTTCAGGTGTCATAACTGCATTTTTGGGGAAACAAATGCCATCTTCAAAGATGAATTTTACTAGTTATAACAGTACATGGATTTGAATGGTTCATTTGCACATAAGCAACCTAAGTGAACACATTTTTAATTTTTTAAAACTCAAACTCCATACACCTGAATAGACATGCAGCATGCCTCCTACCCCCTTTTACCTTATATATATATATTTTTTTTTTCTTAAAAAGAAATAGTTCATGCGTGAAAGCATTAGTAACTTGCAAGTACTGTAGCTACTCCCTTGAGCCAAAACATCACAAATGAACTAATGCACTCACCTAACTGGTAAAAGCTTCTCAAAGTGGACTGTCCTGTGTCCTGAAAAGGTTGAGTACATTCCAAAGTATGTGTAAATTTATCCTAGTTTATCCTAGCAAGGGAGAGCACAAATTACATTTGTGATGCACGGTATGTTTTCTATTTCTATGTGCAACAAGGTGTTGCCGTTAGTTAAGCTGGAGCCCAGAGACTAGAGGTTGTATTCCAAATAAACAAAGCACTAGTGAACACACAGTGAAAGAATCAAAGATGTAAAAAAAAAAAAAAAAAAAAAAAAAAAAAAACTACTCTTGAAGATAATTAGGAGGTTATATTTTTGCCGGCGTTTATCTGTCTGTCTGTGTTCAAGATAACTCAAAAAGTCATGGATGGATTTTGATGAAATTTTAGGAGTAGTCAGAAATGTGAAAAGTAATAACTGATTTCATTTTGGGTGTGATCCAGAAGAAAGCCTGGATTCTGGATCACTTTTAATTTTCAATACCATTGCGGTCAATGGGGCCGAAAATTTTGTTTCTTAATATCTCCGTTAATTATTGCCCAAAACTCATGAAATTTCACTCAGGGATTGACAATGGGAACCTCTATCAAATTTCAAAGGTTGATCTGGATCTGATCTAGAACGTGGATTTTATTGCAATCTGTAAATTGCTATATGGGGGAATTATTGCACTTGACGGAGGTCTGCGCTCTCTGAGTGTTTTTCTAGTTAAAATTCTATTTAATGTATTATTTTATGGACTAAACAGCTCATTCGTGGGCAAACTGTTGGGGTTAATTGCACTTTTGCGTTCCACATTATTTTAGGAAATAGTCACGTGTATAATAATTTATCTTTGTCCGACTGCAGGTTCTATGACCTGCAATTGTCCTACCCGTTCAGAGGATGTATCCGCCTCCCAAAAAGGACTTTATCGCCTTGACGCTCAGTGACCCGCACAGTCACGCCTACAACAACGGCAAACATCGGAGGCAGTCCTGCTGGAGGGTGAGTAGTCCTATAATGCAAAAGATAAAAGTTTTTGTTTTTAAACAAAGTTATTTGTGGGGCAGTAAAGACAACAGAATCCATTTCATCAAAGGAAATGATAAATACTGGGATCTGGGAAGTTTGAAAAATCAAGCCATTCCAGCATAAAAGGAAGAAATAAGAAGGGGGGAGTAAGGCACAGATATAGTTTTTTTTTCTCCAAAACAGATAATAATAATAATAATAATAATAATAATAATACATTTTATTCTAAAAACGCTTTTCAAAAGACTCAAAGACGCTTTACACAGAGCTTAAAGCAAATAAAACAAGCAAATGAAACAAAGACATCATATAAACGTGACATTAGTTACACATTAAAAGCAGTTAAAAAGATGGGTTTTGATAAGTGACTTGAAGGTTGATAGGTTGGTGCAAGCTCTGATGTGTTTTGGGGAGTGAGTTTCCAGAGGGAGGGAGCGGCTATGGAGAAAGCTCTGTCGCCCCAGGTTCGGTGTTTGGTTCTGAGTGGTATGGACAGGAGGTTGGCGTCAGAAGAACGGAGGGAACGGGAGGGAGTGTAGTGGTGGAGCAGGTCAGTGAGGTATGACGGGGCCTGGTTGTGAAGGGCTTTGTGAGTGAGGAGAAGGATTTTAAAGTGGATGCGTTTGTGGGACAGGGAGCCAGTGGAGGTTCTGGAGGACGGGGTGATGTGGTCACGGAGCGGGTGTGAGTGAGCCAGACGGGCGGCAGAGTTCTGGATGTACTGTAGTTTATTGAGGGTTGTGGATGGTAAACCGTAAAGAAGGCTATTGCAGTAATCAAGTCTGGAAGTGATAAAAGAATGGATCAGGATTTCAGCAGTGGAGAAGGACAGTGAAGGGCGGAGGCGTGCAATGTTTTTGAGATGGAAGAAGGCCGTCCTGGTGATGTTATTGATGTGGTGTTCGAAGGTGAGGTGACTATCGAAGATGACGCCGAGGTTACGGATGTGAGGGGAGGGGGAGAGGGTGGAGTTGTCAATGTGATGGTGAAGTTATGGGTGGTGTTGGTGGAGGGATTGGGGCTGATGATGATGATGTCCGATTTGTCGCAGTTGAGGTTGAGAAAGTTTATTTGCATCCAGGATTTAATTTCACTCAGGCAGTTGGTGAGGGTGGACAGTTGTAGCAGGGGTGATCGAGGTTGTGGAGATGTACAGTTGGAATGTCATCAGCCGTAACAGTGAAAATGGAGTCCTGGCGGCGTATGATGTTTGCCGAGGGGAAGCAGGTAAAGGATGAAGAGGAGGGGACCAAGCACCGAGCCCTGGGGGACGCCTTGGGACAGAGGGGCAAGAGGGGAAGTGCAGTTGTTGATGTAGATGAACTGTTGTCGGTTAGTGAGGTAGGATCTGAACCAGGAGAGGGGAGTGCCGGTGATGTTGATGATGGATTCGAGGCGGGAGAGGAGGATAGAGTGGTTGACGGTGTCGAAAGCTGCAGTGAGGTCGAGAAGGATGAGGATGTTGAGGTGGCCGGAGTCTGAGGAGAGGAGGAGGTCGTTGGTGACTTTCAGTAGAGCTGTTTCAGTGCTGTGTTGTGAGCGGAAGCCGGATTGAAAAGGTTCATAAAGGTTATTGGAGGTGAGGTGGGTTTTTAGTTGATACTTAAAGATGGAGATGATTCATCTCACCACTATCAGAAACAGGCAGTTGTGTGCTTCGGAGTTATGGCCTTTTTCAGTCCAGACTAATTGCCACTGCTCTGCTTTCTCTGTTCTCCAAAGGAGCCCAAAGACTCCTTGTTCAGCTGTGTACCATATACAGTGTTCCAAATCTTTCAGGCCAGCCATGGGGAAAAAAAAAAAAGTTGTTAACTCCTTTTAGTCAAAGCTTGTTGCATCTCTTTCTTGTATCGGGGTCTGTTTTTTAAATAGATTATTGATGTTTGGCATGTGTTGCTCATGTGGGTGAAAAAAGAATACCTTGTTGTTCTAAGTACATCTTTGTACAAATAGTTCTACAGATTCTCAGAGGACTATCTTGGTTTTTAACTCATTGCTTCTGTGTGAATGGAATCCTTTTCAAGGCTTTTAAGAGGAAAATGATTAAAGTTTATAACTGAGTACATAACTGCTTTTATTTGTCTTGTTTTCACATTTGTATTCATTTAGGAAAAAAGGGTTGTCAGATTTTCATAACACAAATATTCAGGTCAAAAACATATCAACAATAGTGCAGGATAATTAGAAACACATAAAAACATTACTATTAGATTCATTCACCTTACTTTTTTTTATGAATTGTACCCAAAATAGTAGCGAAGAGTTTGTAATCATAACTATCAACCCTTACACAAAAACAATAAAATGAAGAAAGAATAAACCAAGTACAAAGAATAGTATTCTGATTGACGATGCTATCATAGTGTGCATTATTTACAAGATTATCATCATTTTTCATATATTGCCATTCACTTGATCAATACCTTCAGATTTTTATCGAAAACTGCCCTTACAATGAGATACGATAACTAAGGTAAAATATGGAAGGTTGTATCCAGCCATTTGTGCAGATTATCTGGATTCAGGTTCTGTTCATTTTATAAAACATATCACTATAATTTTCTTCAAGAGTGGAAATGTATATTAGGAGTGCATGATAATTATCGACCAATAACAGGAAATTATGACGTCATCCCGATAAGTCCAATATCATGACGAATAGCCCCGATAACATATATATTTCTGTCAACACCGCAGCGCCTCGCTCCCTCTGAGCCTTGAATGACCGGTAGTGAATGTTATGTTCCAGTGATGTCAGCATAATCAGAAAAACGATTTCTCAGTAAGGAAAATCAAGAATACCCCCTCATGCCAGAAAACAACTTGTTAGCTCGGTCATAATTTTGGTAGTTGCTAACTTAAATTGATATTCGCAGTATTTTCCCACATGTTACACATACAAAATAGAAAAAATAGATAAGGTCAAAAGAACAGCTAGCAAATGCTGTAATAATCTTAGGTATATGTGTGTTATCAGTTATCGGTATCAGCCCTTAGGAGCTGAAAGTTATCGGTTATCAGTATCGGTTTTAAAAAACAGTTATCGTGCATCCCCAATATTTATGTATATATATGTGTGTGTGTGTGTGTGTGTTTTAATCTTAAGCAAAATGCAAATCACCTTTCTCTAAATAAGACAAAAATGCCCTCTGAGACAAAGTCTGTTTTTTTTTGTTTTTTATTGGTTTGTTTTTTTGTTCATCATTAGTCTCAGAAGATGGCTCAATAGTTTCATGGTGTTGCTCAGGTGTTAATTAGAACAGATGACATAGGAGTTACCCATTTCTCTCCTTGGAGATCTTGATTTTGTTCCTCTGTCGGCACTGAGATGATTTATTTGTGTTCTGCCTGCACACTCGCCACAGCACATAGAGCAGAGAGAGAGAGATGTTGAGTTTTTACAGGGTAATGTACTCTTCTTCCCTTTGAAATAATGTATGAGGGGACTTCAAAGATATTTTTAGAGGAAGGTATTTGACTGTTTTGAGTAATCTCTGATTGTATTTGACAGATTTTAGCCATGCTTCATTGTAGTTAGCAGCCTGTTGATCTGTCCACAGAAATGGAAGCAACTTTCTCGGCTTCAGCGGAGCCTCATCCTGTTCCTCCTGGCTCTGCTCTTCATAATAGGACTGCTTTCCTATCCCAGCATCACAGAGCAGTGGAGAGGTAAACAACACTCTGTCATTGCTGAACTGGTATGCACGAACTTTGTCATAAATTCTAAAGCCGTCACTGCTTAAAATGGTGCAGCGAATAAGTTTTGGTATTTTCTGTGCATTTGCTTATAATATATTGCAATTATTTAAAACACTAGGAGATACTTGAAGTTCATTGTTTATTTCTTGGCTCTGATTTTTTATTTAGGCTTTATTTAGGCTGAATTACATCTTTGCCTCTTTGCCTGATATTTTTATCGTTTGATATATATATATATATATATATATATATATATATAGATATATATAGAGATATATATATATATATATATATATATATATATATATATATATATATATATATATATATATATATATATATATATATTATATATATATATATATATATATATATATCATATATATATATATATATATATTTAGGGGATTTTATTTCAAAGATACATTGTAATTATATGGCGTGGTGTGAACAATAGCTCCTTACACATAGCTTTTGTGCCATATGATTGCAAAAAAAAAAAAAAAAAAGAAAAAACGTGTTCGTTAACCTGCCACTGTTCCCCTTTGTAAATTTACACAGATTGAACGGTGGCAGCACACAGCCACCTGAGTGTATGTTTACACAAAGCATGAACCATCTGAGTGACAGAAGTTGGTAAGAATTGTGCGATGCTGGCTTGAACTTAAGAAACAGAGGCATGACGAAAATGTCCTGCCATTCCACCTCGTGGTTGTCCACACACAGAGTTGACTGGAGTATCTTAGAAACTGTCACGCCTTGCATGTTCTGTGTGTAAGGAGCACCATCCTTAGATTATTTTCCGTGTGTCTATGTGTATGCAGGGCTATCTGACAGAGAGGACTGGCTGGACCTGAATGACAGACAGTTGAATCCTGCTCTTCCAGGCCTGAAGCCTGTGTTGGATCCAGCTGCTGGTAAAGCTCCAGCTCCTGCAGTGGGGCCACAGCTGGGGCCAGCTGCTGGACCAGCGGGGGGCCCACCTCCTGTGGCAGAACCCCAAGGACCAAATATCCCTATCTTGGCTCAGCCTCCTACTAAGGTTAGAGCTGTCATTTTATTTTTTTATTTTAGGGTTGTCGGTTAACATTGGTTAAGATGTACTCTTTTGGTTGGCTAAGACCGAATAGGCCTTTCTGAAATTTTTTACCACAGTGTTACTCCAAAGATCAATTATGTTCATTAACCAAGTTCATTTACATTCTATTCACATCATGTAATGAAAGTATAAAACATAAATATTTTAAATTTATATATTGATACATGCACAGTAAAGCATTTTATGCTAAAGCTCCTCTTGATATTTTAGTTTTCTGTCATAGCTTTAAGACTTTGTGATTGTAATACTCTATGGAGCTTAATGCTTATTATTGTTCATTTGTCGCTATGCTGGGCAAAGTCTGTGAAAAAACTGAATGTTGTGAAAAAAGTTAAAGCAGCTCACAGCTGATCAGCAATATAATTGGGCTTAAAAAGAGCATCCCTTTCAGAAGGAAATATGGTGAAAGGTTCATCACTCTCTGAGAGACTGCATGGGAAGGTAACTAACTAAGTTTAAGAATATTAAAATGTCATAATGTCTATTTACAGTGCTCTCAAACCAAAAATTCCAAAGAATGTAGGGATAACTTTGGTACATAATTTCATTAATTCAATTCAATTTCATTTGTATAGCGTCTGTTATAATTTAAATTGTCTCTTTAAAGAGACCCAGAGCGTGACCCCCGAGCAAATATTAACTAGAATTAAAATTTTAAATCCAAATCAAGGATAATGGCAAGTAAAAGACCCCAACAGCGGGAGAAAAAAAATCTTTAAGTCAAACAGTAGCAAGGGAAAAACTCCACTTTAAGAAGAAGAAACCTTGAGCAGGACCTGGCTTATATGGGGGACCTTCCTGCCAAAGGAAGGATAAAAAGATTTTTGTAGATTAAGTTAAGACAAGAAGAAGCTTTATTCATCTCACAATGGGGAAATTGCAAGTTCGTTGCAGCAGTGGACTAGGAATGTGATAAATTAGCAAAAAATAAAAAATACCTAAGATAAATATGAAAGTAAAAATAAAAAGAGTAAACTTCAGAATCAGAATGTCCTTTATTGTCCTTATACATCAATGTACAACAAAATTGCTTATGTAAATATATAAAATGTACATCAATAGAAGTACTTCAAAAGATTTTGGCCCCTCAAATGGCTGTGCGTCATATACAGAGATGTTTTTTTTTTTTTAGCGTTCCTTGGAACTTTTCTAACAACCCTTATAAAAGAATAATTTGTCACTGCAAGGACAAAAAAAAAATCCCCAGTGAGCAGGAAAAGGCCAAAAATAAACAGGATTCAGCAGTGGTGCCATCTTTCCCATTTTCACTGTCATTTGTCTCCTTCTGAAATCATAAACATCATGTCTTCTAGGGCACACAGGAGAGGAACTATCCAGCTCACTGTCAGCAAATGGCATCTGTGTGGAGTTGCTACTGTAAAGCGATAGATGGAAGGACAGAAACGTTAGTAATCCCTTGGGAGAGCTCCCTTAGGAAATTTGCATTCCAGCAACAGCACAACACTGAACAATAGGACATCACAAAACCAAAACCTGACCGAAGCCCTTCACCTCAGGCTTAGCTGATTCACCTGGAGCGCCTTGGTGCATTTTGGATTACATTCAATTGTGCTGTCTTCATATAATTTTCTTCTCTATTTTTTTTTTGTTGGCAAAACCAAAACAAGATCAAAAAATAGAATATTAGACCACAAAGAAAATCAAAAATATATCAGAACAACTCTAAGGAGCATCAAAATTGAACATTGTATGAAACAGTTACCAGAATGTGCAACTGAGCAATGTGCATTTGAAGAAATGCATACAAATGTAAGTTAGAAAGCAGCAGCTTAAAAAAAAAAGTGCTGGTGTGTATTAAATATGTTGTAATATATCTGTTCAAGTGTGCTTGTGATCAGGCCTATTCCTCCTCCCCATCCTCTGTCCTCCTGTTCATCTGCCTCCCACTGAGTTTGGAGTTGTAGCGTTTGAGGGCGTGTGGGATAAAGGAGTTTTTCAGCCTGTTTGTATTGCACTCGGGGAGGAGCAGGCTGTTGGTGAACGAGCTCCTCTGATTGCTGATGGCACGGTTGCAGAGGACGGCTGGCATCGGCCAGTGCACGCATAGCTTGCTTAAAGAAGATTTGAAGCAACACTGGTTAGCACTGCACATTAACCGAGTGCTCCAGATGGTTTGTTACACAGAAGCATCTGGGTAGCCCTTCAGCCGTTTAGGAAAGAGCAGGCACCAGAGGAAACACTTAGTGGATGATTGACGAAAGCATTTGTCTGCCACAGTTTATCGTGAGTGACCGGCAGTCGGTTAAGTTAAAGTTCCATCCAAAGATCAGCTTAGTGAATAACAAGTGCAATGTTTGACTGTCATCACATGACCTGCAGCTGCAACTCCAGTATATGATACTGATTGGTCTCAGCAGGAAAAAAAAAAAAAAATTATTTAAATGGGATTTCTTTTTTTTTTTTTTAATGATACATCTATTTAAGTTTCTGAGTTACTGCATTTTATATGTTGTTTTTATGCTATTTTTAGTTAAATATCTTCAAGTGATTTTATATGTTAATGTAAATATATGGTTCACAGGGTATTGTTTCAAAAGAACATCGCTAATCTCATTCAGCAGCTGAGTGGGGCTGGAACTAAAACTACAAGTTTTCAAGTATAGAGTTGAAATGATTCACAAAATGCTCGTATTCTGCTTTTATTTACACATTACGTGGTGCCCCAACATTTTTTTTGAAACATGACTGAATACTTGATCCTCTTTAACATGATGACACGTCACTCCCTGTGTTTTATACAACAGAGAAAGGCATTTTTAAACAAAAGAGGTCCACCAAGCCTACAAAAAGACAGAAATGCTTCACATCCGATCGGTGGAGACAACCGTGAGCAAGCTGTGATTCAAGATGAAGCAGGAGAAGTCGAGGATAAGGATGACAAAGAAAAAACAATTGTCAGGTGACTTGTGTGTATGTGTTTTAGTTTTTGTTTTGTTTGTTTTGTTTTTTTCCCCCTCCAATTACAATTTAAATTGCGAAATTGCTCCTTCAGCCTATGACATACGGTTGCTGTTGTCGTATTACATGTATAAGAGAAGCAGACAGAAATAAGTCAAATATGAAATGTGTGTGCTTTAATTACGCAGCTGGAGAGGAGCAATGATTGAAGCTGTCCAGGCCACAGAGCCTCCACCCTCAGCCAATGAGAAAGAGGTTGCAGCGCCCCCAGCACCTGCCAATCCTGCAGCCACTGCTCCGCTGGAAGGTTGGCAATTAATGCACATTAAATTAAAAAAGAAATCCTCCAATTATTTACAAGCATAATATACAGGATAGTGATGAGTTCAAAGTCTCTTACTATTCTGCTCCACTGAGGAATGTTGGCTGCTTTTCCTTGGTTTGCTCCAAGCAGCAACACGTGGCATCACATTTTCCTTATATTGCTAATAATCATAAAATGAGACATACACCCTTGAAATGGTTTCCTGGCTAAGTGTTCAACTGTTATTATTTTGTCATTTGTGTCTATAGTTTCCACGGGAATCACGGACAGACTGGAGGCAGTACGTGATGCCTTCAGGCATGCATGGAAAGGCTATAAGGACTATGCCTGGGGTCATGATGAGCTCAAGCCCATCTCTAAGTCTTTTGGTGAATGGTTTGGACTTGGTTTAACGCTGATTGACTCTCTGGACACCATGTGGATTATGGGGCTAAAAGAAGGTGTTGTACCTCATTTATTTCATTGGCATCATTTAAAATGTGAATGGTTAACATTTTCACTCAGGTCATTGTAATTAGTCTTGTTTTGAAATGTTGCTGATGTATATTTAATTCACGACTTCACAAGGAAAATCCCTAATTTGCGATGATACTTGTCTGAATTGCTTAAATCCGTTTTTTCTAAAGCAGATTTGTGCCTGGCTCCTCTCTCCCCACCTGGAGTGTGTTGAACATTAAAAAATAGTTTAAAAAAAGTCATGAAAAAACTTTCTTTGACTCTTTGTTGCTTGAAATGAGAATAAGCAAATCAGATGGATCCAGTTTGTGCTCAAGACTCAAACGTTTAAAAAGAGAGAGAGAGATGAGAAAATGAAGGAAGTATTATGTAAAATTAGCTCCTATGAGCATTAACATTGGTGAATGATGTGACAGAAAGAGGAATGCAGAGGAAAGGAGGACGCAATACCTTTGGGTCTGCTGTAACTTTACTTTGCAACTTCTTTCACCAGACTAAACGCTGCTAGATCTCTTGATTATTCTACTTGAATCACGAATGTCATTCTTTATCTGTTGCCCTTTATCATATGGTTGTAATTTGCCTTTTTTTTTTTACAGAGTTTGCAGAAGCACGGAGCTGGGTAGAGAAAGAGCTGTCCTTCAGCAAGAATGTGGATGTGAATCTTTTTGAAACGACCATCCGGGTGCTTGGAGGACTGCTGAGCACCTACCATCTAACGGGAGACCAGCTCTTCTTAGACAAAGCTGTTAGTTGACCTTTAACAAGCTGTCTTACTGTCCTGTTACCTCTGGCTATTTTAGAAGCGTCATCACTACAGCATTTATCAAAAATATGTTAAAATGTAAGAGAACAGAATCTCTTGTAGATTTGAGTTGAGCAATCTTTACACCTCTATTTATATTAGGATTCTTACGTTTTGACCACTATACAACCTGTCTAATTCAGCTTATATAAAAGGAAACATGTAGCCTAAGAGAACATCATGAATAGTATTCTTAGAAACTCTCTTCACCTTGGGGATTTATTATTTGAATGAAACTATAAGAGTTCTTGTTTCCTTTTTTTGTTAAAGCAATAATACTTGAGCATATAAAGAATGTTTCCTTTTTGATTCAGTTTCTTCTCTTCACTTAAAGAAAGACCTTGGCTCCAGATTGATGCCTGCCTTCAAAACACCCTCAAAGATCCCGTTCTCAGATGTCAACATTGGAAAGGGAACAGCACATCCTCCACGGTGGACATCAGACAGCACGCTTGCTGAGGTCACAAGCATTCAGCTGGAAGTTCAGGGAGCTGAGCCATCTCACCCAGGAACCCCAGTACCAGGTTAGGACACCGGGGGGGGCCTTCATTGCACCAATGCGCTGTAGGGAATGAGTGTGTCAGATTATTTTATTTTCATGTCATGAAATGGCGTTAAGAATGATTGGAGACATCTTAGAGAAAGATTCAGTTAAAATCTCCAATGAAACCCAGCTCACAGATGCTTGGTTGAGGTGATGAGCATGGACCATATTTTGTCTCAACTGTCATTTTTATCATTCAGAGACCTGAGAGTATGAATGTGACAAATGTGAATGTTTGCTGACATAAATTCAGCAGCCCTATGTGGAACACCTTTTGATTAATGTAATCAGATTGCAGAATGCTGATAAACTTTGCATAGATACAGTGGTCATTGCTTTTTTTTCTTAATATATACTATTTTATAAGACCAAACAATCAGTAAAGGAGCTTAGATTTATCCATTTATTATTTCAAAATGTCCTCATTGACATACCATTTATTTCCCTAATTTTTCCAGGAGGTTGCGAATGAAGTCATGAAGCTTGTCCACAAGCTGCCTGGCAAACATGACGGCCTGGTGCCCATGTTCATCAACACCAACAGCGGCCAGTTTTCCCACAAAGGAATCTTCACGCTGGGCGCCAGGGCAGACAGTTACTATGAATACCTGCTCAAACAGTGGATCCAGGGAGGCAAGGCAGAAGACGAGTAATTCACAATTTATTTTCCATACAAGATCATAAAAGTTTAAGCAGGGCCAGAGAAGAACTAACTTTGTCACTTCACAAATAATTTATTATTTACCTATATAAACATTGTTTCTTACAGTACATTTTTTTATATTGCACATTGAAAAAAATATCCATTTAAAAAATGCACATAAAAAAAAATATCCCCTTAAAAAATTCTGCTTATATCAGTAAGTGTCTCAACAAGTTATATGTCTGATTGATCTGCCAGATTATTTTCCTTATTGAGCAAAACACCATCAACTGATTTTGTTAATACATCCGATCCCAGCTGCTGTATTAAACATTAGTGTTGAAGGCAGCAAAACCATCAGGCCTCTCATTAGACTGTTTAATTGTGATTAAGTTGTCACCGTCCAAAAAAGTGTGATGTTTAAAGATAAAGTCAGTATTCTCACTCGTAATGTGCACACGGTGTGAGAACTTTTGAGGACTGAGTTTTAATGATTTTTCTGCTTTTCAACAAATGCGCAAACGTTCTCAGGCATATTTATGTCACACAGGGACAAAGCTTGATTTACATCTAAAAACTCTTAAATTATTTGTGAACATTGATTTCGAAGCTCAAAATCTTATTCTCTAATTTGATTTAGTAGCAGCTACTAGCAGACTGCTCTGAATGCTCGAATGAACGCTAAATTTATAACGAAGCAGAGGAGTTGGTGACTGAAAACACATTTAGAAACACATTTCAGTACAAACACAACAGCGGTACGACAAAGGTTCATCGATTTCAACATCTTTTCAAAGAAAAACAACATTTGAGATAACAACACAACTAAAAACATTGTGGAAATGGTCAGTTTGTAGGAGTATTGTCATTACCTGGTGGGAATATACCACAAATTAGTGTTCCAGTAATACATTGTTTGGACTGACATTTGACTCAGCAAGTAAATATCAAAATTGTTGTGTGAACATCTCCACAAATGATCAAATACTTGTATTGCAGTAGTAACCAAGAAGCCTTCTGGTGATGGTGAGCCTGTTGTCTGGCATTGTGAACCATCTAACCAGTACATTTTAACGTTAACTGTTAACATTTATTCAGTTATCTTTTAGGTCTTAAAGTCGGGGATTTCCATGAAAACCTTTTGTGTCTTTAACAAGAGGTGCTTAAGAAGTGCAAAAGACTTTACACCTGTTATAGCAGCTGGTTTCAGGAAATGGAGCGAGTCACTTGATAAAAGTGGATATCTGTGTCCAAGAATAAACTGTAGAAAGGGGAAAAAATGCAATAAATAAATAACACAAAATCAATAACTACTCATCTGCCTGGTGTACCTTGTTCTCGTAAGTACACTCATGTTGTCAAGATTCTTGCAGGTCGGCTGTTTCAGGCGTTTGTCAATGTCCTCCAGTGGATCTAGATTGTTTCGGCACCCTGTCCATCCCTTCTATGATACCATATAGTCTCCATGATATCATGATTAGGACTGTGTAGGGCTCTAGCAACTTCTGCTGGGCTTCTGTTTTGATGTCTTTTGTCACCAGATGCTGGAGAATAATCAAAACATCTAGTATGCCTAAAACTTTGGGATTGTACTACTCATCAACATTTAGGACTGTTGGACTAAATAATATGTCTAAAGTAATATTAACTGTTGTATTTCCTTTTTCTTTTCTATAATTTATCCAGCTTGTTGGAAGACTATCTTCAGGCAGTTGAGGGAGTGAAAAAGCACCTTGTGAGACAGACGGGGCCCAGCAGGTTGACCTTTGTTGGAGAGTTGTCTCACAACCGCTTCAACCCGAAAATGGTAAAGATACTGTACATTTAAGTCAATTTACATTTGTCAGCATGCTTTCACACACGCAAGGATTTGACCTTTGTATGTAAAACAGCAGTAGAATCATTCTAATCGCTTCTAGTTGTTTTCATTATTGCTGAATCTCCTTCCTGATTGTACTGTACATCTCACTCTTTCACTGTTCCCCAGGACCACCTGGTATGTTTCCTGCCAGGAACTCTGGCTCTGGGGGCCCACAATGGTCTCCCAGGGGACCATATGGATCTGGCTGTGCAGCTGATGGAGACTTGTCATCAGATGTACAAGCAGATGGAGACGGGTTTAAGCCCAGAGATCGCACACTTCAGCCTGCAGCCCAGTGAGGGCCATGATGTTGTTGTTAAGGTGAGACTAAGCAGGTATTATTCAATGGTCTTATTACTGCTTTCATTTATTTGTCATAATAATAATCATTATTATTATTATTATTATTATTATTTTAGTAGTAGTAGTAGAAGTGATTGTAGTGGTGTTGTTGTTGGAACAATAATAATTAAAACAATTTGAAATAACTCAATGAAATATGAAATATTCAAATTCAGTAAAAGAAAAAATGTTTTTTTTTTTTTTGGCAGCTTTTTGTAGTTTGTGTTTAATTTAATTCAGTGTGCGTTGATCACGTTTGAACGTATAGATTTTTTTTTTTGTTTGTTTTGTTTACATATATATATATATCTATATATATATAGATATATATATATATGTGTGTGTATATATATATATATATATATATATATATATATATATGTGTGTATATGTATGTATGTATAGCTGCACAATGTAATCTATTACAGGCTGACAGAAGACTGCTTTTTCGAGTTTCGTAGAGCTACATCCACCCTTTTGTTTGTGGTTGGCCTATGAAATGGCTTCAGCACACATCTTTAAATCAGGCACAGCAAAGGTGCGTCTTTAGTGGAACAAAGTAGTATTACAAGACATGCCGATGTTAGCACAGTATAGGCAGGGGCTCTTGTTTCAACATGGCTTGTGGCTTGCAGAAGTCAAATTGCTGGATGTGGTGGCGGTAAAGTGTAAGGCGGGCATGTGCAGCTGTCAGGTTAGTCACACTGCAACATTCAGAAGCACAAACTATTTTACATTCGGCCCCAGTGAATGATATTCATTTACAGATATGCACAATCTAAATTTTGTTCCAGCTTTCTTATAGTCACAGCTTCACTTTTTTTTTTTTTTTTGGGTTTTTTTCTTCTTTTTTTGCCTTTACATTCATCACATCTCTTCATCATTTCTGATGACATAACATAGGGCAGTTGGTTTTGGGGTTGTTGTGTTTTGTTTTTGTTTTTCTGACTATAAAGAGAAGAATATGATTGAATAAAATATTGTATGGAAATATTTTGGTCTGAAATGTTTCAGGAATCAGATGCTGTGCTGTCTTGCATCAGTTGCTTGAAATCTGTTTCTCATATTGACGAGACAAACTTGTTGAGTCTGAACGGTCGGCCACTGTAGGATATTCTCCAGCGATCTCAGTTGTGTATTCATTGTGCATCTGAGGAACGATTTAATTTTGTGGTCTTCTTGTAGCAATGGTTTGCACATTTCTTAGCAGTGGTCAGCAGAGCTGTGAACTCTCCAGAGGACTGAGCACTTCTCACCCTCTGACAAAATCACAAGTGCAGTTTGTTTGCTGTTTTTAGGTCAGTAAAGCATTGTCAGAAAAATTACTGTTTTAATGTTCAATCTTCCCTGCAGTAGAGAAAGTCAGTGATATTAAGAATTTGAACCAATATTCATTTCATTTGAAATCTGAGATTATGCTTTTTAAAAATTACAAGGGTATAGTTTGTTTCCCTTTTTTTACTTCTCCCTCAGTGTGATTAAGAGGGCATGAGAAAGTGCCTGCCTCTGCAGTCCTGCAGTGACCCTGGAATCTGTTGTTCTTAGCTTGCGTTCGATCTTCATTAAAGCTCAATGGTGTTCTGATAAGTTGTCTTTTTAAAATGTTACTATTTTTACTTCCGTGGTTATCCACTTGGTTATATTCAATGTCAACCTAAAATGCTGATTGTCCTCCAGCCTGCAGACAGACACAACCTATTGAGGCCAGAAACAGTGGAGAGTCTGTTCTACATGTACAGATTCACCAAGGACACCAAGTACAGAGACTGGGGCTGGGAAATACTGCAGAGCTTCAACAACTACACCAAGGTACAAACAGCTATCCACACAACAGCCTGGAAACTGAAACGTCCAGTTTCACTGGTGATGGGATGCTTCCAGCTGTAATTGTTTTGAGATTTTTTTTAAAATTTTTTTAAGTCAAGTTCCAGTTTGGTAGCTTTTCATAAAGCTTTGATAAATATCAAGATTGGGTTCAGCACAAACAAGATTAATTATCAAGACATAAGAACAACTGTTGGCAGAGAGTGTTATTAATTTCAGTGAAACGTAATCCACAAAATGATGTCCTTACAGTTAAGAATCATTTAGGATTATGAAATCACTATATAGAATTATTGTAGAGCGTTATAGCTGTTGGCAGGGATTATGTCTTCTAGTGGTCTGTGTTGCAGGAAAGCCTGAAGACGTTTTATTGTTTAACCTCTGCGTGTTGCAGAGGATAAGAATGAGTGTCCGTTATGTTTTGCTAGTTACGCATCGTTCTTCTCTGGAGCTCCAGGGGCTCCAGAGCAGTTCCCAACCGGAGTATTCCTACTTTATCAGTTTGTTGAGTTTCTTTATCTGATGCACCAAGATATCACTACAGATGAAACTGCACTCTCCACCAGACTTATGCAAGATGTGCAAAATCATACTGTAAACACTGAACATAAGATTCTTCAACAGTAACAAAGTGTTCTGGCCAGTACTGCAGACAGCTTCAGTTAGTGCGTTTACATGGGAAGTTTAATTCCCCTTTAATTCAGAATTAAAATTAAATCTGATTTAAAATGATTAAAAGTTACCATGTAAACACCTAATTCTGAATGAAAATGTCCATTTCCGAATTAAACTTAATTCCGAAGTAAGTGGCTAGTTTATTCTGATTAAATGTAGGAGGTTTTCGCAGATAGAAATGCCACCCGGGTCAAAAATAAGTGTTTGTTTTCTTCCGGTAGACGTAAATACGTAAAGATGTCTGGCCCCCTATCCAATCAGAACCCTTCCCAACCTTAGACCTTAAGCGGATTGGATAAAGCCGATCAAACGTGTTTTTCATGTAAACCTCAATTCGGAATTACTATTTTCATGTAAACTCAAAGGAAAATACTTTAATTCTGAACTATTTAATTCGGAATAAGTAATTCCGAATTAAAAAACATCATGTAACCGTGGCCAGTGTTGCATTTCCTGTCAACTCTTAGACAACAAACTAACACGCATGATGAGTTTTATAACTGAAATGGACTAAGAGAAGAATAATAGAAAACGGTTTTCCTTTTGGATTCACTGCCTTTGCATGCAGCAAAATAGTTTTTTTGTTTTTGTGTGTGTGTGTGCATAAATTCTATTAGCTTGGGAAAAGATTAACTTGCGTCATGATTGAATTTTTTTTTTCCTTTTCCTATGGGGGGCATTAACTACATGACAAAATGCCTTCACTCCTGCAGGTCTCTAGTGGCGGCTACACATCCATTAACAACGTCCGCGACCCGGTCAACCCTGGGCCCCGAGACAAGATGGAGAGTTTCTTCCTGGGTGAGACGCTGAAGTACATGTATCTGCTCTTCTCCGATGATGTGGACTTGCTCAGTCTAGACAAGTATGTGTTCAACACGGAGGCCCATCCTCTCCCTATATGGCCCTCTCCTCCTAAGTGATGTCAACGTGCAGGGGACGTTTGAAAACCGAGGCCCTCTGAGGCTTGTGCCTCTCTAAACAACTGTCCAGGCTGGACTTCTGTTTGACGCAGTGAAGCAGATCCGTGCTGTCCAGCTGTACTTGATGTGTGAAGGAGTTTCACTTGTTTTTTTTTTTTGTTTGTTTGTTTTTCCATTTCTATTTTCTTTATTTTTCCTAGGGAAAAGGTTTGTTACAGAGCTGGCCTCTCATGTAAAATCTTTGTGAAAATCAGGTCAGGCTAGCTGGCATACTTTGTTACTGGGTGACCAGAATCATTTTTATGATTGTCTGCTGTTTCTGCCCCAACGATTAGTTTATAATGTAAGGGAAAACATCTTTAGTGCTACACCATCAGCTGTCATGGCTGAGAAAGACTGGAGACATCGATTATGTCAGTTCACCTACATCTGAGCTTAATGAAGCCAATGGTTTAAATGTATGAAACACGTCCATTACATAAAATTAAAAAATACTGTCTGTCTTTACCTGAATAGACAGAAGTGTTTAGGAGCTGGTGGCTCCTTTGGTGCCTGCCTGAAAAGGTAAGTATGGTTATTCCTGACACAGGACATGCATGCCTTTTTGTTAAATTCAGACTTGAAATTAAGTGTTAAGACATTTTGAGTTAACTGATGCAAAAAGCTCTGAGCCATCCCCTCCTTGGTATGAATTATCATGGTTCAGGGTTTCTTGGAACCTGAACACTATTTCCACTGGCTTTCAGTTAGCTAGTTTAAGGGCCACCAACATTGTAAATAAAAGCTGTTGCTCTTCATCTTTTTCTAAACATCCTACTGACATTTGAATTTTTGGTCAGAGTGCTCCAAATGGTTTAAAAGTAGGAGCTTATACCAGAACACCTTCTACATTGGCAGAAATGAGGAAATCTGTCCTGCTTCCTGGTGTGGAGCTCGGTTGTTAAAAACTGGATGTTGTCCAGTTGACTAGATTTTGAGCGTCTTCGTTGAGCCCATCATTCAGACAAGAGTTTGGATGTTGTTGCTAATACAAGATGGATGGTTAGAGTTCTGTGCCAGAAAGGATAGCATTTAATCTTCCAACTGTTTAACTACCATCAGTTTTGCACATGAATCAGTAATTCGTTAATGGAGGATTTAATGTAGTAAAGGTGATCATTAGCACCTCTTTGAGTTATTTATCTATACATTCAGTGTGGCAGAGTGTTCATAGTTATTTAGGATATATGAGTATGATGAAAATGCTATGTACAGATCTAATAAGTGACAAGGTAAATTATTTTCAATCAGGGCTACCAAGATATGTTTATTTAGCCTGTTTTGTTTTGTTTTTTTCTTTCTCTTTTGCAATTTTTGTCCCAAAGGGACTCTTGTCAGTACATGAAGATGCTGCGCTGGTGATTTTCATTATGTCCAAGCTTGTTTTATTTTATGTAAAGGGGGATTCGCATTATAGAATAGAATGCGCCATAAGGTGGCAGCAAATTGTAGTGGCTCATTTCATTTCATTCATGAAAGCTGTCATTCAGTGATTTTGGATGGAAAAACATACTAATGTAACAGCAGCTTTTCATCTGGCAGCAAAAATATATGGGACTGAAGTAATGACCAAAACAGATTTTTGTTTTTTTTGCTTTTTACAAATAACGATTTGAAAAGGCATCAGGAATGAGACACTTGTTTTATTGGCTTTCTGCAGCTTAAATGATCTATCAGTTCTCTCATTAACAAATACAAATTATAGAAGGAAGTATTGGCTCTGTTCCCACATTGCTAGTAATTGTGCTAATCAGCCTTTAACGGATGCAGAAAGATCTCATTAGAAGTTGTTGTTAGTTTTTAAAGAGTAAAGTAAATGTTGAAAGGTTTGCAGCATAAAATAGAGTTTTTATTAGTTAACCTCCAGTAACTGCTGTGATGTGAGTTTCATGTTGAACATGGAGAAAGATGACACAGATCCAAACTTTTATGCTACCTTGGTGACATGTTTAATGCTCCTGGTTTCTCTTTTATGAAATCACTCATTTCCAATTATTATGAAATGGTTTATTTGCCCTGACTAAAAATACACAAAATTAGTGAGCCTGATTATTTAATTAACAAACTAGAATTTAATTCACAAACTACCCTGATTCGTTGGAGGACACACAGTGGATCTCATTGGACCCAAATAAATCTGCATCAGTATGTTTGGTTCCTCTACTGCAGGGAATGCATAAATTCATCTATCATGTGGTTTTCTAATTTGACAAACACTGAAAATGTTTTGTTAGCCTAGTTTAAATTTTTTTTAATTACTCCACCACAATAGAAGTTAATTTATGATGCTTGAGAACAAAAGAATCTTCACCTCAGAAATGAAGCAGGAGTGAGCCAAGTATCTCCAATCATCCAGCCCTCATCCTCTCGTCACAGGTGTCTTATTTGAGTCCTTTTTTTCTTTTTCTTTTTTTTTGTTGGCTCTCCTATATTGAAGGAATTTGATTGTGTAGAAACCCCTGAGAGTGATGGGGCCTATCCTCTGAATCAAAGAAAGGAGTCCAGTTAACCAGCCTAGTTGACCTGCAGCCATAACCATAGCTATAGCCATAGCTCGACTAAACGGTGCATGTGAACGTACTGGGTCAGTTGATTTGAAAGACTCTGGTGTACTGCAAGTGCTGCTTCAAACAGGGTTTACTAGACCTCTGTCACGATCAGTTTTTGATTTTCTATAATATGTTTGATATGTATCTATGATATGTTTCTTTCTTACTGTAAGTTCAAAAAGGCGTGCACAAATCTTCAACCACCTCCTCTTGTTATTGAGTTCATTCATCCAATCATCCATGCTCATGTGTTGATGTGCCCATCCAGATGTGAATCGTACAGAGGTGGTTTGGTTCTGTTTCCAAACTTCTGATGCGTCAGCAGCATTTATATTTGAGATGCTGAGGAAGCTTTATGGATTGTATTTTTACCATGGACCAGTCTGTGACAACTGTAAATATTATGTGTGAAATGTTTTCTTACTTGTCTACTAAATCAAATTCTGAGGATTAATTAGAATTTTCTGGTCTTAATATTCTGTGCCATCATCAAAATGATTCAGTTTGAGGCTGCTCTCTCTCTCTCTTTTTTTTTTTTTTTTTTTTTTTTTTTTTGTTGGTTTGGGGGGGGTGCGTTTTTCATATCAGATTTTATGATAATCCATCGAACTACGACATAAAGCTGGCGCAGGTGATCACAAAGGCCACACAATTTCATAGCAATCCATCAAGTAGCTGTTCAGAGATTTGGGTCTGAATCAAAGTGGGTCAGCATGTGATTGGCAGACTGAAGCAGCTATCTCAAGCATTTTAGTACAAGTGCAGGTAAATGTGACTTGACATTTTATTTCTGCCCTGTTTTCTGTTTTGTTTTGTTTTTTCTACATACTGTATGGAAGGATCTGAGCAATAGTTTAACCTTGCAAACAGCAGACATAGACAGTTAAACCATTATGAGTGAGTTATGTGGTTTATTCAATCATATTTAATTCCCACTGTATAAGAATTTATTCCTGAAGGTACTTATTAAGAATATGGAATCAAAATTGATGTGGTAATGTAACTAAAGGCCAGACTTGATTGTCAAGAATGTTCTGGCTTATCTAAACCATCCAATAGTCAACAATCACTGCACGACTTTTGTCCACATTTATTACATCAGGATTTACCCCTTAAAATGTATGATCTCATTTACAAACGAGTTTTGAATAGGAGAGATATTTTACTATGTCAATGGAATGAGCAGAACTTGTCATCATGCTATCATGGGTTACAGAAAAATCCAGACTAAATCAGCGACATCTGAGTCTTAATATGTAGTTTGTTATTCTTTGAGGCTTGTTTGTGGTTTAAAAACCCTTAATCTAGCCTCTTAACGCTGGATACTCTCTTCAGCCATGGATTATTCCACATTTGATTCTCAGGACAGTGCTGCTTGTTGGTGTGTTTATGGATAACAATTTATCTGCTTTAAAGCAAGTTGAATTAGGAATAAAGCAGTCTCAAGGCCACAGATGTTATAATCTGGCAGTTTGGCTCCTAGATTAAAAAAAAAATCAATATCAATGCCTTTTTGTAAAGAAAAATAAATAAGTGTGGACATAAAAAAAAATCTAATTGACATAAATATCTGAGAACTTAATATATTACCTCAGGAGGTAATGTATTACTACCTCATACACCGTAAAGCAAGTATAAGCTTTGATTTAACCGGTCATGCAAAATGTTTCTTTCAGAGAATATTGATAGTTTAAACTGAACATGTGGCATTTTGTACAGTTAAAAAAAAATTAACATTTAAAATAAAAGGTGGGGTCTATTGTTTTTTTTTTTTAAATGTGTCATTAAATGTATCATTTATGTTTACATTGTGTTACACATAAGCACATATACCAAATGAACATCATTACTACTTCATATTTACCAACCTTGATGGAAAAATGTGTTGTAAAAAAACATTTTTTTTGTTGTTGTTGTTTTTTCTTCTTCTTGCCTATCAGCAGCTTTTTAAAAGTAAGGAAAGAGTATTTGTTCAGTATTTTTCAATATGCTGGTATTGAATAAAACTGACATATGTCACAAGTTTTTTTTTTTCTCATTATCATGAAAAAGAAAAATGTTTTTACATTTGGGGACATTGAAAATAATATTTTCTTTAGCAGATTTTAAAATGGGTTAACCTTAAAAAAGCCAGAGCACATGGCATATTACACAATCTTGTTATTTATTGAAGATGCAAAAAAAAAAAAAAAAAGTGTCTCATTACTGCTTTTTATTCAAAATAAATTTTTATTTTAAAGTAAATTAAGTAGTCTGGTCCTAAGTTTTTATGATTATAACTTTGCATAATAAAACAGATATTTGAATCAGGTCATGGCGATAACATACAGTATGTGTAAAACTGTCCTTCAATTGGCTGGCCAAAGCTTCATCGTTTACTGGTTATTAATAATCATTAACACAAGCCATATTTAAATAGTCGCCACTGTTTCACTGGAAATGTCAACGCTATGGACGTCAGTAGTGTTCTCACCCTACTGCCTGCACAGGACTCCTGCTTCACTGTGACTTACTGTCAGGGACCGAAGTTGGAGATCAATGTTCTTGCTGCTTCAGTAAATCAGCTGAGCCATGAAAAAACCAAGGCTTTGACACAGGTGTTACCTCTCAGCCTGATGACAGAGGCAGTATGGCAGAAAGCTAATTGGTAACATACATTTTTTGAAGACATCCTGACATGTGAAGTGCTTATTTTTGGTTATTATTGATTTTTTTTTTTCTTTTTTTTTTTCTACTTAACAAACCTGGATTCTCTGTTTAGTTGACTGATTCTGCTGATTGTACAATAACTCCGATTGTGGCTTGTTACGATGATCATCAAAGTTGCAATTCTTTTATGTCCACTGAATTTTTAAATAAAACTTTTGAGCAAGGTGCTTTGAGCTTTTTCTTTTGTGTATATTTATCCTGCTTACATCATGTAGTATCTTATAGGAAACCTTTGGCCTAACTTTAATACAATGAAGTGATACGTCTTTGCAGTCTTTACAACCTGATATTAATAAATATTGTTTTGAAAGCCTGCCTTCAGAGCCATTCATTATGTCACTTACACATTACAAACAGAATAAGAAGAATTTAAATATTTCACATGGTTGCTTGGGACTACAATGTCCACTATGGATTTGATTGTTCTGGAAATACCAAGAGGTCAAAAGTCCAGTAATGCTTATGTATGAACCAAGCATAAAAAGTAAGGAAATTTATGTTTGGTAGATTTTTTTTTTTTTTTTGTATTAATGTTTTTTGGTATTACTGTTGGAAAGCCTGTTTATTTTCCCTTTTAAATGCTTAATCACTTAAATGCAACAAGTGCTGCTGAAGTCCTCAATTCAAGACTTTTTACCTCTTCATGTGCCAGAAACCCTTAATGCTGCAATGATTTGGACAGGTATACAAATGGTGTCAGCACTTTTTTTTTTGTTGTTGTCGTTTTGTTTTTTTTTTTTTTTTTTTTTTTGAGGAACACTGTGGCCTTGTCGCAGTAAATTAATGTTCACTTTTTCTGAATAGCACACAAAGCAATCATATATTGCAGTTCCAGCATTGTTTCACTAATTTCTTGGACCGAGCTTCAGTACTGCAGCACCAGGGGGCAGAAGAAACCATCCATCACTGTCCCCAGAGCACCAGGAGCACTTTCTGATCATCATGTCCAGAGCCAAGACTTGCAGTTTCCCATGAAAGTGCAAAGTAGTGCTCTGTGAGAAAACATTTTCATCTTAAAGTAACAAAAATCTCAGTGTCTCCACACATGGCATTGTTGTGGCAAATACATTTGAGTGTATTTTCCTGAACTTTAATGGGGGGATCTGCAGAGCTTCAGTCATGATGTTTTTACACCACATAACACCCAAATAACAGAAACGCTCTCTATGGAAACGTGCTCTTTACCCAGCTGGAGGATGTGGTGAAGTTCGCTGAAGCAAGAATAATGGTCTTGGCTGTTGATCAAGTGTGTGACAGTCTTTCTTCCTGAACGACACTGTGCAGTCTAAAACATACATGGGTAATTTCTAGGCCCCTTTCCACACAGCTTGTTTCTATGTTACCTTACCCCGTGATAGCTACACAGTGAGGGATCTCTGATTTTAAAGGTGGGAGAGATGCAGTTTACACAAGTCTAAATCATCCAAAGATATAACCACCTGAGAGGATGAAATATGAACATCTTTTTGAACTTTTTTGATACATTCTATTCACTATATTAATTATTGAAACAGAAACAGGGTTGAGAGTGACATAACATCTGCTTTATGAATATGAAACTGGGTACCTATTCTTAGAATAGAGAGCCTATAGACATGTGATCTCAAATGATTTTTGATTGGTACAAAAGCAGCATCCATGAAAGGCTGAGTGCTCGAGGAGCAAAGACTGGATAGATGCCATAAAACAAATGTGTGTGAAAATTGCTAAAGACAGTGTTCCTCAAAGAGGGATCGAATGGGATTTGAATATTTCTCCTTTTACCATCATTAAACAATTTAAGAGAATTGGGAGGAGTTTCGATGTGTAAAGCACAGATACGTTCTCCAGTTGCTCAGGTGGCACTGCACCAGGAACCGTCTGCACACTTCACAAGACCATAACTGAAGATGATGTCTTTTTTCCCTAAAATTAATACAAAAAGAATATCCAAACTAGGAAACAAAAGAGTGACTGAGTCCTGGGAAAACCGAGCATGAGTCTTTCATATTTTTAGGGAAAGAGCAACTTCATATTTGCAGAAAGAGTAAACTATAACATAAGTATCAACGGGGCCAAATTTCATTTTAAAACAGAAACAAAAACCCCAAAACATGAAACTATGGGCTGTGGACAAATTATTTGAAAATATATCACCACCTACACTGTTGAATTGTTGACATTTCAAGCTCAACTGTTGTCTTTTCACCACTTATAAAATATTTATGCATATCATTTTTTTAAAAATATTCTCCATTCCTTCACATTAGCTTGGAAGAATGTATAAGACAGATATAATCTTTTTTAAGAATATTATTCTTAGAGAGCAATTCCTTGGTTCTTTGACTAAATCATTAATTGAATAATGACTGTAAAACATGCTGGGGTACATCGAATTCATCTGAGGGAAAAATAAATCTCTACGACATGAATGAAATCTCTGCTCTGCAGCCACAGTAGAAATATGAAGAGACATTAATAAATCATAAAGGCAGTAACTAGAGATATTTCGTCACAAGTTTTGTATCACGTAGCCTTTTTCTGCTGTGTTATGTTTTTTGCATGTATGCCTGTTATCCATGCATTTTTTAAAACTACTCCCTCTATTCAGGGTCATGGAGTAGACCTCTGTTATCCATGCCTGTTGTACCAGGCTTATTTGTCCAGTTGTGCGTCTGCAGCCCGCATCTTAATTCAAATGCCCTCAGAGAAGAGATACAGATTTTATTTGTTGTCAAATCAGTATTAGCAAATGTTGTTATTATTTACTTAATTTATATTGTGTTTCTGCCATCCATATTTTCAGTCCTCTGAACTAAATTGATCTCATAAACGTGGGTGTGTGTGACAGGGAGAAAAAGCTGCGCTGCATTGTTGTAATGGCAAAATAATTGTATATCTTTTTTGCCTTTAATATGATGGACAACAATTAATAATAACACTTGACAACGACTGGACTGCAGGGTGAATTTAATCTCTATTTGTATACAAACAGGAGACGGTCAGCTGATGCCGGAATGACAGCGAAAAACTAACACACAATGACTTTTAAAAATGTCTGAATAACAACGAAACCTTGAGGTAATTCCTCAGACAGGACGTGTCCCACTCTCATACGATGATGGAGCCTGTAATATCAGGAGTGTTGATATTCCACATTCCAGGAAAAGTGTCACAGACGTCTGAAACTTCATGTATTCAGAAACAAAAAGGCCTTGCTGACCTATGGCACCACTTTTCCATAATAGATGAAAAAGTACAGTTGGAAAAGCACCATAAGTATGTTGTTGTAGCCCAAAGGTAGCCTATTTCCTGGCGGTGTTGTGCTCATCATGTAAAGGCTACATACATTCAGTCAGTCGAGTCTTCAGGGATGTGAAAGGTACGTTTACCAAAAAACTGTTGGAATTTCCATTTTTCAAAACAGTCATAAAGAACTCAAAGTCTGCAACAAATGAGTACAACAAGTCTTCAAGAAATTCACGTGAAATGAGATGAAAAACTGAAAGAAGAGCAATATGAAATGAAAACAATGTGTGGAATGAAAATCAAATGTAAATGTAAATACAACCAATG
Organism: Hirundichthys speculiger; assembly: GCA_018398805.1. Taxonomy (NCBI): domain Eukaryota; kingdom Metazoa; phylum Chordata; class Actinopteri; order Beloniformes; family Exocoetidae; genus Hirundichthys; species Hirundichthys speculiger. The sequence continues at coordinate 664,699 of JAGFBZ010000627.1, read as the reverse complement.
TTAAATGAACAAAAAATATGTGAATCCCTTCAAATAAATACTCTTCATATTTACCCCCTTTGTGTTTTCATTTAGGCTATAATGAATGTTCCCATTATGTCAATGTGGCTTTTTGCACAGCTGCACTACTTCCTGAACTTCAGCCAGCTGCTTTGTTTCCTGTGTGCCATTAATTAACAGACTGATTAATCAGTTTGTCCAATAATGGTACACAGGAAACAAAAGAGCTGGCTGAAGTTGAGTAGCTGTGATTTTCAGCTTTTTTGAACACAAAAATGTAAGGGATACTGGAGCTTAGTTGGAAAGGTGGGACTGCTTGCGGCAGGTGCCAGAAAATTTCCCTCATTTTCAAATCCAAAACTTGACAGGTATGTAGTGGACTGTATGAAAGATGAGAATTAAACCTCAAATCAGAGTCAGACAGGAGGATAGTTTTGGTTATTAAAAAATTCAGGCAAATAATATCCTTTCAGTCCAAGGCTTGATATAAGCTTCCTCTTATGCAAGTCAAAGTTGATGGGGGGGGGTAAACTTAGGGAGTGTTCACACTGCCTGGTTGAAGTGACAGGTGCAGTATATGTGGCAGCATAGTGGCTGCAACAACCAGAAAGGCCTATTTCTATTTCTGGAGGATGTGAGTGATAAGCCACAGCTGTGACCCAAACCTCAAGCACCATGCTTTGTTTCTGCAATTAAACACAAAGAAGTGGAGCTGCCACTGAAAGGAGTCGTCTCTATGACCCATTTCGGGTTGTATACTGCACACTGGGTTCTAGTGTTTGTCAAGAAAGAGGGATACATGAAAAAATGAAAGTTGATTTATCTAATTAATAAGTTCTTATACCTTATTTTATCTTTTTGAAGAAAGATTAGATCCTGCCAACTTTCCTAAAGGTTGCACTACATAAAAAAGCCCTGCTTACTCAGTTTGGGAGGTTCTGGTCTTTTAAGCTGTGAATTTTGATAGTGAAGCATTCATTGAGGGTCACATTTTTTTTTTACTTATTTTGATATAGAAGATGTTTATCATGAGAAATGATGTCAGTGGTGAAATGTATTAGCAGAACTGGATGATTAAAAACACCAATTTACTTGTCAGTACAGTCAAACACAACCACGCAAAACCATTTTGTACAAATCTCTTTCCAGGTTTCAGCTGAGGATTTGCTACTATAGACAGGTGGCCCAAATTTAATCCAGAATCTTTTAATCCTCCTGTGGATAATTAGTTCTGTTTCTCAGGTCTATCTTTATTTACTCTATTTTATTTATTTGTTTAGACTTAAGGGATGCTGTCTGGCAGCATTGTAGTGTAGTCTTTGGTTTGGCTCCACGATTAACCTTTTAGTTTTAAAAATGCATCTGTTTCCCAAAACAATAGGAGGAAAATGTCACAGAAACAAATTATTGCATGTAAGGTAATTTAGAGAGATTTTCACGAACATCATTAAACTTATTGCTCATCAGTTTGATTGAAAAAAGTCTCTGAAATGGATTTATTTTGTTTCCAATCCAATTAAATGACAAAAGATTAATCTCATAATACAGAAAAATGTGAAATCAATTCACCCTTTTTAACGCTGCATCACATGATCGTGGCACATAACACCTTGACGTGATGCAGTAAAAACCTGTATTGAGTAGTCAGAATTAATCACCCATTATTCAGTGGTGATGAGCTCAGGAACATTTCAGGAACATTTCTGAAATGTTTCTTGGTGATGTAAAATAAAACTCTAGTAACCATGGCAAAGACTTCACTAAATGTCAGCTCTTGCCGTGGCTTCTTTTAGCTCACGTCCATGGTGAAGTGGACATCGCATCATTCAGGCTGAGAAGGAGAGATATTCACAGAATGATAATCATGCCAAACTCCAAAATGCCGGACCTGTGCTGATAAGATGGTGAATTACTGCATGAGGCAGCATTTAAAAATCTGAGAATGCCTCGAACCCAGACTTGCCACCCTCCATAAATATTGGATGAATTCTTGTGTAGCTGCTGTGCTGAATATACCGTACCTCAGAGATGTGAGCCACAAATCAAAACTCTTGATTTAGCACTCTGCTGTACACCTCTGCCCTCACCTGTGTCCATGAACACTGGGTAATGACTCAAAGAGGATGATCGCAAATACAAGCGGCTGAAATGCATTTTTCTCCATGAGGTATCTGGAGTTCTGTTGGGTCTGCTCTTTATCACCTCTGGTCTGTGATGTTTGTTTTCTCTTTTTTCTGATCCTCCAGGGGTTTTGTTTTGTTGATCTTCTGGATAATTCTGGGTTTAGTTTTAAAGTTTTCTAATGAAACCTCTGTTCATACAAGGTGTTCTTTGACCTATTTTCTGTTATATTTTGAAAGTCCTCTTTATTGTGTGTGATTTCCTTTTGATTTCCTCTGTTTTAATCATCCCCCCTTATTTCTCATTGGCTCTTGTGTGCCTGTCTACTATATATTGCTCTGTTTTTTCAACTTTCCTCCTGCCAGTCCATTACCAGTTCAGCCTGTCTCTTCTCATTCAACACTTTTGGCTGATAACAAAAGGACTCCATTGTCAATTACTCCTTCCTCCTGATCTCCTTAGGGATCTCCTCTATCCAAAAACTTGACACTTCCTATCTGAGAAGTGGGAGAAGTTTGAATTTTCATTAGATGCTTATTGTAAACCTGAGGCTCTTCCACAGAAGAGACAGTTGAGACTATTCTGGCATCTAATTAGAATAATATTCTGGTTGCGCCTGTAGAGCTTTATTAGATCTCGCCTGTTGAAGTGATGTTATATCCGAGCTAGCCTGAGAGTAGCCAGAAGAAGTTGGGCGTGCAACAAAAACATTCTTCTTCATAAAGGAGTCAAAGCATCTTTCTATTAAAGTCACAAGCTAACTTAAACCAGTCATTTGAACAAGTCATTAGACATGGAACTAGTCAGTGAGCATGCATACCTAAAAGCCTGACTGGAGCAGCCAGAAAAGGTAACTGATTGGTCCAAACTTTGGTGATGCAGCCATCATTGGAGACTGAGAAAAATGGAGCATTACGGCTCACTTTGGGTCAGTGTGGTACAGTTTGTAATTCCACTGCCAAGGTGTTTAGACTGGATGGCTTCATCATCTAACAGCATGACACCACACCCATGTGGCAAGAAAATGACTCAATTAAAGAAAAGAACCATACACAAGTCAAAGTCAGTTCTACCACATGTAGAGTACATACAGAGAATCAAAATTACATTACTATCAGACCCCTGGCGCATGGAGAAAAATCTCTCAACACAATAGTGCAGTCTTAAAAAAGATTACCCATTGGGGCATGCAAAAGTAAATTAAGATTAAGAGAAAAAAAAGAGCTTACGGGACATAGCACATAGCTTAATATCCAAAACAGCAGCAGCTAAACCGTTCAGATGTACTGGATGGTAGTGCACAAGTTACTGAGATTATAAAAGTGATTGTGATGCAGAAAGTGCTCCGAATTCTGCATAAAATGATTGGAGCGGCTGTTGAGTTCAGAGTCTGAGTGTGTGTTTGTGTTTTGGGGGGGTGGATTGTTCCAGGGGATGTAGTTTACTTTTGCATGTCCCATAATATAAGGTTTATTATTACAGCTGAGACAGCCAGTGAGGTTTCTCTGCTCTGCAGACTGTTAAAAGATTATTGTAATTTCACTTCATTTTTCTTTTCTTCAGGTTTCTTCTCCACCTCAGCAAAGATTGATACACGGCTAGTTTCAGGCTCTAACATACACTATATTGCCAAAAGTATTTGTTCACTCATCCAAATTATGGGCATCAGGTGTTCCAATAACTTCCATGGCCACAGGTGTATAAAATTAAGCACCTAGACATGTCGACTGTTTCTACAAACATTTGCCACCTGTGCAACAAATCCAGTCGTGAAATTACCTCGCTCCTAAATATTCCACAGTCAACTGTCAGCTGTATTATTAGGAAATGGAAGTGTTTGGGAATGACAGCAACTCAGACACGAATTGGTAGGCCACATAAACTGACAGAGCGGGGTCACCAGATGCTGAAGCGCATGGTGCGAAGAGGTCACCAACTCTCTGCAGAGTCAATCACTACAGACCTCCAAACTTCATGTGGCCTTCAGATTAGCTCAACAACAGAGCAGAGAGAGCTTCATGAATGGGTTTCCATGGTGGAGCAGCTGCATCCAAACCATACATCACCAAGTGCAATGGAAAGCGTTGGACGCAATGATGTGAAGCACGCTGCCACTGGACTCTAGAGCAGTGGAGGAACGTTCTCTGGAGTGATGAATCACACTTCTCCATCTGGTAATCTGATGGAAGAGTCTGGGTTTGGTGGTTGCCAGGAGAACGGTACTTGTCTGACTGCATTGATCCAAATGTAAAGTTTGGTGGAGGGGGGATTATGGTGTGGGGTTGTTTTTCAGGAGCTGGGCTTGGCCCCTTAGTTCCAGTGAAAGGAACTCTGAATGCTTCAGCAGACCAAGACATTTTGGACAATTCCATGATCCCAACTTTGTGGGAACAGTTTGGAGCTGGCCCCTTCCTCTTCCAACATGACTGTGCACCAGTGCACAAAGCAAGGTCCATAAAGTCATGGATGGCAGAGTCTGGTGTGGATGAACTTGACTGGCCTGCACTGAGTCCTGACCTCAACCCGGTAGAACACCTTTGGGATGAATTAGAGCAGAGACTGAGAATCAGACCTTCTCAGCCAACATCAGTGTTTGACCTCACAAATGTTCTTCTGGAAGAATGTTCAAAAATCCCCATAAACACACTCCTAAACCTTGTAGACAGCCTTCCCAGAAGAGTTGAAGCTGTTCTGTTCAAAGGGTGGACCCACGTCATATCGATTGGGGATGGGATGTCACTAAAGCTCATATGTGAGTCAAGGCAGGTGAGCGAATACTTTTGGCAATATAGTGTCAGTGCGACTCCTCTGATCAATGAGTGCTAGATTAATCTGAGCACCCAAAGACCTTGGCACTAGGATGAGCGGTGAGCTGTCATTCATCACCAATATGTCAGCCACAGCCCTGTGGTCTCCCAGATGAGAAATAAAAAAAAAAGGTAAGGGGCAATGGACAAAGACAGGATCAGAGGATGAAAGCGTCTCCAGTCGCTGTCTGCCAAAATCAACTTATTTATGACATCAGCTTCACAAAGTCCCCCATGCCCCAAATAAGTTAGACCCCAATCTGGATATTGCACTATGTACTTTTTAAATAACTGCAGTTAGGATTTATTCATTGCAGAATATTGCTTTTAATACTTATATCCTTTAATTTAAATAAAAAAATATATTTAGGAAGTTCTTTTCTTGTGAAACAATCTAATGCAGATTTCAGTTTATCAAAATTACAAGTCATTCCTTTTAGACTCAATTAATTAATCTAGGATATAATCTACTCTAGAGTCTGTTCTATTTCATTTTTAATCAACCATTCATCAATATGGAACAATTCACTGTAAAACGTGAAGCACAACGTGTTATCAAAACTGAGCCCTGGACTCTGTCGAATACACAATGAAGGCTATTTCTGGTCATGTATGATGCTGCAGCGGTCGGGCTGCCAGGTTTCTGTTTACAGATCCACATCAGGTAGATTGGCTCTATGTGCTCAACAACATGAGGGAGGGGTTGTTCAACAGTGATCCAAATGTCCAGATTTTGCAGCAAGTGAGCTCAACTCCAATTAATGTTTGATTGTTTTACCCTTTAACCACTGGCCTGTGTGAGTCTGGTTGTGCGCACGCATCCAGTTCTGTCACTTTGTGCAGACTGTGTAGGAATCGGCTGCTATTACTGCTTCAGCTCAAAAAGAGAGGCAGTGATCCCTCGACGGGTGAAATCAGTTAAAAACAAACACAGTAGAGGTACTAGTAGGTGTGACTGAGTGTGCTGATGAGTAGATTGGGAGGTTGAAACGAAACCACCTCAATCTTAGCTTAATATTATGATGAACTGAACAGAAATGGACATATATAGTGAAATAGAAGAGGCTTTACCTCAGGAAACATCAAAAGCTCTTTAAAAAAAAAACAAAACTTGTTCAGTCTTATCTTTGATGTTGCTCCAGATCACTTTCAATCCTAAAATATATATAAAAATATAAGTAAATTAGTTATTTTGAAAGATTGCAAGTCATTGACACGCTGCTGTAAATGCTATAAGTGAACTCCTCCTTGGTTTATATGTTTTTCTGTATCTATTAAGAGTCCTTTGTAGTCGGATTATGGATCAATTTCATACTGAAAGCCACTTCATTAAGAAAGCAAAGAGAAAATGAAAAAAGAAAAATACATTTCTTGGCAAATTTTTAGTCTATGGTTCTTCTCTTGAAAGCTTTTCTACAGGGGGCCTACTTGCAAAGAAAATTGGAAAGATAAGAACGCGTGTGTACAAAATTGAGGCCTTCCTTATCATCCACAACAGATTATTCAAGTTTTTTAATTTATTCAAGATCCTCTGCAAAAAAGTGTATATCTCTATATCTCTAAATTTATGTCAAGAAGGCTTTTTTTTTTTCAAAACCCAATGCATGAAAAAAAATGAATAACTTAATATGGCATCTTAAATCAAGAGGGACGGCAAAGTTGACACGTGAACCTGTTTCAACACCGTCTTATCTCCGTCTTAAGACTGCCAAAATATTTCATCAACAAGCTTTTTGACAGTTGTAGAAGGTTATTGATCTTCTTCTCTGCTAAACCAACAGACGTGGACTGAAGAGATGATTAATGAAGAGGCAGAGTGTTTATGTTTTTAGATGGACTGTATATATTCTTCTCAGTCAGCCTTCTCTTGCAAACTGATTTGCCATTGGCAGTATTGACACCTGGTTAGAAGAGAGATTTGCAGTCCTCCACTTTTCTCTGCAGCTTCCCACAGCTGCCACATCCCAAAAACCCCACAGTGAATGTGACTACTCTCCGGCCACACAGAACAAATGAATCAGAACTCAGGACATGAGATGCAAATCATATAATCCCATCATCTCATAAAAGTCAAGACTACCAATTTGTAGACAATGTTGTCATCACATGAGCTGATGCCTCTGAGTTATTCCAATTTTAACATTCCTGGAAGCACTGGGCGAAGAGAAGAAGAGCCGACTTAAGTTGATCAGTCAGCCCAGTGGGCCCAGCCTTGGTCACTACTCTTCCTGGTTCCTGGATGAGAGAAAAACAGAGCAGGGACCCCTGCTTGTAATTCTCATTTTTTCCCCCCTTTTTTTTATGTGTCACATTTTAAGCCTGGCTTATAATAACTTTTAGATGTACTTTATTCTGCTTATTTCACCTTATTAACCAATTCCTGACTGGGTTATTAGCCTACCTGCGTTTATGGTTGATAAAACTTTCATGCAAATCAGTATTATTATTATTATTATTATTATTATTATTAGTAGTAGTAGTAGTAGTAGTAGTAGTAGTAGTAGTAGTTGGTATGATTTTTTCTATTTTCTATTATTATTTTCCAACAATGAAACATTTAACTTCTGGCAGTTGTATATTTAGAACTGCCTGTATATATATATATATGTATATATATGTATAAATCTATATATATATATATATATATATATATATATATATATATATATATATATATATATATATATATATATATATATATATTTTTTTTTTAACTCTCAAATTATTTTGGTTAAAATTGCCTTTATTTCTTTTTAAGTTGGAGGACCCCCTGCAGTACCTCCGCGGCCCCCCTAGGGGGTCACGGACCCCTGGTTGAAGACCACTGGATTAAGGCATGCATTCACTGTGGCAATGTTTCCATAAGCTTTTGCAATGTCACAAGATTTATTTCCATCCAGTGTTGCATTAATGTTTCACCAAGATCTTGCTTTGATGATGGTAGAGTCTGACCGCTGTGCAAAGCCTTCTCCAGCACATCACAAAGATTCTCAATGGGGTTCAGGTCTGGACTCTGTGTTCACACATCTATGTGTGAAAATGATGTCTCATGCTCCCTGAACCAGTCTTTCACAATTTGAGCCCGATGAATCCTGGCATTGTCATCTTGGAATATACCCGCACCATCAGGGAAGAAAAAATCCATTGATGGAATAACCTGGTCATTCAGTATATTCAGGTAGTCAGCTGACCTCATTCTTTGAGCTCATACTGTTGCTGAACCTGGACCTGACCAACTGCAGCAACCCCAGATCAGAACACTGCCCCCACAGGCTGGTACAGCAGGCACTAGGCATGATGGGAGCATCACTTCATCTGCCTCTCTTCTTACCCTGATGCTCCCATCACTCTGGAACAGGGTCAATCTGGACTCATCAGACCGCATGACCTTCTTCCATTGCTCCAGAGTGATTAGTGGTTTTCTTAAGGCTACACAGCTGTTCAGTCCCAATCCCTTGAGTTCCCTTTGCATTGTGTGTGTGGAAATGCTCTTACCTTCATTATTAAACAGCCCTGAGTTCTACTGTTGTTTTCCTCGATTGGATCTCACCAAACGTTTAAGTGATCGGCAATCACGATCATTGAGGAATTTTTTTCCAGCCACATTTCCTCTTTGAAGCCGATGGGTCCCCACTATCCTTCCATTTTTTAATAATTCGTTGGACAGTTCTGAACCCAATTTTGGTAGTTTCTGCAATCTCCTTAGGTGCTTTCTTTGCTTGATTCATGCCCCTTCTCAAACAGACTAACATCTTTTCCACGACCACGGGATGTGTCTTTTGACACATCGAAATGAGAAGCAACTTATTGTACCAGTTGAGGTTAAATAACTTGTTGGCAGCTGAAAGATGATCACCAATACAATAATTATCCAGTAAGAGGCTTGTACCTATTTGCCTAGTTGAATCCAGTTGGCGACTTTTTTTTGGCCGGGCAGTGTATAGATCATAATAGAAAACTTTAGCATCCATGCAGATCTTGGAAAATGTTAATCTGAACGTTGCCTTTATATTCATTTTAAACACAACTCTATTTCCTCGAAATGTACAAAGGTTTACTTACTCTCTTCTTTATACCCTTGATCTTATTCTAACATCTGGTTTAGCAAGTGAACTATTAACAGTATCTCCTCACAAACCTGTGTTATCTGAATTATTTTATTTAAAGGTTTTAAGCGTTCAAGAGGAATTTGTTGTCATATAGCAGTCAGTTACAGAACGCTGTAACCAAATTTAAATAAACAGTTCCATTTTTGTCCACTGTAGTGCTGTGTGCCAGTGAAGCAGATGGTAGCCACCTGCACTTCACTCCTGAAAAGGCTGATTGGGTTTTTGACAGTGCCATAGCCTTAATGCACACAATATGTAATGTTGTCTCTCTGAAAAAGAGGATAATCAGTTAGAAGAGGCTTTTTTGGTTTTTCACAGCTTCACAGAAGTGGACTTTGAGAAAGCTGGAAAGAAAAGTGGTGTCCCACTAATTTTGCATGATCTTTCTGAAAAACTGATTATTTTTCATCATGAATAAAGGAAAAGAGCCACACCAAGTTTCATTTCAGTACTGTCATGACTCATATGAGACATATATTCCCTAAAGTCTCAGTGGGGATGACTTCATGTGCTTTTTCAGAATTTTTTCTTTCTTCAACAGAGAGAACGCTCATGGTTTTTTTTTGCCACTACCACCGATGATGTGCCATCAAGTGAAGAAGCTTTGGACTGGATTCACTGAGGTTTTGAAATTTTTCCCTTAAATAACTTCAATATTGAATCCAAACACACACGCATATAATTTAAATATTAACATTTAAATAATTAGGAGGTATTGGCTCATTGACAGCTCACTGGATTGAACAACCTTTTAGCTTTTAGCTACACTGGATGGCACTGATGATTAATGTTAAAGCCCCCCCCCCCCCTTTTTTTTTTGTGTGTGTCCCATAGCCTTGTGCAAGCTGAGGACGGGGGATTGAATTAAAATCAAAATTCAGAATGATATAAAAAAAAATTATGATGAACTGGATTAAAATGGAATTGATCATAATGAATCTAATTTCAGTCGAATGTAGTCGGATTGTAATTGCATTTAAATGGGCTGTATTTAATTGCACTTGTACTGAACCTGTTTTCTTTCTGTGTCAAGATTAATTTTGAAATGAATTTTGTTTATTGGTACTAAGTAACTGAAGCTCTCCTCTGTCTCCCTCTCTTGGTTTCTCACCCTCTTCCTCAGCATTCTTCCCTTCCAGACTGTTGCATGTGAGGTCCACCACTTCTTCCTCCATAGAATCAAAGCTGAATTACTGATCTTAATTGCATCACGTATGGGTGACGGCCTCATCTACATAGAATTTCTTTTTTAATTGTGCTACCAAACATTATGTTTTCAAGAACCTTAGAAGAACACAAAGATCCTTTTATTAAACAAATGAGGCATATAGATAATCCTTAGTCAATTATTTATTTTTGGAAAACTACACAATATTACTAATTAAATCGCAACAAAAATGTAATGAGACTGTTTAAATAGCTTTGAAATACAACCTCAGATGAATAACACTGCATGGTATTACAGTGCCATCACTGTTTTAACAAAGATAAAATGCAGAAGCAGCGTGAGCTATCAATGAAAAAAACTAAGTACACCCTACATGCTTCTGTTGGAAATAAGAAGGTAAGAAGCAGCCAGGTGCCGTCAGTCTTTCAGCAGGTCCATCCAAGGATGAATGTCCATAAATAATTAAAAAATAAAAACCCTGTGCTACACATTGGACCTAAAAGACCTCAGTTTGCATTTTAAATGTGAAAAGTTAATAGCATAAATAGAGAAAAACTGTAAATGACTGTGACTGTAAAAAAGAAAAAAAAAATATATATATTAGAAGTATTGCCAAGAGAAAGCCTTTTCTGTCTATAATACATGACTCTATGTATTAAGATTTTAGAAAAATCAAATCAAATTTATTTATAAAGCCCTTTTCACACAGAAGTAACACAAAGTGCTTTACATAATAAAAACAATCATTAAAACAACAACAAGAAAGAACAAATACAACTTAAAAGCTCACACCCCAAAGGAGGTCAGATAAATAAGAAGGCCCAAGACCATTAAGACATTTATAAACTAATAAAAGAACCTTAAAATCAATCTTGAAGCTAATGCAGGGATTTTAGAGCTGGTGTAATGTGTTCCCGCCCTCTGGTCCTCGTAAGCACATGAGCTGCTGAGTTTTGGAGTAGTTGTAGACTAGAAAAGCCCTTTTTGGGAAGACCAGAGAGCAGGGCATTACAGTAGTCTACTCTACTGGAGATAAAAGCATGCATCAACACCTCCGTGCTGGCAAGAGGGAGGAATGGGCGGACTCTGGCGATGGTTTTTTGGTTATAAAAACCTATTTTTGTCACATTTCTATTATGTGGAATAAAATGAGTTGAAAAGAACACCAAGGTTTCTCACACAATGAGAAGATTTAAAATTTTGTAATTTTGGTAAAATGATCTCTCTCTTGTTTTCAGGGATAATGATTAAAACCTCAGTTTTGTCCTGGTTAAGTTGTAAGAAGTTTTCTGCCATCAATGACTTTATATCTAAAATACAGTTTAAAAGAACATTAACTGGTTCTAGGTCATCTAGAGACACAGCGATGTTGAGTTGTGTGTCATCAGCATAGCTGTGAAAACCAACGCCATGTCTCCTGATGACGTCCCCAAGTGGCAGCATGTACATATTAAAAAGCATTGGACCTAAAATTGAACCTTGGGGAACCCCACACTTGATCTTATGGATTATTGAGAGTATGTATCCATACTTATATAAAACTGTGGATCTGTGAGATAGGAGGGAAACCATTTTAGAAATGCATCTGAATAAGCCATAAGACTTTTAAATCAACGTTCCATTGGACAAATGAGACCAAGGTTATGCTTGATCATAATGCACACCACCAAACATGGTACATCAACACAACTAGATGAAGATGAATTCCTATCTCTTGAAGTACTGAAACCTTCACTGTATGATTTAGCCAACTACTCCCTTTGTCTGTTTATCTGCTGCTGGGAGGCGTTCAAGTTCAGTGGGTTTATTGGAGCTTATTTTCAGAAGAACCACTGGAAGGGAGGTTGATGAGTATATTTCCTGAGTGTGAAGCACTGCGTGCCCTCGAATCAAAGAAATGACCTAACTGACTCTTTGCTGCTGTTTCAAACACATACATATTTAAAGTCCATTTATCTGCATTTGATGAAAACTGATGACTCTCTTAAGCATTTAATCACAAGCAGTGATGCCTATTAAGCCAAGTATTAGTAGAGGGATTACGCTTAATCATAAAATCTCATTGGTAGTAGACACCCTTCTTTAATTTGTAAAATTATTTTCTGGGACAAAAGTGTCCTGATCTCCCTGATCAGCTAAAGAGAACAGGCAGCTGCTTTTCTCTTTGTTTCGAACCTAGTTACACACATCATCTGCAGCTCAGTGCTGCAGCCCAAAGCGGTCACCTCTTCATTAGTACAATAATTGTTCTGCCGACATGACAGAATCCGTTTTTACCCATTAAGTACTGAACATTAGGCTTAGAGTTTGTGAAAATTAAAAACTGTGACTTCAGCCAAAAGAATTAGCACTGCAGGTCTGCTCCAGAAAAGCTCATTGTATTCTTTGACTTTCTCTTTGTCCGCCTGTCACTCTGTCTGTCTTACCCTCTTTCATTGACTTTGACTCTCTGTCTCATAAAATGAAATCGGTGTTTTTTCTTTTCTAATGTTCAGCCCCTTGTGCAGTGTCAGTCTTTGTCCAATATAGTGCAGTTTGGTATAACATTGTTTCCCACAGCTGAACCCATTCATTAGTCAATTTTAATCTCAGACACAATCTCATTAAAGTCCTGCTATTTACACCTGGAATAACAGGTTGTAATTTTGCTCCTTTGAGGCCACAGTTATGTCATCTGTGTTTGAAGCTGATCTCACAAATTCAGCATTGCTCTTTAACACTTCTGATAGTTATAGAACTACATTATCTTATTGATTTGATTAGTGCTTAAATTTCCCCTCCAACATTGATTCTATTCTTGATCTGCTTCTTTTCTTTTCTTTTCTTTTGGCTCCTGCTAATTTCTGGCGGAAATATCTGTCTCTTCAACTGCTAAATACTCTATTGCCACCCACTAATTGCTAACTTCCTGCTGTTTCAGGCTGAGCAGATGTAGTAAAGTGGGTATTTAATGATGAAAATAGCTGCCTCTGACATGCTATGATAGCACTGAGAGTGAATGATTACAGAAAAAGGGTAGGCTGGATACCCAAATACTAATCTGAGGCTCAGTGCAAAGCTGATGAGAGCTGTAGATTCAACCGACAGTTCCCCAACAGACTCCATACATTTTTGTTATAAGAATAATGATGTAGCTTTTTTCAAAATAATATTACATGCTTTTGGGGCTGAAGTATGTTTATGAATACTGAACATGCTGCTTTTGTGCAGAGGAAACATTAAATATGATCTCAATGACCATAGAGCTTGAAGAACCAGATGAAACTGAACTTGGTGTGACAAACAGTCTGAAGCTTGAAAAGCTTCAGACTGTTATGTAAGTGTTTAAACTTGTTCAATCAGCACTGATGAAACAGCGGTTACTGTCACAATCAAAAGTGCAATCCCAGGTATTTATCATGTTTCATGTTTTGGACTAGTCATGTTCCTGGTTTTCCATTTCTCATTGCTCTCCTCACTCTCAGGTCCCCAATCACTTGATCTAGCTCACCTGTGTTCTGCCTAATTTACTATACAAGCCTCTCCCAGCTGCTGCACTACTGGCCAGATTATCTGAAGCTACCAGTCAAAGAAATCCAGACTGTTTTCAAGATAGAGCAAGAATCTAGCTCTGAACAACTCTCACAGTTTTCTGCCATCTCAACCCCTGCTTTGCCTGCTTTTTGCCTGGAAGATTTGTTTAATCCCACATCCTATGGTACAACCCCTGCCTGGCCCCCTGGATTCTGCTCAGCCTGCTGATTTCTCTGACCTGTATTACCAGCAGAGTCCTCATCACTTGTCTGGACCATTATACGGACCATGCTTTCTCCCTGGAGACGTCCCTCCTTCATATCAGCAATAACCCAACAGGTGGGTCTGACCTCACCCCGTATAAAACTGTGCAAACCTGCCTAACCTCTTTCACCCACTGACCTCTCTCTCTGCTTCAGATCTGGAGTCAGTCCCCATGTTCCAGTGTCCAGAGAAGCAGTTTTCCTTTTAAGATAAAGTCAATAAAAGCTTTATTCTTTGTCTTGGTGGCAATATTTGGGTCCTTGATTTACGAATTCATTACAGTTTTTACATATTGTACACTGTCATTTGAAGTCGTCTCTATATCCAAGCACTGTCACTATTTTAGACAAGCATTTTATTTGACAGTTTCCTACAAAGTTTTTAAAAGAATTGTAATTATTTTTGTTTAAATTTGCTATTTGGACTCCTCATGTTTGTGGTGATGATGGTTATTAACTGGTGGATAGGCTACAATCCTGCATCAGAAAGTCAAGGATGATATGGAAAATATAATAAAAGGGGGAAGGAAACCCCAACTTGCATTGACTCATTTACCTTGACTTGATCTTTGCAGAGTGTGACCAAAGATTTTTTTTTTTTTTTTTTTTTTTTGCTAACATGCATCCATTTTTGTATTTCAGGCCTGCAACCCCCAAAAAATGTTGGAACACAAAAGGTTTTACCATTTTGTAATGTTGCTATTCCTTCCCACAACACACAAAGTAGCTATTCCAGCATTGAAGATACTAAACAAATAAACATTTCAGCTGTTATTCAGTCCCATTCTTCCTGCAAACATGTCACTGTCAATTTGGATCAGGAATTCTAGAATAAAGAAAAAATGGAGTGCAATAAAAACAGTTTAGTGACCTCAGGTTGGGAACTGAGGTCACTGGAGCTGGAGAAGGGGTGATGGGAGTTAAAGGGACAGGAGCTGAGACAACTGGAATAGGGACCTTGGTGATAGGAACAGGGTCCGGGCCTGACTCTTGCTGAGGCAAATGCATTGGATGAGGTGTGTCCAGGACCACCTTGGAGACAGGATGAGGTGCGTCTAGGACATGGGCGTAACCACGCATTCTTTGCGGGGGTCGTGTCCCCCCCAATACTGGGAAAATACCAATCTGTCCCCCCCCCAATATTATGTATAAATATGTTAAATATTTCCTCCTTTTATGAAACCTAGCTCAACAGTCCGTCTCTTGTTATTTCCGAATATCTACCGATCAATTTATTTCCATTTATAAGTAACACTAAAGTATGTGACCTCCCCCTCCCAGTTGTACACTTGGTTGCGCCCATTTAACGGCTCTCGGTTTGAAGCGCCGGCTCCGACAGACGAAACAATAGAGAGCGTTGAATGTGGAAGGAAGGAGGGAGCAATGTCTTTACCCAAAAAGCAGAAAAAACAGGACATACGAAGGTTTTTCAGACAGTAAGCAACTAGATAGCTAAAGAGGAGTGATGTTGTCATACAGAGTGTGTTAATTTTTAATTAATTTGAAATATTTAACTTTTTAAAAAGGGCTCAGTTTGTTAGTTGAGCTAGCTAGCTTGAAGTGAAGAGACTGTATCATATGATATGATGTCTTCAGTGTGTGCTGCTGTTTTCTCTCTCTGTGTGTATGTGTGTGTGTGTAACGCTAGTAATACAAACAAAATATTCAACGTATCAAATTAAAAAGATCCTCAGGGTCAGTTACTGTTCTTCTGGTACAATAATAATATCTGGTCATAATGCAGGCAGCCAGAGAGACAGGGAGAGGGATGCTGTAAGGACAGGCCAGACAGGGACAGTCTCTGAAAACATGGATGATCAGGTGAGACACTGGAATACAAGACTCAACAGCTTGATGACATTTGTTTTAACCTAAGCCTATGTGTCAGCAGTAAATAAAACTAGTAAGAAAAGCAGAATATTCTAAATAAAATTTTCCTCAGGGTCAGTTATTCTTCTGGTACAATAATATCTGGTCATAATGCAGGCAGCACAGAGAGACAGGGAGAGGGATTGTGTAAGGACAGGCCACACTATTTTTTTTAATGTCAAATGAATAAATCTGTATATATATTCAATTAACATCAATATTTTACATTTAATTCTTTGTAAAAATCTATGATTTCATTCACATCAAACGTTTCAGTGTAAATGTGCAGTCATTCATTTTGAGACAAATCAACAAAATACAAATTAAATTGGAATTAAAAGTCCATCATGTGCTACGGACTTTTTGTCGTTCCAATTACAATATTTACATCAACATGCTTTAGGCATGTAATTTTTCCCAGCTGGAAGCTATCCTATTCGCTACTATCTCAGAGAAATTGCAGACTATTCCTTTAAATGTGATTTCAGATGGTCAATAAATAAAAATCACAGAACTGTGGGAAATGCACCTTTAAAAAAAATTCTGGGGGAGGGCTCTCATTTGGACCCCCCCAATGTCTATACCATGGTTACGCTCTTGGTCTAGGACCTCATAGAGACAGGATGGGGTGCATCTGGGACCACCCCGCTGACAGGACTGGGAGGCACAGAGAAATGGCAGGGAGACAACACAGGGCTGCAAACAGAACGGATCCTCAAGGAAGAGGGGAATGATAAGATAATATATACACACGGTCTGACTAAATGCAGGTGATAACAGTCAAGAGGGATGGGGCCAAGGATGGTCAAAAGCAAGGAAACAGGCTATAAAAATAAAGCAGGAAGTAACGTTACGAATGAAAATGATGCATAAAAAAGACAAATCAGGAGAACTAAGAGAAATGCCTAACTTTAAGATCATAAAAGGAAATTACTGAGAATTACTTTTCCTTTTTAAACTGCATTTTGTTAAGTTCATAGTGCCATCTCTCTAATTTAGGGTGGAACACATCATGTAAGAACTGGGCTAAAGCATGAATGTGCAGCTGTGCAACCTTCTCTCCTGTAGGGAAACTGTGCATGATTATGGAATCTGACTGCAGTTTTTTTTTCTTTTTCTTTTTTTTTCTCATCAGAGCATCACTAAGCTCTGAAAGTGATGTTGGGTAATGATGCCTGGCTTGCAGTTTGGTGCTCCAGTTTATCCCAAAAGGGGCTGTGTAGATCTTCCATATTGTGATGAAAAAACAAACATTTTTTTCTTACATCTGCTTCACCAATAATTTGTTAATCTTTAATGTTCTGATTAATCTGTTCCAATTCAAGCCAATATGAAATAAGATTGTCACTGCTGAAAATAGCTAATTTGGAGAAACATTATGGATTAAGCGAGGAAATCATTAATTGATGATCTTTCCTCTAAAATCATGCACATGCTATCATATGCTTTGGCTTTTATCTTGATTGCCTGTGTTGCTGCCTGCTCACAGTTCTGCTGTGTCACTTCCAGAGAGTGCGGTGCTGACTGGATCTGTGGTTTCAGTCAACTTGCCCTGACCTCATTTGCTTGGTGGTGTTCAGTAAATTTTCCGCTTATTGATTCATTTTGCAAACATTATTTTTAACTTCCAAATCCACCCTTCTGTTTTAAGCCTAGTCAGTGTCTTCTATGTTAGTCTTTTTTTGTTATCCTACAAACCCTAGATCATAATTTTAAATCAAAATGACACAATTGTTATTGTTATTTTTTTCTGACAATAGATGGTGTCGAGTTCACACCAGTCATCTTTACAAACACCTCTCTTCAGTTAATGAGCACATGGAATACTATCTGCAGCCCCTTTAGATTTTAAGGTGACTGCAGATCTGAAACTCAGCCAAAACCACACATTGGCATTTGTTAACACAGTGGCCTCAGAGCTCAAGACTACATTTCCAGTTGAAGTTGGCATTACTACTCTGACTGGTGATTTTAAGTCTACTTTGTTCTTTCTGGACACAGCTGTCTGACTAATGCAGCAATTCCCAAACTTCAGAATACCAAGGCCCAGTTTGAAATGTGAAAAATCTCTGCGGCCCATCGAAACCTTTATCACAACTGTGATCAACATTCAGGACTAGAAGCTACGTTCTGACATTAATGTAAGGGATCAACAAATAAGGTGACACTTGTCATATTAAGTTAAGATGACGGTAGTATAAGACTGGTTTGTATTGTTACTTCTTAATGTTTTTAAATCATGTGGTTAATATTTTACAGCAATTAAAAACATATTTTAAAAGGATTGAGGATTTAAAACATATTTGTTTAATTTTAATGACCTCTCACGGCCCACTTGCAGTACTGTGACGGCCCACCAGGGGGCCGCGGCCCACACTTTGGGAATCTCTGGACTAATGGATCAGGATTTCCTGCAGTCAAGTTCATCTTGGCTGAGAGTTGCTTCAGCACCCCTAAATTGAAATTCAGCACCCCAAAAACCTGGAGTAAGAAATGCTGTTATTCTAAAATTTTAGTTTGCATTTGACAGGCTTAGATAATGTCCAAAACTTAATCCATAGTTTGTGGTTTAACTTTATATTTTAAGAATGAAAATGAAAACGACCCCGCCTAATGGTATCGTCCTCTTCTCACTAACGTTACTTGTGGGTTGTGGTGGGGCTCATTGGGTGCTCAGCAACCCGAAAGCTCAGACCCTAGAATCGCCCCTGATCTTAACAGAAAAAAAAAAGAACTAGAAATCCAAGACAGACCAGCTAAACTGATGCCATGTGAAATATTAATACTTCACATGCATTTGAGATAGAAAACCAGTAGTGAAATAAATCAGACAACCCTGTCACTAGCAGCACGAGTCAGAAATGATGTCCTCCTTCACCCTTTTGGAAATGCACCCTCAGAAAACATACCTCCCCCAATCATGTACCCTCCCAAAGAAAAAAATGTTAATGACGTAAGTTTGTTTTGGTAAATTACATTTTGTGATTCATATATATATATGTATATATGTATATATATATAGATATATATATATATATATATATATATATATATATATATATATATATATATATATATATATAGATATATATATATATATAGTATATCTCTATATATATAGATATATCTCTCTATATATATAGATATCTCTCTCTCTATCTCCTCTATATCTCTCTCTCTCTCTGTCTATCTCTCTCTCTCTCTCTCTCTCTCTCTCTCTCTCTCTCTCTCTCTCTCTCTCTCTCTCTCTCTCTCTGAGGTAGGTATATAGGTTTTCTTCTTTGAAGTGACCAGACTTTAATATGTTGATCCTTATATAGTCTATGATACTGCTATAGGTTAATTCTGTTCACATTAAAAGCTAATTAATGAAGGAAACCTGCTATCACAGACATGGTGGCAGCATAACCTCTGAAAGGACATAATGACTGGCCACACATGCGCTTAATATCTCACTATCTTCTTCCAGTACTTTAATAAACGATTGTACCCCTGGTAACAATCTGGAAATATTAACTGAAAAAGGTAGTTTGTTCAGATAGACATTAATGATTTTATACAGACCACATATGAGCTGCAGACTAGAGTGTGAAGCATTAAAACACAAACCAAATGAATAGTGTAAAGCTCACGTACTCCGTAGCCAAAGACTCTGCCTTTCATTATTACAGTATTAGTATTTTGTAGCTTCACTTATTTAGTGGTGCCAGTACCACGAGCGCCAGTTGATTACAATCAAGTCATTGGCTGCGCGTTATTACGTCATTTCCTGGCGTCCTGGCGTCCGGGGCGAGAGAGCCGCCAGTGTTCAGTCCGTACGGCAGGCAAACCGAGAACATACCAACCAAACAAACGTTACTGGTTTCCTGTTACACGGGTGGAAATATTTTTTGCGAGCTTGCCATAGTTTGGAAGTAACACCTAGAAGAGGAGCGGGATAATATTGAATTCTGGACGCATGACAGGAACACTAAAATAACTTTTTTTCCTTCTTTTTTTTCAACGTCGGTTAGTATTTCTTCCTCAGTTGGTTCCGCGGTATTGGATTAAATGAGAAAATTGAGTGTTCAGGTGTCGCGAAGCCTGTCCTGGAGCTGTTTATGGTGAGACGGACACAAGAGACGCGGTAGCTCAGCAGCCACCTGACCTTCTGGAAAATAAGTCGGTTGCTAATGACACTCAAGCTGAGAGCCTTTCATGGCGCATTAATCTCCCTGACGAAGCGGGCGCGTTTCCACGAGGCTGTGAGTTACATAACTTGTAGTAACTGAAAATTAAATTTGATACATTTGAAATTGAATTAGTTAGACCTTATTCACCCTTAGACTTTAATCCCCCAATCAAATCCCGAGCAATAGTTAATCTGTCTGAGCCGGACACCATGTATGTAACCGGAGCGCAGGTCCTCCAGCGCTCGTGATGACCGGTGCCGGTCTCATCCCGCGCCCCCAGCCCGGAATGCGCGCTCTCTAACCCGCCCCAGTGTGGCGCCGCGTCCCGGTCACACCACCAGGATGAGCAGCACCGACCTGGAGCGCATGTCGCTCAGCTCCTCGGCGAACTCGGTGGCTTCCAGCGCGCGGACGCTGTCGGCCAACGTGAGGAAGCTCCACAACGCGCTCAACCTCCTGCTCAACGACTTCGAGAGAGAGCAGTTCATCCACTGCCTCAACGTCTACCACTCTAAACGCAACGTGTACGACCTGGTGCAGACCCTCAACGTTATCCTCAACGCGCCCAGCAAGCGGCAACTTCTGCCCATGCTGCGGCTAGTCATCCCCCGCTCTGACCAGCTGCTCTTCGAGCAGTACACCTCCGAGGGTCTTTACCTAAAGTCGGATTTAGTTGCGAACAACGGTGACGTCGAACCGCCGCCGGAGGACTTCCCCAGCGCGAGCCCGACGCCCCCCGCGCACATCTCTCGCCAAACAAGCCGCCCGAGTGTCAAGTTGCGTTGCGGGGCTCGCCGGACAGCTTCAGCACCAGCAGCGACGGGACAGCTCCCCCGGTGCCTCTGCTCGGCCGGAACTTCAGCACCAGCAGCGACGGGACAGCTCCCCTGGTGCCTCTGCTCGGCCGGGACTTCATCCACGAGCCTCCGGGGGAGCTGCGCCAGGTCACCATGAAGCGCCACAAGAGCAACGAGGGTCTGGGCTTCAGCATCCGCGGCGGCTCGGAGCACGGCGTCGGGATCTACGTGTCCCTGGTGGAGCCCGGGAGCTTGGCGGAAACAGGGTCTGCGGATCGGCGATCAGATCATGAAAGTCAACGACAAAGTTTTCGACAAAGTCACGCACGCTGAAGCAGTCAAGGTAGGTTACCGTCTCAATTTGTCAATTTTTATATTATTATTATTCATTTTTTGTTTGTTTTTTCAAATGCAACAAACCCGGACACCTGCAGTTTTAACTAGTAGCACTTTTGTTGTTCGGTTTAAAGGAGTGGATAAATAAATTTCTCCCAGCAACGCATTGAACACGATCACATATGAAAATCAAGGCAACAAGGGCTATTTGCTGTGGTCGTGTCATCCCAACGCATTTGCTGTGTAATGTATGCTCGTGTCTCCTGTAGCCTAAATCATGCATTTGGTCTCGGTGATTAAAATGATAATAAGCCCAATTTGTTGGAGGAGCTAATTTTGTTGGTAGTAAGTAGCTCTGGTTATTTATAACGCCAGCGTAGACGTGTAACAACAACATCTGAGTGTGAAATGTATATTACGACTTCTGCTGTTGAAAGCTCATGAGTAACTACATCCTTTGGAAGCAGGTGGTAACCATAAAATCTTGTGTGTTGGGTATGCATTTGCCATATATTAAGAATAAAGAATGCATTCTTTCTCACCACTCTTGTTAATGGTACTTAATGTGAAGATGAGACGACATAAGAGTTTGTGTTGCTTGTATAGAGTGAAAATAATGTAGGACTGATTTCTTGGTCTCTTGAGCTGTCCAAGGTTCTGAAAAAAAACCCTCAGTGTTTTCTCCTAGTCCTGCCCCCCCTTCTATTTTTGCTTCTCTCCTTTATCCTTCATGATTGATTTTGTGATTACACTCATTTAGTCCTGTTAGACCATGGTGTACTTGTATCATAAGATTAACAAATCCTTTAAAAACACGAAACTCAGTTTGAGCACATCTGTAAAATATATTTCTCCTTCCTTATGATTGTACCTTTGTTTAGAGAACTCATAACATTTAAGAGTTCCTTGGATGTTTCATACTGTGTTCCTTTGAACAATCCTTTTCTCTTATTTCATAATCATATTCATATGATGGCATGTAGGCACGTGTCTTAAAGAGAACAAATTTTAATCTCAACATTACTTTAGTATAAATAAACTAAAAGATTAAAAGGAAAAACTAATGTTTAACTTGCACCAACAGTGCAAAGTCATCTGTTCATCCAAAAACATTCACATTGCCTACAGATATGTAGCCAGCACAAATTGAATTATATATGTATGTATGTATCTATGTATGTATGTATGTATGTACGTGTGTGTGTGTGTGTGTGATTTTTGAAATACCATAGTCTGTGGCTGATGAAAATAAGTGACTATAGCTGGGATTGAATTATTTCTAACCTGCACTGGTCTTGGAATAAGTCATAACAGTCCCCCAGCCCCCAGATTGGACTGTTATAATGAAGCTTATGTAAGGCTCACCCATAAAGCAATACCCTACATGAAGTCAATCCAAAGTATTTCTGTGTAAAGCTTGGAGACAAATTGCGATGCTACACACACACACAGATATATGTGTATATATATATATATATATATATATATATATATATATATATATATATATATATATATATACATATATATATGTACGGACATATAAAATTACACTTATTGTTCCTCTTCTTTGTTTTTGTACTTCTATTTTGCTGCTGTTATTTCCCTCATGATAAGTGGCTTTAAGTTGTGGTGAAACAGTGTAACTTTATTTACATAGTAGTCTGTTCTCAGCATATTTAAAAGGACCTGATACTCTGCAGAGTAAGTCAATTTGTTCATATGGATTTAAAAAAAATTGTAGAAAGAAGGCTATTGAAGTGAGATGGTCATTTATTTCTTTATCTGTAGTTTCTGCAAGTCAACTCTTGCACACTTAATTCTTGCACAAATCATCAATAAAAACCTTCTGTACATATTTATTTATCCTTTTCCAAACTGTTTTCTCCACATTTATTTCTCTTCTGGGGAGCTTGCTGATGCTTCTGTAAAGCATGCAGGTCATTCATTAGGCTGGTGGCTCTGCTTGATTTTCACACTAGGAGATAAATTAAATTTACTGATCTAGCCTCTTATCACTTCATTTCTATGTTACCCCATTTTCTTCTTTATTCTCACACTGGCGGTAGATCTCATTTCTCAAAGCTCCTTTCCTTGCCAGCCATTTAATATGGCTGTATTGATAAGTAGTTGTTATAATGCTACCACTGCTGCTTGGCCTGCTATTGTCATCAGCTTGACAGGCCAGGCAACCAGCCAGGAAGAGAAATCCTGACTGAGATAAAATCCCTCTGGAGATCCTCAATGCTTCAGTTCAGTTATCTTTATGTGTTCTCAGTTTATTTAACAGTAAATTATATTCCTCATTTCTAAAATGTTCAGAATTTTATCATTTTAATTTATGCCAGTATATCAATACAAACAGATTTTGTTATTTAGACATTGCTATATTTGTAATCAGGAAACGATACCAGGTAATGTTGTTTTTAACTGGCGTGCTAGCACCTTACCTCCAAGGATTAGAGTCATTGCAAACGTCAGTGATGTGTTGGGCAAGCAAAATATTTGCAGCTGTCTGTAGCTCTGCTGAACAGGGTGAAAAAAGAAGTTCCTCTGCAGTGAATTGGTATTCCACTTACAATGTGCTAAAATAAAAACAAAAGCAAAAAAAAAAAAAAAAAAATCTTACTCAAGGGAGTCGCAATCTGACCATTGAGCAGCTGATTGATTCTGAAAGCACTTGCTCCTTGTTTGACTACTGTGTTTGCTCAATAATTGCATCTGTAGTTAAGGAGTCAACAAACCACAACACTTTCATATACTTCTTTAACGGTTAATTGACTGAATGCAAATCACTTTCATAAATCTTTTTTGATTTGTTTTATTTGTTGTCATTTCTTTATAAAATCCGTATAGCTCATAATCAGCACTCTTCGGTCACGGCTAAGCCAAGTTGCTGTTTTTAAACTCGAAAGTGGATATAGCAGATGTAGTGATTCTTCTTTTTTATGTGTTGTTCATGTTTCACTATTTAAAAGTGTTTACCAAAGCTTCAGTTCCATCACTTGGGGTTGAGCTGAACTAAACATGATGCAGTTTTGCAGGTAGTGAGCTCAGGTCAGGAAAGGATCTATCACACAAGGCAAAATGAGAGCATTGTTTTAAAACAGAATCCAGCTCAATAATAATTTCCCTTTTTTCTTTCTTAAAGGAATAATCTGAAGCTCAAACAGCTTCCAACAAATTTTGCTTAACTGCAAGCCCTGACAGTAAATTGATGTTAATCCAAATAGCTAATAAAGCAACACCTGGCTATTAGAATTAAGAAATCGAATTATAAGGCTGACTCCAAATCAAGTCATGAGACATTTGCAGTACATCATGGTAGACATCTTTAAAGAGTAAAAAGATGTAATATAAAGTAAAAATGCACTGCATGTGATAACTTTAGTTCCTACCACTGCATAACAACACACAGGTTATGTACTTTCAAATTCTACACAGCAAACGCTCTGAAGCAGGTCTGCATGTTAACAGCATCAAGAAAGACAGACTTCTGTAACAACTGTGGAATCAGCTCAGAGCTATGAATCATTTTATACTGTAATGAGATTTCTTTCCACCTCTTCCCAGCTGATCAACACACTGAACATTAGCAGTCTACAGAGCTTCTCCAGGCCGCCCAGCTCCCATCCTCTACATTTATGATCAAGTCCCAGTGATCAGACCCAGTCAATTTAGACTACCTAAGTATTAATCTGCTCAAACTGGACCAAGGACACCAACAATTTGCATGATTTCTCATGATTACTCTAGTTAAGGATCCGAACTATGAAAGAGAAAAGCAAAACACAACTATGCTATACATGAAAGTCATTTCCAGCTATTGTCTCTTTTTCACTGTCTCCAGTTGTTTGTCTCTCTGCCCTTTTGTTCCTTCCCGACAACCTCCTTGGTCTTGAAACCAATCAAATTAAGAAGTAAGAGAGATTGGCAGTCTGTGGCCGATGGCAAGACAAGACTGCATCTCCTCCTGTTGTTGTGTCTCTGGGCAGAATAAAACAATTTATGTCCCTATTTCTATTCTGTCACATCTCCTCACCGTACAGCACGCCAAAGAAAAGATGATGATGAAAAGTTGCATTGTGTTGGCTAAATGCTGATGTGGCAGCTAACCCTGTCAGTACTTCTAGAAGCAGGGACCCGGATAGACTCTTCACAGGCAGCGGGATATTCAGCTGTAAGCCCTTGACACCTCATCTGGGAGAAACAACAATCTCATCAGGCAACACAGGCTTTGTACGGTGTAGTGGATTGAGTAGAAGTATGAGGGTGGGGAGGAAACGGTGTGAGTGGGTAATTTTCTTTAGACAAACAGATGCAAAGACTTCTTAATAGTCAATGTTGCTGCTTGTGCTGTTTGAGGAAATAGGCAATACTGTAACTACCGAAAGAATGAAAGTATCCACTTTTATTTATATAAATAATCAGATTTTGTTGTGTGGACTTTAAAGCCGCACCAGATCCATGTTTAGCTGCTGGGGAAAAGAAATGTCTGTTTATGCAGCAAGCAAAGATGGATCTGTACCATCATTTGCAGCTACAAGTATTATTCACTGTCCTTTTGTGTCCATTTTGTTCCACCTCATTTGAGGTTTCGTTGCTGCCGGCTAATCTGTCGAGCAATATAAAACTTCCATATATGTCTGAAGAAAAGTTTGCAAAAAATGTGTACTGTCTCTCAGTCCATCTATATTCTTCAAAGCAGGCACACGTTTTCTTGTTTAACTTATGGGAGTCTCCGTTTCTGGAAATTGCAGTGCATCTCTTGCTGTTGAGACTAGCCGGGGACTGAATCATCTGTCAAACTACCATGAAGTCCTGCTCTCTGACAATGTCAAAAGAGAAGAGAAATGATGAGAGAAAAAAAAAATTCTGACTTCTTCTAGAGCCTGACTGGAAAATGTGCAAGTTATAGACAAATTGCGCATGTGTGGGAAACTTTCCTTGCAGCACCAGTCTCACTGTTGAGAGCTGAGACTGACTGTCATGCTTGCCAGAGTGAAAGCATCTTCAAAGCTGCTATAACTGAAGAGTTTGAGTATCTTGAGACCCGGCCTCTGACTATGACATGAGTTTGTCGCTATGTCCAAACTACTTTTTCTGAAAGTTCCAATAATTACTCACTTTTCACAAGTATTATAACATGTAACAAATACTTAAATCTATAATTTGTTAATTTATTTGGAAGTTTTAACTGACAAAATCGCAAAGGAAACAGATTGCATTGTCTTTACTGATCATATTCATTGTATTCAGAGAAAAAGAAATCTAGGATTTGATGCTAGCATCTGTAATTTCTTGGCATTGGCACTGATGGACCATCACTGATGCTAGTGCTGGGCGGTATACCGGTTCATACTGAATACCAGTGTTTATTATTCTTATGATATAATTTTTCATATACCGTAATACCGGTGAGTATGTACTGTAGCGTACACAACGTTGGGAACGCCGTGTGGCGTTCCCAACAGTCCCCTGCCAAACATTGTTTGACAGGGGACTGTTTTGCAGTTGCACTGGAGGCACAACACACTACTAGTTTATGGTTAAATGGTGATGGCTGCAAACAGCAAAAGTCCTGAAGTGGAAGCTCCAGAACGGCAACATGAGACTTAGGAACTTCTTCCTTAATGAGGAGCCGTGTCTGTCGTGTGGAAGTTCTTTGGATTTAAAAAAGACCACGTCCAACAAACTAGAATAATCTGCAAATGTTGCCTAGCTAAAGTTGTAGCCGCGGAAGGCAACACCAGCAATCTGTATTAATATTGTTTACACCCTGCTACAGGATAATCCTTTTTTTTTTCAAAACTTGAATATTGCAAGTTGCATACTTTGTTTACTATTTATTTGTTGAAATATCTCGAACGTTGTTTACATTGTGTAGTTAATGTTGATTTTTTTTACAAAATGTTTTTTCAAGTTGTTTGCAAAATTTGAAAAATAAAAGGGTTCTGTATTTTAACTGCAACTATCATGCATTCTGATTCATTCACTTAATTAGAATCACGAGTGCCACCTCTTTGTAAATAGTATCATTTTGTGAGGCCATGCAAACCTGTATTAATACTAGTGTAGATATCAATGTTTTTCTACAATATTCACTCCTTGTGACAGTAAAATAGGTAATTCTAAGCCAATTTACTGTAGCAGTTCCTCTCTAAATGATTAGAAAATGTGGTTAACACCCAGTTATGCCTTCAAAAAAAAATACTGTGATATACCGTGAAACCGATAGGATTTTGAAAAATACCGTGATATAAATATTTGGTCAAACCGCCCAGCTCTAACTGATGCTGATGTTTTTTTTTTTCCCTATCTTTTACTGATAAAAGCCTGGATGATTGCTTTCAGCTTTGACACTTAGAACCTGATGTCTGTTTTTAAAAAAAGCAAAGTGAAACATGCAGTCATCTGGCCACAGAATATGTGTCACTGTCTTTTCTTCCATCTGA
The DNA here is from genome assembly GCA_018398805.1 of Hirundichthys speculiger. NCBI lineage: Eukaryota > Metazoa > Chordata > Actinopteri > Beloniformes > Exocoetidae > Hirundichthys > Hirundichthys speculiger. The sequence goes on along the minus strand of JAGFBZ010000627.1, from coordinate 637,089 downwards.
GATAAGCTTGTCCCCAAAAAAATCAATAGCGTTACTGTTCTGGTATACGTCTTCTTCCTTGTGTGATGCAGTTTCAGGTTACATTTTAGGTGCAGCAACTGACTGTGTGGAGTAACAATGATTTCCCATGGTTCTTCCATGTGTATGTATTGATCATGTAACATGGCAGTTTTTCATTCAGTGGTGCCTGTGGGCTCAGGCGTCACATCCAACAGTGGTTTCCAGTCCTTAAAATGAAACACTGTGGTCTTTTTTCCAAATCTTTTACAGTAGTATTCACGGTTAATCTTTAATCTCTTAAATTCTTTGCAGTTCGGACTTAAATTCTTTCAGTTGCTTATTCTGTGATGGAGTTTGACACAATGTGGTCAGCCAGAAACTTTTCTCGCTCGCTTCCTGACACCGTCACCTGTCACCAGTTAATCTGCTGTACAATATTTCAGGATGGTTTTACTTGAGTATTGTAGACTTTCTGTCTTTACATCTCTCTCTTTTTTCTTTCTCTCTTTCTTCTCTCTCTCTATTTTGTCAAATATCTCCCTAACTTTTTTTGTGGTGTTTCTGGTGTCAAATTCAAATTTGTTCATGTTTTTAAAACAATGAAGTTAAGAACACTGAAAATCATTTCCTCTGGACCAGAGTCTGTTCAAAGGTTCAAACAAATGACACATAAACATCTGTTGTAGCATTTTAGAAAACGTCAGAACTTTTGTGGAAATGGGCCTGAAATCTAATCACACTGAGCAGTATACAGTATGGCTAACGGGTCACCAGTGTCTAGATTAGTCCACATCATATTGTCTCAGAGTCACAGAGTTGACAAATGTCAGTCGACCTTTGTGATCATTCGAGTTGCGCTGGTGAAAATATCAGAAAAGGTGAAATGTTTCTCCATTCAGCCCTTAACATCTTTTAGTCAAATACGCTTAAAGACACAATTAACCTTCAGCTGATTGAGAGGCTTTCTGTAAGGGATTATGCGATATGATGCATATTTCTGAATATCAATGAGCTCTCATGCTGTTATAAAAAGCACAAAAGCTCCGTAGGCCTCAGAGGATGCACAGAACGCTTACTACGTAGACCAAACAAGTTAATTATTTGTTTTTTTGACCTCTTTTTGCAATGTCTTCATTCGTTACTGCGTCTGAAAGCGGACTTGTTTACACAACCATCTTGCTCTTGTTTCAGACTGAAGTCTATATAAGAGGTGTCTTTACAGATGAATGTGTAAATTCCTAAGATTTTATGCCGAGAGAAATTATTTTTATGTACAGTGTACTTAAGTGTTCTTAAGAATACAGTGGCTAAAAGATATTGTTTCCCCTGACTAGCAGCGAGCAGATCTTAATGAATTTCTCTGTGTAAACTGCAGAGACTGTTTGTGTTCATGCTTTAGTTCCTGATTTAATGAAGGGCCATTTGGGCTGACAAAAAATTCTGTTTGAAAAGATTTGCATATCAAGTTTTGTTTACAAGAAATGAAAAGAAAAAAGAAAAAAGAAAAAAAAAGTAGTCTAGCCAGGGTGTTATTTATTTTTGTTTTTGTGTGTATGTTTTTTAACAAGTAGTGTTAATGAGAATGGATTTTCTGTGGTGCGGTAGAAAACTAAAGCTCAGAGTTTTTCAGATGAAGTATTAATCAAGGGAATTTAATTGGATAATTTAACTATTTTTACTTTGACACTTGCTGTGAAAATAAATAAAGTGAAAGTGAGTTCACTTTATTTTGATGGCAGCGCATAATAAAAGTTTAGTTCAGCTTCCAAATGATATATTTTTGGTTCCTTTTTCCACTTGTCCTTGTGTATTATTTTCTCATAATCAAAAGTGCATGGAACATGATCATTGAAACTCAAACAAAAACAGGATTTAATTACGACTATTTATCTACTATTTAGTTTATTTGCATAGCTCCAGTTCACAACAAGTGTCATCTCAGGACACTAACAGAGGACAAACAAGTTCTATATAGGTCCAATTAAAAACAATCCAATTCAAATAAATTGCAATCCAGTTATATTCTGCTTAAATCCGATTACCTGTCTGTCTTCCTTGAAAGTTTTCTTTTGCTTGTGTTCAGCAGCTTCTTCGTCACTGGTGATCCAGGGTTTGTAAATGAGGAAGAACCTCACTAACCTATTGGGAATGGTGTTGTCCGTATGCTCAGTCTCAGCACTGATGTCATTTACACGAGTAGAGGAGGTTGCAGAAACATCATCTCTCCACTTAATTCTCATCAGCATGCTCACTGCAGCGTTTTGGATCGGCTGGAGGTTTTCCAGAGAAATCTTCGGACAGCTTAAGGATAGCAAAGTGCAGTAATCCAATCCTAAAGCAACAAATGCACGGACTTGTGTTTCTGCATCAGCTTTTTTCAGTATGTGTACTAGTGTTGTTTTGTTGATAGAGTAAATTGTTTTTATTGTTAATTCACATGTGCAACTGTTGATATATCATATAACACCCGGCAGACTCAATCAGACTGTGAAGCTCTCACTTACACAGCCAAGGCCACAGTTTAAATATGTTTTTTTTTTTAATCTGGAGTCATTAATTCTTTATTATGTCAGCTTTATATTTATGAGTTGGTGAGCACTTCTGAACATTTTTCTTCTTAAAAATCTTAAAAATGTAATTTAAAGTTCTTAAGAAAATCAATGTACTTCCCTAATTTCCCATAAACCCCTGTCCACAGTCGAGCCAGCTGCCTCAACAAAGTCAACAACATTATTCTTGTAAAGTAAGAGCACTGATACAGATCATTGTAGTTGTGCCGCTGCTGCCGATAACTGAAGAAAGCAGACTGAGGTATTGAACTGGGGAGAGTGCTCTGATTAATTTAAATGAAGGTGTTGATATCACTTAGCACCTGCTCCGCTGGCCAACACTTACATGGCCGGTGGTGCTGACTGGCATCCAGCTGTGACTGCACGCTTGTCTCGCTAATAAGATTTATTACTGAGACTTGAGGGATCTGTTCTTGTTCTTCATTTTCTACTTCTTATTTTTTTGCCATTGTTCTTGTTTTTGTCCTCCTTGTTGTTTTTGTTCCTCATGTTCTTGTTTTTCTCTTCGCTCTTGTTTTTATTTCTCTTGTTTTTCTGCACCCCCCCTGCTCACAGACTCAGCTCACTCTCTCAAGAATGGAGCTGCATTTCCATCAGCTGCTTCCATCCAGTCCTGTGGTCTGAAACACTTGACATTTTTCCTTTTCTGCCATAGAGGTTCCACCACAATTCACCCTTTGCCTATATTTTTGTTTAGCATTTTCTGAGTCCGAACGTCTTAGAATTACAGCTTTCACATGAAACGTTCGAAGCTTCACTGTAATCCCACACAGTCACAAACCACAGTAAGTAAATGCTTGGAAAGTGGTGCGATTATTAAGGTGACCTCAACAACGGAGCTTACTTCATCAATCATAACCTCCTCTTAAAGTCTTTATATCATTTCCCACCACTCTTAAGAGTGCTTTTACATATGAGACAATATTTTTTCCCCACACAGTGAAATAAGTAAGAGTTTCGTTCAGTGATGAGGTGTTACTTAAAGGAGCGTAAGTGTTTCCCAAACCTTTAATCATTTGAAAGTGTAGAAGAGACTGAACACTGTGCCAGCGCTTAAGCTGCAGCGTATGAAAGGCTGAGAGGAAAGAAAATGAAAGGACAGGAAACGAAAAAAAAAAACAACCCACACATAATGAATAAACGCTGGTGAATAATGAGGCATTGGCTCTGTGACATAACAGTGAACGCAGCTCTATAGAAAATCAAACTCATCAGGCATTTTACATGAGATGTTTGGCTTTACTGGCCATATTCTGGCAGATTTTCAACCATGCGTCTTTCCCTCCCAGTAAATAGAAACATCTAAATTTATTCATTAATTTTTAATTTATTTTAAACGATTCTTCAGGTGTATTTGTTTCTGTGATTATAACACAGAATACTTATTAATTCATTTAATTAGGTGAGTGGTTAAATTGACATGAATATACTGTATTATTTGAGTATAACGTTTAGGGCTGTAGCGATACACTAATCTCGTGATACGATACGATACACAATATTCAGTTCACGATACGATATATATCGATATTCATCTTATAATACATTTACATCATTTTCTGAAAGATTTTAAAGGGACAAAATGATTTTGGTGACATCTTGTGAGTGTTCTAATGACTTAGTTTGAATTTATTGAACTGAAAGCATCAATTACATGTTATATGGCTGACAGGCAGCTTGCAAGTGCTGGACAAAATGAATAAAAGATCTGTTGAGAAAAATAGTTTCATTTATTTAAACAGTGCAAATTGTTGCTTGCAAGTTTTTAAAGGTGGGACACGGGGGTTTTGAAAGAAGCTTAGAATATCGATACCCGCGGCTGAAATATTGATACTCGATAAAATATCGATATATATATATTGCAGAATCGATAAAATCAGCTCAGCTCTAATAACGTTTATTGGCTTTGGATGCTTGATGGTGAAGACAAAGTGGGAGATGACTGAGAAATACTGAAAGGAATAATTCTTACTTTTAATTTCAGTCTCATTTAGAACCTGACATGTCTTGATTTTTCATCAAACTGCTTTTTTTCCTTTCACTTTTTCACATGTTTTTCTGATAATAGTACACTTCCACTGCAACCTGTTCAAGCAGCCAATGTTTTGACCTTTTTGACTGTTCTCGGTTGAGTCGCTGCCGACAACCCCATACATTAGTGGGAGCCTACACCTGTGCCATTAAACACACTAAATGATGACTATCTTATCTCTGTCCTCTCGTTTGGGGTTAAATATCTAATCTTTTTGTCTATCATTCTCATTCTCTTCTGGTTAGAACACCTGAGATCCCTTACACCTGCCAGAGTCACTTTATTGTAACAGTCTAATTGCTTTTTAAAAGAACCATCAAATGCTTGAGTTCACAGTAAAGGTGTCCTCTATCCATCTCCTGGATTCTGCAGCACTGAATCACCAGAAGCCGCCATTAATATTCGGTCAGCGGGTTGAATTCTACCATTTCCTGTCACTCTACGTGCAGACAAGGAATGACTGATTCTCTTAGTCCTCAGGGTGGTCTTAGTTTCACAGACCTCTTACTTTGTTAGGGCTGAGATTAGACCCGGTTACCCCTCATGTCAAAAGTAGACAGACTGTACGCAGGAATGTCCTCAGGTATGTACTGTTGCTTGTTCATTCGGTATGTCAAGGTACAAATGCAACTACAGCTGCTCCCTGTAAGAGTCCTGCAGTAAATCATACCTTCATTGAGGTAATAAATAAGTTTTTATTGATAGTGTAGCAGCGAAGTGTTGATTCACCGCATGCTAAATGACTCACATTGACATGAAAAGCAGATACTCTGTATGAGTGGAATCATAATGCAGCTAAACATTCATCTGGAAAACCTGATGAGTTTTTTTTTTTTTGCCTTTATTAAAAAAAAAAAAACTTTTAAAGTCTGATCTGAATGTCATCATGTGTTCATTGTCAATAGTTGGATTCATCAGGTTATACTGCTTTCATCCTTGGCATTTGTATTTGCATTGCCATGGGAGAGTGTCATCCTCTTGACATCTACTGTAGCAGGAACTACCACAAAGGTGTTTGTACGCCTGTCTGTCTGGAGCTTTCGTCAAGTGTCACAACAGTGAGATGAATAAAAGAAGCTTTTTGGAGTGCAGCTGGCATAAAGTAGGACGGATTCAAAAAGGGAAAGAAATTGTTGGTATTCAGGGCTGTGAATCTTTAGGTGTCGGAAAGTTGATTCAGACTGCAAGGCTACAATTCAATCTAGTATTTGTTATCAGATCAAAAGTCTTCTCTGTCTGAAACTGATTCAAAACAATTTTGGATTCATTACTATAAAGAACTTATTCCAGTATATATTCAAGTTCACTAAGCAAAGGCAGCAGAAGTCGGCGTGAAGACAGTGTAAAGTGAATATATAATTCATAGAGTGATTGTATATTTTAAAAGAAAAAAATTTAGTACTGATTTACAAAACATTTTATTTAGGGGTTAAGTTGTCCATCAGTAGAAATATGAGTTCTTCAGTAAAAAAGAAAGAAAAAATAAATCTTAAAAGATGTTATGCAAGTAACAAGTGTAATGCAATGTGTGACGGACCAACAAGCAAGGCACAAGGACAAAGGTATAAAAAAAGTATACTCCATTTATTTTTCTCCAATTTAACAAAAATCCAACTAAACAAATTACAAAATCTTTTTTAAAAGAATGGGCCCACAAAAACACCTCAACTAACACCAACCTAACTTAAAAGATAACAAACAAAAGACTGACTTCCACAATGAACACACAGGGACATTTATACATACAGGCTAGCCTACATGAAACAAGGAGGGGAGGGGAAAGGACTGAGACAACAACAAAAAACAATGAATCACTAAACAACTAAAGCAAAACAATTTATATCTATAACATAATTCTGAAACAAAACAACCTAACACCAAGATATGCCACTACTAGGCTTCTTGAAAATGAGAGGGGAAGATTCCATAGACAGCAAGTCCCTCTGCTTCCAGCAGCCAGATGGATTGCTCCACTTCCTGACTTTCATCCAATTACAGTCCCTCTCTCCCAGCCAGTCCCTTATACCTCCAAAACAAAAAAAAAAAAGGTTAATCAACATACATAAAAAGGTGTTTGCCAAGTGTGTGCACCCAACATAGCAAACATCCTACATATACAAAAGTAACATTGAAAATAAGTTTGATGTAAAAGAAAACATACTAACACAGGACTGGTGCTGGAGGAACCTCCACACAATGAAAAAAAAGAAAGACAAAGCCAAAATTCAGAAGTAGTCTTTAAAAAGTAAAGGAAACCTTCAGTGCAGTTACCTGTAGAACCACCTTTATCTGCAATCGTTCTAGGTCACAGATTTCTGTTTATTAACAGTCTCTCATATCTTTGTGGAGGAATTTTGACACCCTTGTCTTTGATTTGAGATTGCGGTCTGGACATTGACTGGGTCGTTAGAACACCTTGGATCTTTTCTTTTTCATTCATTCTGTTGTAGATTTGCTGGTGCGTTTGTTGTAATTCTTCTTTTGCATGACTCAGTTTCAATAAAACCTTAGTTGCTGAAAAGACTCTTTGTCTCTAAGATACTTTGTGTTTTTTTGTTTCTTTTCTTTTTTTTTTTCAATTTCCCACTAATGAACTGTAACAAATAGCCTCCCGGAGGATAATAAAGCTGATTTTGAGTTCATGGTTTACTCAATGACTGCAAAGTGTGCAGGTTCTGTGGCTGCAAACCCAAATCATCACTCTTCCACCTCTGTGCTTGAGAGTAGATATTTTGTGTTTGGGTTAGTGTTCTGTGATTGCTTTTGACCAAACAAGGACGCTGCACGTTCAGTCCAAAGATCTTCACTTTAGTGACGTCTGTGCAGAGGACATTGTTCAAAAAGTATTTTGATTTGTTCAGATACTTCTTTATGAACCGAAGCCACGCTGCCGTGTCCTTTTGAGAGCAAGCCTCCAAAACAAGCCACACTTGTTCACTTTGTGTTAAAAGTTATGTGACTGTTTTTTTTTGGGAAAGGAAGACAAATATAACAAATCTATGTATGATCAAAAGAAACCAATTTAAATGATCTCCTCATGAGAAAAAAAGACTTCCTGTAAAATGTGAATCCCTGTGATGTGTGAGTTTTTAAACAGAGGTGCAATAAAAGCACTGCTTGTCATCTTAAGAAGACTGACTGGGTTTTAAAAACTCCAGGGGGGGCTGTGTATTTCTCAATTACTGAATAGTGTTCAAAACAACATACTGAGATGGAGACAATAAACAAAAACCTAAATCCTCTTCTGTGTGTCCGTTAGATTGCATTATTTCTTTTACACTGCACTTCCTGTGCTGGCCAACTGTGATCTGTTAGTTGGTCCAGATGTCTCTTTTATGTTTGGGACAACCGGAGAAGAGCCTTGCTGGTCATCTGATACCACAGCGCTGCCTTATCTACGTTCTAGCCTCACACACACAGAATCCTGCATACCGTCTGCCACCCTTTCAATACCTTGAAAGAGACATAGAAACCCAGAGAATAAGAAGTAAAACAAGGATTTGTGAAGAAAGAGAGGGTCAGCTGAAGGTCTGTTGCAGTGGGCTGATCCATTCAATTATTTGATAAGGTTTTTACTCAGAGTGCAGGTGACACACATAACAGAGCTGGCTTGTACTCTTGTCTGCTGGAGGAACGTGATCGGCAGTTGAGCCTGACGAGGGTCCCTGAGAGTGAATAATTTAAGAGAGTGCTGTCTTGTTGAGTGTTCAGTTGATTGATGTCTGTTTTATTGGTGTTTTTTTTTTCTTTTTTATTTAGTCTCTACAGTCACATTGTTCATTTAAGTGCAGCGGTTCAGAATTCATGCAGAGAGCTTCATTTTAAAGAAGGGGGTCTACATTTATTCAAAATAAGAGCGCTATTTGTAATTTTTCCACCTTGCAACATGACAGAACAACTCAAGGATTATGAGGGCTTTCAATTTAAGTGCTTTAAAAAGGAGTACAAGCGACGATGTGATGGTTAATTACATGCATACGCACCGGGAGAGCCAAGCTGCTGCTGTCATATGATGATGGCAGTCATTTGAAGTTGTTCCCTGGTGACAATGAAACTTTGCGAAAGTTCTTTGTTCATACAAATGTATATTTCGGAAGTGAACATTGAGGGAGGGATCACATACTTTTCCCTGCTCAGAAAGATTTACATCCTTAATTTAGACTCACTTGTGAAGCGCATGCGCTTGTGCTGCGGATCGAGGAAAAATGCTGTCCATGTGTGCTGATGTTTGGGGTGATACGCTGGCTTTACCAGACAGAGTTCGCAGTAGATATTTTTATTATATTTATTTTTTTATTTTGTTAAGAAGTTCAAAAAATACATTTTAGACAGCTGTGGTGTTTGGCTCTTCATGTTTCTTTTAAATGCACACCATTAGCAGTTGGGGCCTTGCAGGAGTGAAGCGTACCGTTTGAATATTCAACACTTATTACTCATTCCTATTAGATGTAACTCGACAGCTTTTCTTCATGCATGCACAGATCTATGAATATGGAAATTAGGTCCAAAATCTATCTCGACCGCTCACTTGTTTACATGCACAGTTTAGTTGCCGTGATTGAGCGTTTGCTTGACGAGTCTGTTTAACTGGACTGTTTTCTTTGGCCCAATATTTGTTCATGCGAAGACAATCGATCTACTGGCTGTAGTATGTCACTCTCGAACACAATAGTTCAGGCTTTTAGCTTTTTTAGCATATTGAGTTTCCTGTTTACCCATTACACAACACACCAAAACGTCAGATGGAATCTTTGGTTTAGCTGGCGGCAGCAGATTGGAACAGTGGTGAACTTTGGACCGAACAGACTTTCGATTTTGTTCATCTTAATTGTCCTGTAAGCTGTAGGTTTTTTTTTTTTTTCTTCTTTATGCTGCTTCTTGTTTGGGGCAGGAATATCAGCACTTATGACTGCATTATCTAGCTGTGTTAGTGCAACTATAAGAAGTTTGATCTGGTCTAAGTTCAGTTGCATTTTACAACACCAATTCCAAAAAAAGATTTGAGTGTAAAATGTAAATAAAAACAGAATTTTTAAATCTAAGCCCATATTTTAATCCCATTTTGAAATTGAGACACTTTTCCATTTCATGGAAAATATTAGGTCAAAATTACAATTTCAGTTAAAGTAATACAATAATTAAGTTTTTCCTAACACCAAGTAAACGTAGTGACTGAATTTACTACTGGAGTAGTTTATTATAAAGGATGTTCCAAATGGAGTTTAATTGATGATGTGTCTTTTAGCTTCTAGGAAACACTATACAGAAATGTTAACAAGGTTAAACATGGCCAAAGTCTTGTAAAACAAGTGATCCAAAACCTTTTTTTTTCTATTTACAAATCTCCACTGTTCAATCCAAAAAGCATCTACAGGGATCTCCTGCAGATAGAAATCCACTAACACTGTAACTTGTGAAAAATGAACAGACAAGTCAGAAAAGGGGCAAAGCCAAATGTTTTTTTTCTTCTACATTTCTCTCTGGTCATTTTGTCAAACTGCACTTGCTCTCCATCTTTGGCTCTTTACCTTTGTTTGCTCATTTCCACTTTCTCTCTCTGTCTATCGTTCAATCATGGCTAGCCATTTGAGCACTAGGACTTGCACATGGACCCACAGAATACACACTGATGCTACATTTTCTGTTCTCTTACATGCAGAAGTGCTTTTAAAGACACACCTGAGCAGAACACAAGCTTAAAAACATCATTCTGTCAAACAGGATTGTGGGGCTTGCACAAAATAGAAAAAAAATAGACGTGTGCATATTCAATTATTTTAAAGGTTGATTTATTGTAATCTACTCTGCCAGCGGTCCAGATATGAGATGGTTGATGGCTGTCACAGTGGCTGTCAAGTAAAGCTGGGACGGGAGTTATTAGTGATGATGTTGATGGTATGTAACGCTTCATAATACAAGTCTAGTACATCAAGCCACTTATTGTGCTTATGTTAACGACTTAAAATTGTCATCTCATCCCTGCATCTTAAAATAATCACCTATTGATGCAACCCTTATTTAACCAGGGAAACAGGACGCTTGCAATATAAAATCTCATTTGTGAGAGTGCACTTTGCACATTAGTGTAATTTTGGAGGAAACATTATCTACTAAGATATATGACTACAAAACCAGGAGGTGTGGGGTTCAGCAGAAGAAAATAGTTAGTGTTGTGCAATAGAGCATATAAAGTGCTCATTTAGTCAGAAGGGGGTTATTACCAACTGTCTTGAGAGATAGCTGCTAATAACCAGAAGGGAATTTAACAAAGTAAATAAATTGATATGGGGCACCACCTGATAAATCAGGAAAAATGGACTAAACGGCATAATCAGTCTCAAAGTGGCTGTTGGTCTATACACAGCAAATTTTGGTCTTTGGAATAAACTCCATGTGAGTTAAAATCAACTCAATCTGAGAGTACATGCGTGACCATCCATTGACTCCACAGGAGAGTTAATATAACTCTGCTTTTGGAGTTGATCTTTTACCCCCTATTCAGAGTTAAAACTGAACTCTTCTTGGTGTTAAAATACTACTCTTTAGAGAGTAAAATGTGACGCTAGAATGGAGTTGATTTTAATATTAACTCTTAACTGGTGTTAAAAGCCAACACTTAATATATAGTCAATTTAACACTATTTAGAGTTGACATTAATTTTATATGCGAAAATTATTACACTGAACATTTTACTGTGTACGACAGATTTATTTTATTTATTTAACAATTCATACAGTGGAGGTTTAAAAATTCCATCCTGTATGAAAACATTTCAATACAGTGCCATCTAAACACAGAAAGATGTCACAAAACATCTATATTCAAAACACACTGGTAGCCAAAAGCAGGGCCAAAGTTGTGTATAATAATGCCTTTAACACATTACTTCACAGTGTAAAATCAAGTCTGCAGGACTATGAAAAAACTCTGTAGTGCAGGACTGTATAACATAAAACTTCCACAAAACTTCCCATACAGAAAACAAATTAGAAAATGCAACTTTCTGATACAATATATAACTGTGAATCAGACCCATATGACATTTGGGCATCAAAACATTTGAAATGTCTTAATCTCTCATTTTCTATTACCAGTATCTTCCTGGGTATGTGCTCATTCACTTGAAAAGCATGGAAATGATCATGGAAATAAGTTTCATCATGTTCAATCAAAACAAAAACAACTTTACCATTGTGCAAATGATTGAGGTTATTTTGCTGAAAATGGGCACATTTTCATCAGTGCCTGTGCAAACAAAAAGTCCCACGCGATATTCAATTCCAGAACATTTTACCCACTTTGTCAGATTTACAGTGGACTTACAGACTTAAACAGCTCATCAAACGCACCCAAGGATGTACATGACTGACACGGTAGAAGCTTTTTGTCCAAGACGATGTAAAAGCTGGAAACCTGTGCCTTTGAAGTCCCTGAGGCAAGGAGATATGGCTGAGGGTTTCCTTCTGCAGTCATGAGATGATCCTCAAGGCTTTGAAATGACTAAAACACACAAAAACAACAACAACAATTTGTTAGAATGGGGCATGATCTGCAATATTTGGAAAAGCATTGTGATCTTGACAAATCTTGTGAAATTTGACCAGATGATCTGTTGCCTCTTCGACACTGATCTTCTTGGGTCGCTTTCTTCCAGCTGGTTGTGGAGTCAGAAGATGCAGAAGAACAAGAATAGAAGCAATGCCACTGTCCCACCCTGGAGACACAAAAAAACAGCACAAGTGCATATTTGAATGAATATTTAAATAATAATCTGCTTAGGGCATTTCTAAAGTATTTCTGTTTTAACACTTCTCTCTCTGAAAGGTTTTTAAAAAAAAGTAAAGATAACAAGCTTCTTTAAGAATGGATGAATTGTGCCGCTTTTGTAATGAACAGAAAAGGCATAAAACATTTTACAATGACTTAGTAATTAATCAATAAAATACATTGTGTAACTGCATTAATATTTTGATAATGAGTGTACCTGGATCATCAGCAGTGTCAGGTCCTTCACCCATGGCAGACTTCAGATGCTGTTTCAGGAGAGTAGTCTCTTTAAGGCTCCTGGCCTCCTGGATGACTTTGTCTTTAAAAGCAGTGTTCCATTTTTCCAGGAACCTTGAAGCAACCTCTGCTCCAAACATCAGTGTGAAGTCTTGCAAAATCTAAATAAAAAGGGGAAATATCAGTAAACTAATGTAAATCTGGATAAGGAATGTTTTTAAAATGTATGTTTAATACCTACCAGTCCCTTAACGTCCAAGAAACGAGGAAACATCTGTAGTACATCAGCTGTGTGCTGTGGGTCATGGAGCATCTGCTGCCTGTAGTGGAAGGTTTCTCTCATCTTCTGAAGCACCAAGTCACAGTCAGCTGTGTGGTTGAGAAGAGACATCGCTTCCATACATTCATCGCCTGTCCGCTGGTCACTTATGGGACCAACTGTTCTTGATGATGTGGGACCACCTGTTAATTCCACACTCTTCTGGGATGGAGAGGAGGTTCTGGAATGACGCTGCACAGTCTTTACACGCCACTCAAGAAAGCCTTTGTTGCTTTGAATATCATAGAAGTGTTCCTGGGATGAAAGAAAAACAGTACTTTGTGTTGGACACAGGCTCCTCAATAGCACACATGATGCTTATACACAACAAATTCATCATGGAGCAATTATGAATATTTTACACAAGGACTGGAAGGCAAACTTACATATCCCTTTTTGGAGTACGGGTCCTTTAAAGAAGGGAACAATGATACTATGCCAAGAGCATAAAACTCCTTTGATGCTTTGCTAATGGCTCTCCTGCAAAAAGTAATAACATTGTTTGCATTCTTGTCTGAAAAAACAGTCAAGAAAACATGTGTCCTTCAACCTTCTTACCCTTCTTTTTCACGCATGTGAGCAACAATAATGTTCACCATTAATCGCCTGGTGGAATCTTTCAAGCTCCCAGTCTCCTCATATTCTTTTATCACAGTCATCCTCCCTGCCGGCTTGGAGTTGAGGATTTGCTCCACATTCTGAAAAGAACAAAACAAAATGAAATTAAGCATAGTTTTCAGGTTAGCCTGGCTAAAGAACAAAAACCTAATATGAAGAAGCTATAAAATTACATTTCTTGCACGAGTACTGTCCATTAAAGGCTGAATGACTTCACATCCAGTATCACTTGCACTACTTAGACTGCTTGAGACAGACAATGTGTCTGTCAAACTTGGAGAGGAGGCTTCTTTATCCCCTTGCTGCAGGACACTCAAATCTGAAGATGACAAGAGTATAAGAAATATATATTCAGACTAGTTACCACAAATCTTTAATAAATGCCCGTATAAATAATCCCTGGCTCAAGACAAAACATAAACATTACATACAGTATAACTCTGCTTACCACATGTAGTGAGAGTCACATACTGTGTCAGGTTGGAGCCATCACCAAACTCTGAAATACACATTGTACAATCAAATTAGTGTAGGAAAATACTTGTTGTGGCGGATTATTACCATACAGTAGCACACACAAACTCTATTCTAGCACATAATCAGGCAAGATACAATTTCCTCAAAATATAAGTGACCTACCCTCATCAGTATAGATGACAAAACACATGTCTTTGACTGTGCAACTGCAACTTCAGGAAAGACATCCTCATCCACTTCTATGCCCTGGTCATCTGTGACTTTCAGTGCTGTGCTCTCTGGGATAAGGAACTTCTGCTGAACTGTACCAAAACAACAAGGATGTCATTTATAAAACTACAGTTTAATGTCTTCTTAATAGTTTTAATAACAGTTTTTAAAACACATAACTTACCTGCACTGAGAAAATCTGAGAAGCATGCTTCTTCCAGTTTGACATACTTCTTCTTTCCTCCACGTTCTACCTTTACTAACATCTTGAGCTAGGAATAAGGGAACACACACGTAATTTAGTGGAACACCTGATGACAGTGGGATTTTAACCTCGCATATATCACGGTGAAAAGCTGTTACTAACTTTGAATAGTAACGTTACGTCGCTGCAGGCCTGCACTTGTCTGACTTAACGGTTAGCTTAAACCACGTAGACTGAGTGACCTGCCTACCCAGTCTCCGCTGTTTCACAGTTAAACACAGTCATTTTTTACGACAGAAATATAAAAAACATTGTATGATAAAGCATATCTAACACTGACTTATAAAAAGAAAGCTTTTTCGCATAACCACACGTCGGCGCTACTTCGAAGTTGTTTCTTTCCTTACGTCCTCGACAAGCAGACACAGACTGAAGAACAATAAACATTTTCAGGAACGGTGGATGATGAACAGAAAGGTTGTTAGCTAACGCTAAGTAGTTTTTATCAACAGATTGAGCAAAAACCGTTTACCGGATGCAACGAGAGCTTCTTTTGTGAGCCACATGCGGCGGGTAATACAAGGAAAAAAACAGTTACTCACCAACTCCAGGGGTGTGTCAGTGCAGGTCCCTGAACACCCATGAAATCAATTCCAAAAAATGACACTGCCTGGCCCCGTGACCCTTCAAGGATGAAACGGGTATAGAAAATGGATGGATGGATGGACACTGCCTGGTAGTAGTCCTTAACACATATGGTAGTCAGGGTTAAAAAATAAACTCCAAAAATTCAACTCTTTCACTCTTTTTAGTTTAACTCCAGATTTTTCAACTCTAGAAATTTGCTGTGTACGTTCCAGCCTGTGACCAGGTATGGCTCTATAGAGCAACAGAGAAGGTGTGAGTCCGAACACAGACCTCTTCAACCAGCAAATGTTACAAAACTGTGTAAAATAACCACAAACAACTTCTCTCATTAGAATATATCAGGATTTATTAACACAAGTATTAAAATGAACAAACACTTATATCAAGATCCTAATATCTACTAACTAAAAGACGACTACTAACATAAGCAAATAGAATATTAAATGGAAAAGAGTGACCTCACAGCTAGAAGGTTCCTGGTTTGAACCTCGGGGCCTTTCTGTGTGGAGTTTGCATGTTCTCCCCGTGCTTGCATGGATTTCCTCCGGGTACTCCGGCTTCCTCCCACAGCCCGAAGACATGCATGTTAGGTTAATTGGTGGTTCTAAATTGCCCATAGGTGTGGCTGTGAGCGTGAGTGGTTGTTTGTCTATGTGTGTCCCTGTGATGGACTGGCGACCTGTCCAGGTGTACCCCTGCCTTTCGCCTGAAGAGAACTGGGATAGGCTCCAGCAGATCCCCGTGACCCTGCAGAGGATTAAACGGGCATAGATAATGGATGGATGGATGGATGGATGGAAAAGAGTCTCAACTTATATACATGTATGCTGGGAGACTATGTGTATGTGTGTGTGTGTGGTAAACGAAGCTGGCTTAATAGTGTGAGGAGGGTTCCAAGATGGCGGACGAGGTCATGCGCTGCTCTTGTCCCTTACCAAGATGGCCGCTGACTCACGCGATAGGGCATTACAAGATGGCGGATGAGATCACGTGGGGCTCTCGTCCCTTACCAAGATGGCTTCCGACTAACGGAAGGTTGTTAGTAAAAGAAACAAAGGAAAGGACAGAATAAAATCAACAAAGCTAGAATGTCTTTAGCGACTAGCAACAGCAACTCTATTGTTTTCCACAGATGCAGCGATGTAAAGCCACTTCACCAAGCTGCTCTGATTCTGAACTGGGAAACGGAGAGTGGAGTTGCTCTTCGCGATAAAAACACATGAACGAAATTCAGTTACAGCGGAACCAATGGTCCGGTTCTAAACATGTGTGACACACAAGAAAATGGAATTTGCAAACAACAGTAAACTAAGCTCTGCCCAGACACAAAAGTGTCTTACATGGATCGCTCCGGAAGCGGTCGATGGCGCTGTGAAATCTGTGGAACTGGATTGATGACCCAGGATCGGTAGTATAGAGCAGGGTTGAACGTACGCTCTTCATGTATCCAGGAGTGGCTCTCCTCCTCTTTCTCTCTGTACAGGGGTTCTGTTGTTTTCACTAATACTTACTCATAAATTAGAAAAATAATTTTAGTTGTATTTGTATATTTGTAGGGGGCAAAAAAAAACACACAAAAAAAACAAAAGCAAATAAGCAAAAGAGAAAAAAAGCTGAAAAAAGTCTAATAGGAGGAAAGCAAATAATTTCTTGTGTTATTCAGTAGCATAGATACCACATAGAGGTGTTGCTACAGCCATCTGTATGTAACTGTTATCTAAGGTATGGGAAGGAAGTTGCACAAATATCCATTTCCACTATTTCTTAATCTACAATTCACATCTCCTGAATTTTCATCTTTAATAACAGAGGCTTACTTTTGTCTGCACTCAGACAAAGAGACAATTACTGTAAGAGAGCTGGACGAGTGCAGGGTCGTTACAAGATTGAAGGAAGGACAATAAGCGTGGCATCACATGATAGGCTTTAATTCTCTGATATTTTCAAGGTCAAACTAAACAGCTGCAATCACGATTAATGCTGATTTAGCTCAGACTAAGCTTGCCAACAAGGTGGCATATTTAAAGATTTAGAATTAGGACACATAGTTGAGTCCATATTGTGTCTGTCTGTCTGTCTATATCTATCTCATTCTCTGTCTCTCTCTCTCTCTCTGTCTCTCTCTCTCTCTCTCTCTCTCGCTCTCTCTCTCTCTCTGTCTATATACATATATATATATATATTCTTTGTATTACTTCTGACAGAGATGAGTTTGTGTAAAAGGATTTTAGTGAAGCAGATGAGTGGAAAAAGTGGAAGGCGAGAGATGAGAATTGGAGGAGAAAAGGGGGCAGAGGGGCGACGCAGCAGGAGATTGAGCTGGACCTTTTCATCTTTCCACAGCTGCTGTGTTTTGTCAAAAGCCAATACACAATTATCACCAGTGTCCTGTTCAATCCTCTGTGTGTCCTCTCCTGATCCATGTGATCCCTAAAGAGGAGAGAATTAAGTGAAAGAGAGAGACAGGAAGAGAAAACGGTATACTTTATTGAGCATGTAACACAGACAAGTCAATACAGCGTTCAAGTTTTTTAGTTTTTCTTTTATTTTCGAATTAAAGTCCTATTAGCTTTGTCCTATATGTCAAGAGTTGTGATTACTTGTTCTGATGTCGTCTGCAGTTGACAGATGCTGCCAATTTGAAAATGATTGTAAATAAAGAAAAAAAAGTACTCCTGAAGTTTTTAATGTTAGTAATTATCTACTGACATTTTCCTGTGATTGAATCTTAAATTATACAAATACTTCCTGCATATGCTGGATAAACATGTTTCTCAGCTTTACCAGTCCTATAGCACTGCGCTCAGCTTTTAATCTTTTAATCTTGTGAGTTGTTTTGGAACACCAATGATTGTCTGTTGATGGAATCGTTGCAATAAGTTGATTGTTGTTAATTGTTCTTTACTTTATCGGGCAATTAGAACTCTGCTAAATTGCTTATCATTTACATATCACAGTACATGTATGTTAGCTGAACTAGGGCATTAAATGTGATTAGGAGAACTGACAATTTAGCACTATGTATTATTCATAAAGAGATGCCACGTACAGAGCAAAATACTTTAATTATCGTTTAATTTGTATTTACTTAGCAGCTGTATTCAAGAGATTTGGTTACATAATCGAGTGCTTTTTCCTCAAAAATGGGGAAAAAAACTGTAAGTTGACTTGTATTATTCAGCAAAGATTGGATAAGTGTGTTTGGGGGGTAAGGGTGTGTGTGTTGGGGGGGTGGGAGGTAAGGAGAGGATGACAAGAAAAAACAAAACAAAATAGGAAACAGCCATCTGCCAGTTGGAAGGTCTGTTGTTCTCATAAGCTGCATGTGTCCTTGAGTAAGAAGCCTTTGATGTGATGTGTGTGACTTTTATAAAAAATGGATGCAGCAGAGGGCAGCATGGTGGCTTGGTGGTCAGCACTGTTGCCTCACAGCAAGAAGGTTCCTGGTTCGAACCCTGGCAGGAGGCTTTCTGTGTGGAGTTTCTCCCAGTGCTGGTGTTTGTTTCCTCTCGGTACTCCGGCTTCCTCCCACAGTCCAGAGACATGCATGTTGGGTTAACTGGTGATTCTAGATTGCCCATAGGTGTGAGTACATGCGTGGTTGTTTGTCTACAAGTGGCCCTGCGATGGACTGGCAACCTGTCCAGGGTGTACCCCTGCCAACCACCCAAAGAGAGCTGGATAGGCCTCCAGCAGATCCCTGTGACTCTCCATATGACTGTATGGGTGATGGATGGATGCAATAGAATATTCTGCATGGATATGTGTAGTCTAAAACTGTCCACTTTAAGCAGTTTTCATCTGTAACAAATAACCCTTTGTCAGAAAGTAAATGCATATCACTTGGCCATGTGTACAAGTAAAGACAGACTGAAAATCACTTCACAAATCATTTTTAAGGTAATTTTTGTGCAATGATCTTATGATAGAGGCTTAGCTTGGCAGGGAAAGGTACTTTCCTCAGTGCAAATCTTAAAACAAATCTGAGAAACTAAATCGTTGTTTTATCCATCCATCAAGACTGGCCCTAGTGTTTATAAACTGAAATGGGGTCTCCAGCAGATCAAACTTTTTCCATTTTTTGGGTTGATCTCTCTGAAGTAGTGTGGAGGCCAGACATAACCACGACAGATTCAGCTTGTGGATGTTGCCTAATATGATGTCGTGTGGATGTGTGTCTTCAAGTAAGCACTTTAAGCGGCCATCAAGACTTGAAAAGCATTATATAAATGCACTCTGTTTCCTGCCCCTGTTCTTTTGGAGCCAGAAAGTGCCTTTTTTCCCTGCCTTGAGTCATTTCATACAGAATAACTAGGTGTGGGTGCACAAGGCTAGCATGGCAAGGAGCCATCAATGTAATGCAGGCTCTACCCTCAGCTCGTCACCCCATTAACCTCAGCTAAGTCTGCATGTGTGTGTGTGTCTGCTATGAAGCTTAGTCAGCAGGCTGAGGTGAACCTGCAGCTCTGAAGCTGTACATTATTGTGCATGCAAGTGCATGCGTGCATGTTTGTGTGTGTGTGTGGAGGGGGCGAAGTCAGCTTCACGTCCAGTACATGTCAAGCGTTGGGGAGATGTAATGGTCTCTGTGGTAGCCCTGTCTGAACCAGTCGAGTACTCTCATGGTTTATTACCTTCAGTCTCCAAGCTAAAGGCTATCAGCACCCAAAGAGCTATTACCCCAGTTCAGGAAAGCATGCACACACATGCACTAATATGCTACACAGGCAATATGCTTTCACCAAATGCATGGTGTTGTGAACCAGCAGGCTCTTGCAGACAGTTCCTCAAATCTCCATTTGCTGTCTTGCTGCTTGTGTCTCGGTGGGACATCTTTTCATTTGTCTCACGCTTTCAGTTGGGGTGCTATGAAAACAGCTGGATATCAGTTTTGCCTGAGGTTTTAATAGATCGCCCCTTGATATTCTGCTTTGACCTCAGCCATCTGACATTCGAGTTCGCTTTAAAAAAGCATGTCGCACTGAAAAAGGCTAGACCCTCTATCAGCTCTTGTTCTCTGTACGAGCAGGGGGCGGAGGAACATGGGAGCAATTGCCCTCACAGAGGCTCTGATTATAGCTTGGTGGACCTGTGATCACTGCCCCCCCGTCAGTGGAGCAATTACATTGTTCACTGCCAATTATAGCTTTTCTGCTCTGACCCTGTGTAAGACTGTGGTCAGTTACACAACCCTGGTAACCCATATGGATGTTTGTCAGATTTACAGAGACAGAGCTGGTCCAACTCTGCAGGATGTCAACAAAACCCTGTTTGTGCTCCTTTACTACTGATTACTCCTGCCCACCCACTGAGCATGAAGGATTAATTGTAGATTTAAAAAAAAAAAAAAAAAAAAAAAAAGAAGAAAGCATGAACAAAAAACTGGCTAGTAGAAAATTAAATGAAGATCTTGGTGGGGAATCAGTAATTGATAACTCTATTTAAGAGAGTTTGTTAATACACAGATTTCCCATTTTTTGATTTTCAAGAGCACAAACTATATGAGTTAGACATTTGATGCTGATCCAGAGACCCACTTCTACCAGAACATTAATTAAAACTGAATATAAAACATTGGGGAATCCATTTCATGTTGTGAATAAGAGCCTTCTTCCAAGTATATAAACTTCTTTAAATAAAGAGATGGACATTGTGAATTTAGAGGTCTGTTTGTGTTTGAAACATGTAAATCCAGGCAAATGTTAAACGTAGATGTGTCTATTTGAGTGATAGATTGATTCTTTTTCAGGATTAAAAAAAAGATGTTAAAATGTTAAATAAATAAAATGTACTTTGCAAGTGTGTGATGAAGTTGAAGGACTGAAAGCAATGGATTGTTGTTATTTGTTTTAAATGCTATTGAATTGTATAATTTGTCTTTTTGTTTGTCTGTATGAGCTGATTACTGGCGGTATGTAACGGTTGGAGATGGACCAAGACAAACACTTTAGCCGACTCCCAGTTTTGGTTGCAGATTTTTATGTTTTAGATTTTTTGTTTAAAAAATGCCATGTGTGTTATTGTAAAGAGAAAATAAAACACATTTATTCATTCAAGTAGGGCTGCACAAGGTAATAAAAAAGTATTGTTATTGCGATGTCATCATGCGCAGTATCAAACAAAAATATTGTATATCGTACAAGTCAGTGGTTTTTCTTTCAAGTTTTATGCATTCAGATTTTAAATGTTGATAATGTATCTGACCAATCAGATGGAACTACACTGTCTGAGATGCCAATATACGTGATAATAGCATCTAATTTAGCATTATGTGTGTTGCTTTACAATTGTTGCAGGGTTCAGCTTTTAGTTCATTAATTTGTCTACAAAAAAAAAATGTTGGCTCTTTACTGTCAGTAAAGATGTCAGCTTTAGCATCAGCTGCACACACTTGAGTACTGGTTTATGTATCACAAGTCATATTGTCATAGCAACTTGAAGTGTGATATCGCATATCACATGTTTTCCTTATAATGTGGAGCCCTGCTGTTTCTGTAATAAAAAAAAACCTTTTTGGCTGATGCCTGTTCAGGGTCGCTACAGCAGAGAGATCTGCATGACTGATTTGGCACAAGTTTTACGGCGGATGCCCTTCCTGACACAAAGGGGATTTGAACCTGGACCTCCCGCATGGTAGATGTTCATAAAAAGATAAGGAAGAGCATGTCCTGAAACTAATCAAATCAAGTGTCTGCTTTTGACAGTTGTGATAAAAAGACATTTTGATGCTAATTTGTGACAAATTCGCTAGATTCAGCAATTTTAATGTCAAGCTACGGTACATGTGTAATTATTGTGGTGTTAGAAACAGACCAATGCTTTGGTTGGGAAAACCTACATCAGTAATAGAGTCTAAACTAAATACACCACTATGAGAGACCAGGAAAGACTGCTTTGCTTGTTCAGGTGGAAGAGCGCTCAGCAGCCGTTCTGAAAACATGAAGAATAGTATCGTAACAAAAGGGTGCAGGAGCTTTTCGGGATTAGCCATTTAATAAACATCACAATAACAGTTGAGCTTCAAAGAGCATGCACACATGCAACTCTACGATAAAATGCTAAGGTTTGGGCTCCCTTTGTCACACTGTTGTGAGTGCAAATAATTAGGCAAGCAAAAAAAAAAAGAAAAAAAACTGATATCCAAAATGCATAAAAATCAAGCTGAAACTTTATTTTCAATATTTAAAGCAAGATGAGTATAATGTGCACAAAGCAAACATTTTATAAGGTCATGTGTTAGTTAGTCACTGGTCACTGGACTGGACCAAATGCAGGACAGAGAGAGAGGTGACGGGTTAACAGTTTATTGTAATATGTAGTTGGGCTGGGCCAGGCTGGACTAGACTAGACTGGGCTGGACTGGATTGGACTGAGCTGGGCTGGACTGGACTGGGACTGGACTAGACTGGGCTGGGCTGGGCTGGACTGGACTGGACTGGACTGGACTGGACTGGACTGGACTGGACTGGGACTGGGCTGGACTAGACTAGACTAGACAAGACTAGACTAGACTAGACTAGACTGAGAGGTGGTCAGAAGTTAACAGACACACTGGCGCTAAATGAATGGCGACAGGGTCTTTATGCACTGCAGGGTGATGCGTAAATGAGCAGCATGTGTGCCAGGTCCCACCTCCAAGTCGCTGAAAAACTGACCCAGAGAAAACATCCATACAATACTCGGAGAGAGAGAGAGAGGGAACGAGCGAGACCAAGCCAGAGGGGAAATCCTAACACGTTTGTGCCGTGCCGGAAGATTTAAACTTTCAGGTAATGTTCACCAAGCTCTCAGGCTTTAAAATGCTTTTAGAGCTTCTTTGAGAATATGAACATCTGAACAAACCTGATGCATTTTAGAAACAAGTCCTGGAGATGAATGATATTAAAATAGACATTTTGAGATGCAGTGCACATAAGTTTGTTTGGGGAACAAATAAGAGTGCAGAATTTCATGAATCAAGGTTAGGGTTGGGGGTTAGGCTTGTATCACTGCTAGTAGGAATTTCACCATTAAAGGGATAAGTGATAGAATTACCTTTTAATAACATTAAATTCTGGAGGCAACTGCAATTTCACACCATAAATTTAAAAAAAGAACAGAGGTTAAAATAGAAAAAAAGAAGCATCAACAAGGGATTTTGACGTTCTGCTTACAGTTCTCTTTTTCAAATATGATCTTAAGTTTATTGGTAGATTTCAGCAGAGCAATGCATGCACAACGTCAAAGTAGAAGAAACCTTTTGTTGGCCTGCTGTCCATCAAATCAGAGTAGAAAGACATTTACAAGCTTTAAGAGGGGATGCTTGCTCTGACATGTTTTTTTTAAAACTTTTCGGTAACAGTGATCTGGACCACATATTTAGCAAGTTGCTGAAGGAGTAACTACTTTGCATAAAAATTAAATTGCGTACACACATCCTCAGATGCTGTCTACTCCTGTATGAAATGTTGTGTCTTGGGGAAAATGCTGTTTACCCTTTGGGTACAGTTTTCTTATCGGTTGGATGCCTTAGGTACGGTGAGAGACTGAAGACAGGTGGGAAACAGGACGCACAGTGATTTTATGTATTCACATGTGACGGTTGCAGACAGTCAGCAGGCACACACGCACATACACACCAAGGGTCTGAAACGCCTGCCAGGAGGTATCAGTAAACAGCACCTTTGGGAGAGAGAGATAGGATGGTTGAGGAAACGTTTAGTCAGTTTCTCTCTGTGACTGCTTTGGGTGGCCTCTCATGACTCATATTTTATCTATCCCTGATTACAATTACTCTACTGCACACACTTACTCATTCCTTCTTCTTTTTTTTTAAATGAGGACTTAAAGATAAAAAAGGGATGGGTGGACAGAGTATGGAGCAGAACAATGGACAAAAGCTATAAAACATGAATACGGAGTAAAGTAAAAAACTCACACATGGCAGCTTTTGTCAAAAATGAGATCTTATATAAGTGAGATTACAACGCTATAACAAAAAAATAAATAAAGATAAAGTCTTGTACAGATGTTTTAAGCACTTGAAAATAGGTATGAAAATGACACGCATGGTTTTCAGTTTATTACATAAATCTCCCTGGCAGAAGCAGGCCCAGTAACTCCGCATGTTTTTCCATTGATATAAAATCAGTTAATATGTTTTCCCAGAGAGTGATATCAATAGTTTTTAGTTTTCTTTAGTTTTTTTTTTTTTTCTGATTAATGATTAGAGCAATAGAGTGAATTTTCTTGGAGCTGTTATCCAGGGTGATCATGGAAAAGTCTCCCAGTAGACAGAGTGAGGGTGATAGTGGGATGCTCCAGTCCAGAAGTGAAGGTTGACTGCTGTGCAGTTCCTTTCAGCCTGCAGGTATGCAGGTAGGTGTCTGACCTCTGAAGCCCATTTGAAACAGTTTTTCCTCAGTGAAGTGCACTCTGTAAATAATCTTGTATGAGCTGCAAATTTGCATGAGTGGTCGAAAGGAATTAATGTTGACAGATGTGAGGCCAGAGGTCAGCATCGGAGGTGAACTCCAGATCCTATTTCACATTTTATTGAAGGGTGGATTTTGTCATGTCGGTCATAGAAATTAACTTGTAAACTTTGGATACAATTTTATGGTGATTAGAGAAGTGAGTTAATTCTGAAATCAGTGGAGGAAGGTTGAGGTTGGGGTTTGTTTTAGATTGTACAGAAGATTAAATCTGTAGGTTCTCTGAAAAACTGATTTCCTCCACTGCCACACTTTTGCGCAGGGGGAGAGAATGGAACCTGACTATTGTTTTCACAGATACGTTAAAGGTGTGTGATGCCCTTGATGATTCATGGTGAAAAGTTTAGTGGTTTTCAGTTTATTGGGAAGTTGGGATTATTCCAAATGGGGGGATGTATGTGTGTATGATTGGGTTCTTGAACCAGGGATGGCGAGTAATGGAGTGGCTTATAAATGGCAAGTCTGAAATGCTGATTTCTTTGCAAAATAAAAAAAAAATCTAATGCTAACCAGGAAGAGTCACACTGGTGCAGGATCATTCACATATATATAAATATATTGGTGTTTGTTTGCAAGGAAGTAATGAAGGAAGTCTTAGGCTTCCAGACCATCTTTAAGTTGGATATTTATGGTGTGGATGATTTAATTCTAGCCTTCTTGTTTTCCCAATGATACTTGGAGACCATAGAGTCCAGAGATTTAAACCATGAGAGAGGAGATTTGATGGGGATCATTGAGGAAAGATCATTTATCATTGGAAGTATGGTCGTTTTGACTGTGGCAGTTCTGCCTATGGGGTTTATTGCTGTTGTTTAAGCTTTGAATTGAGTCCGTCTGGCGACTTCTCTTGGTTGGTGGCGGTTTAGCTTTATCCTGTGTCACTTATGGTGTCCATGTTAATTGTGGTGCAAAACTGTTTATTAAAAAAAAGAAAAAGAAGAAGTCGTCAATATAATCCTCAAGATCTTCCAGGATATAGTTGTTTGAACATTGATCAATTATATTATGAGTATAAAGGTTTTCAGAGAAGGTTTTACTGATCACAGGCTCATCGCAGGAGCTGCACCACCACCGAAACCAGCGTTTCAGTTCTACTGTTATTGTCGCTATGAGGCAGCCTGAAATAATTTTCACTGGAGACAGTGGTCATGTGGTTGAGTTGTTCTACACTTCTGGATGAACTTCGTCACCATTCTAACACCTCTCTGATTGTACTGTGCAGTGAATTGGACCTGTATGTTTTTTTTTTCTTCTTCTTTTTCCTTTTTTTTTTTATTTTTTTTTTTACATATTATGGGAGATAAAGTTAAAACTAAGTGGATTTGGATTATGCATGTATAAGCTTTATCCAGTGCATCCGCATCTCTTCAAGCAACTGATTGAGATATTCATGTCTCTGTTTGCCACAGTCATCTCAGGAGGAGCAACATTTAAGGCAGAAAAGAAAAAAAAAAGCATGAAACATGGAGGGAAAACCCACAAAGTTAGAGATACTAACTGCATAAAAATATGTTTAAATGTTTAATAAGGACTCTGATAAAGCAGTCTCTTATAAACAGTCCTTACAGAGCATCACAGCTCTGCAGTAATACAGGGAGGCGGTTGGTATCAACCCAAGGGATGTAAATGAATGCAAAGTGATGCAGTCTTGAGTTTCTTTTTATCATAAAAGCTCCTTCTGGCACTCAACACCATTGTCAACCACTTCCAACACTTACTGGTGTCTGTATGTGTCTCGGCTATCACAGTTTTAAGATTTACATGTGAGTCAGAGTAGAAATTGTGGGTGTACTTCTGTCTCGTATGAAAGCAAGCAGAGTATGTTTCAGTATATGTTTGTTAAGCAGATTACCTGACTGCAATATATTGTACTGAACAACCTGTTTAAAGTCTTATTCTAAGACCTGTGTGACACCATGAGCTTAAGTTTATATAACAAGAGCTATGTGGAGCTGAATATTTCAAGTTTTCTGAGTTCAGCGGGCAGTAGAAAAAAAGTAGAAAAAAAATGTTTTTTTTGTTTTTTTTTGTTTTTTTTTAAACAGTGCTCTTATGTGTCTGCATCAGTAGTAACGATGGTGTTCTTGGCACCTCAGAGATACTTATTTATTAAATGAGGTGTGTGTGCTCTGATTAGTTGGTGTTTTACCTAAAGTAGACAGAGATCACAGGGCTTTGGAGAATCAGGGAGGAAGTCTGATGGGAGTGAAGCTAACAGCTACTTTAAAAGAGGGCAGCAGAGGAACGACTTTTCACCGTCTGAAATGACTCAATTTCATAAATCTCAGTCCTTCAAGCCAACATTTATTCACACTATGTCACTTTCAGAGCATCTGTCTTGTGGCACATCAAAGCATGCACGGCATGTTCACATCAGAGGCGCAAAGGTTTGAACTCAGAGTCCAAAAGAGAAGCAGAAGCTGGTTTGAGTAGTATTTATTAATGAGCCAGGGTAGGAAATTAGAAGAGGAATTTTCCGCAAGCAGTTGAAGTAGACAATCAGAGGTATGTGGATGCAGGACTCAAGGAAGCAGGCAGGAGCAGCAGGTGGGCTATGTGGACACAGAAATCCATTCATCAGTTTTAAGTTTCAGATCAGAAATGACTTCAGTAAGCTACATGGTCCTGGATCAAATGTACAGTATATCTGATATGTGGTCATGTGAGATGTGTGAGAATGACCTTATCAGAATTCATGGGACTTTTTGTCTGCATGCACTGAGCATCATCATCCTCAACAGTCTTTAAACGGTGCACATGTGAGCTGCTTCAGTGGGCTGTCAGGTTCAAACAAAAGTCTGATACAAGACACTTGTACTTATGAATGCCAATCTCAAATCAGACCTATACTAAATCAGAATAATATCTGAATTAATAACAGTGTTGCTGGGCTGGTATACATAACTGATAACTGCTATTATAGACAGGACATCAGTATAAATAGCCAGCACTGATGAGCTGCAGGTGTAAACTGGTGTGTCACCACATATCAGAGCTGCATCAGCAATCAGAGAGTGGGCAGTGGAGGATGTTGGAGAGGAAGAAACCCTGGAGATTGAGAAGAGAAAGCAGACGTCCTCACAGTCACCATGATGCCCGAGCAATAGATATGGGAGCAAAAATTAGGTCTTACACAACTATGACATCTTTTTGGAGACTCTTGGAAAACACAAATCTGTGGAGATGTGTTGTCCAGCAGTAAACTATCCTGCAAGTCTAACTCAGCTCCTGACGGTCTTATCTGTCGGATGGTCGTAAATATACAGAGCACACGGAGCATCAAGGATGGTCTTTGCTTGGCAAGCTAAGAGAGTTGTGACTGTTGGCTACTGAGGTAGCTACTCAGACGTACTTCACACAACACCACTTCAAAAATCCAGAAAAACACTGCATTAACAGTAATAATGAGAATTAGAATGTCGACAAAATTGCTTCAGCAGGTACTTTTGAAACGTTTGTTTTTATGTGAAAATTAAAGTGCCAACAGTAAGATAAACAACCGTCAAATAAAAGCTTGTTAATATGAGAGAGAAGACAAAAAAGGAGACTACAGGCTAATTCGTTTTCAATAGTTTTACTAATTTTGCAGGAGGTGATTCCTCCTGAAACGCGTACACCTTGTAGAGAGGATGTAATTCACTCTGTGTGAGACTGAATCCAGTCTGTGTCAGTGTTATGGAGGCAGGGTCAGTCTGAGTGTTGTTTGCAAGCTGTCAAGGAAAACTGTGGATTTGCTTGAACAGTGTGAAATATTATTGAAGATAAGGAAATGTAAGCGTGCCATGATGATAAAGCTCATGTTCCATTGCTGAGACCCAGAGAGTGCTGGCCCACTTTATCTCTCCCCCTTTTACTCTCTAACTGTGCTCTTTTAACCCTCTTCACCCTAGCTTTGACCTGAACCCTAATTCACACCCTCAACCTTTTACCTCAGCTGATCGGGTGAATTTCCTGTTAAATGTCAAAGCTTGTTGAGTCTTAGTTGTGTTTTATTTTTTTCACTTAATGTAGATTATTGACCATTCATATGTTGATTGGCTTGACACAGATTTATTAATATTCTCCCTCCAAAGGAGGAGTTCCAGCCATATTTTCCAGCCGTACATCTAGTGAGGATCTTGTGAAGCCACGGTGTCACAAAAGCACTTAGTTAAAGCAAAGTTATTGTTTACTATTTTGATTTTTTTTTTTCATGTCAAGCCAAAATGTTATTGTGATGCCGTTAGTTTGGCATCCCTTGTTTTTGCCTTTAGAAGTATGAGTCAGAGGAGGCTACATAGTCGTTTTCATCCGTCGTTGACGGGCAGGAGGTCTTAATGGAGCAGCTGCTGCTATAGCCAAAAATCCAGGAAAAAAAATCTTCCACATGTCTCTTTGAATGCGATAAAGAGTCAAATTATGAAACCAGAGACTCGTGTGATGATTTAATGAAGGCAATTTTACCCAGGAGCTTTATATATGGGTCCTGGTCCAGCTGACCAGGGTTTATGGTGTTGCTTCAGTGTGTGCGTGCGTATCGGTACTTTTAGTACTCGTGATTTAAGATCCACTCAAATTTATGTGCTGCAGTACGACCCTGCAGAATGACAAGACATTACTTTCTCTGGCTTTTTGTCTGCTTTTCTGCCTTGTGCACACACCGTGCGACTTGTGCTCTTTTAGGTAAATGTGTGTTGAGTAGGACACAGTTGTCTGGGATGTGCATTTTATTTATTGAGACAGAGAGAGATGGCTGCATTAGGGTGTATGTTGGTGAGTGGCAGAAGAAAGAGAGGAGTTGTTGGAAATGACAGGTTACCTCTCAGCCTGCGCTTCTCCACGCTGCCTGGCTTGATGATTTGATGGAGGACTTGGATTTAATTAAACTGGATTGAGGGACATGAGGACATTGTTGTGGATGGGGGGCAACTCAAACATCACAACACTAAGCACCATGCATTAATCTGCATGAACCACAGCGCACCTGTGTCATGTGTTTCTGTCTGCTCTGTCCTTTTGTGCTTTTCTGTTAGTGAGTTTAGCCCTCTCTGATAAAATCAGCGTTTCAGATGTTAATGAAATATATTAGATCAGACTGGAACTCTCTCACTTATAATCATCAAATATATATTAAATTGATTTTTCATGTTTGGTTTGAGTGTTTTTTCAAATATAAAGTAAGGACATAATTTCCCAGACCTTCATCCTAATCTAAACCCTGTTCTTACCCTCCACTATTTCTGATGTCACCCTTGTAAACCAAATATTCAGACTCTGTCAGCCTCTTGAAAATCTGTCCCGCAGACATGCCGACATGTCCTTTCTGGAAATATCTCAATATCAAATTAATCCTCACGCAGATAAGATAGATGTGCAAGTATAATACGTACACAAACTCATAATCAGTGCCAGCCAGCAGCTAATCAGATTATGTCTCTAAAAAACGGGCTGGAAGCAGCTTTGTCTGCAACAGGTTTTAATATTCGTTTGTCCAATAATATCACCAACTGAGGGTGCTCCTAAGTTCTTTTTCATCCATGTCATGACTCAGAGATTGAATCATTAGAGTTTTTTTTTTTTTTTTTTTTACCAGAATGTTGTTTTTCTCTTCTGGATGTACTTCATCATATCAGCATATGGTGAGAGGGATTAATGAGTTTAGTTTTAAAGCCCTCATGTAACAAACACATGTAATCAGTATGTCCGAACACTTTTTTTAGATTTCCCAGAAAATGTCCCATCTTTTAAAATGTGGATCTTCAATTTCAATCTTACAAAATGTTTTACAATACTATTGCCCACAGCCTTTTGAAAAAGTCCAGAAACATCTTACAAAACTGTAGAAATCATCCCTCGGTTCAGTTGCTTTTTACCATCCTCACCATCTTTGTGGTTAGATGTTTCTTCTGTAGAAACAACAAATATAAATACAGGAAGAATAGTTTGTTGAACTGCTTGCTTTTTTTTTTTTTTTTTTACAAAGAAGTGTGGAATAAATGTCATCTAACTGATTCTTTATAGTGCTTTTTTTTTTAATTGCTCTAAATAACTCAATTTGAAGTTAAGGAGGAATGATTTGATGGACTGTAGTTGCAAGAGGCACACAGCAAGACAGTCCAGGAGGCTGCATGCATTAATATATGATTATCATCAGCACTCTAAACCATCCTGGGTGAACATAGGCCTTTAATCCTGTTCTGGTTCGGCATGCTCGCTCACAAGAAGGAGTGCATCAGAATTTGCTTTGAGATATTGATCAAGCGCTATTTGTTTTTGAGGGTCTTGGCTCACTTGTTTGGGTCTGTACTCAGAATTAATTAGTGTGTTCACACTGGACAAAGCAAACCACACAAAGTAGGAAAACTAATTTAAGTTGTTTTTAAATGGACTGATTTAAAAAGCATTTTCAGTAGCTGTTGTTAAAATTTGTAAATGAGGCATGAATTTAATGTTAATTTGTTCCGAAATGTACTTTTGTTTTAATGAATTTATTTCCATCTAAAATAGCATTCAAGCTGATCTTGTTCTCTCCTCAGAACATACAGTAGTAAATGTAATTGCCTTATATATTAGCCTAATTAACAGGAGACTGCACATACTGTCTTGAAGATTAAAAGCGAATAGAGCACTGTAGGCTTGACAGCCAATTTAGCACAATTAGTTGCAATTATTTAGCATCTGTCCTCTTTGTACTGCTGTACTTCCTCTTTTGACTTTCATCAGATCCCACTTTATTCACACAGACGCAATCACAGTGCTGTATTGTAGCACTTTGCTGTCTCTGCCTGATTAATATGGAACATGCTATTATGGCTTTTCTGGTGACATGGTCTCTGCTCTTTTGACTAAAACTCTACCTGCCTACCTACTAGCTCAGTCAAAGGGGGAAAATATAAGTAAATTATAAAATGCATTGGCTGGTGAAAAACAAGTTCACGTTTTTACCTGCAAGTTGCATGCTTTTGTTGGCTTGCCCCCACAGCGATCCTAAATGCATGCATTAGAAGTAGGCCAGGCTTTTGCTGTTTGTCGAATAAGTCGATATCTGTGCCAGGGCAGAACAGCCCCTCCTTTCCAGGCCCCCTGCTTTGAGCCATTTGGATCCACCAACGCAGTGAGAAATAGGTTATGGCACTGTGGGCCATAAAATCCCCATGGCCTGAATGCAGTAAGGCCCGGTGGTCAATGCAGACAAAGGCTCACGTGTGCTGAGGCTGATCCATCACTTAAAGGGCACTTATAAAAACAAGCTTCACACACAAAGCTCTGACCTTACACATGTTTCTCTGGCTGAAGTCTTATCTTTAGCTTTGGCATGTAACAACGTGCATTATCCTTGTCAGCTCACTATTTACACACACACACACAGACACACACAAACATTTTCATCTATGAGATACCAAATATGGGTTATGTCGTCAAAGGTCACTGCAAAAATGATACACAAATCACAAAACCCAACAGTTTAAAGTTAAAAAAAAAAAAGAAAGAAAATTAATTGCTCCTTCACATTCAAGAAAATAAAACACAAAGGTTGAAAAATGCACATAAAACAGATAAAAGAAACATGACGAAAAATATTTTGTTTGAGGGACTTTTTAAAATTGTAGTGCTGAGCACTTACTTTTGCTTGTCTTTTTGAAATCTCTGCTGACACATGGAGGAACAACAGCACTGAAATATTTGTTATGTAATAATATATTATGATGTTTGAAGTGGGGGGGGGGGGGGGGGGGGTGCTGGGGGTGCTGCCTTGGTCAGACAACTCAAGTTGACACACCCTGTGTGACTCCAAACACCAAGTTGATCGCTTGCAAAGAGCACACATTTCCAACAGGATCATTTGTTGTGCTCCTCCTACTGTTCATAGGCAGTGGAAGTGGAGGAAAAATCCTTTTCCCAGAAGTGCAGGAGGTAACACGCTTCCTTTCTAAGGCTGCTGCCGTGCGTTGCGCCTTTACGCACAATGTTCAGCACCGCAGTTCCATGGACAGCTCAGCTGTGCCAAACTACTGTCAGATGAGTACCATGGACAGTTACACTGACTCTTTGGCACAATGTTTGTTCCTGTTTCATTACATCTATTTTTGGTTAAGATTTTTGCAGGCTTTGTGGCCGGTTCATTGTTATTAATCATCTAGTTATTCAGTGGTGAATTCAAATTTCATTCAGATTTTCATTGAGAACTGATGTGATGTCTCATGCTGTGTTTCAAAATTTTTCTTTTTGTTTCTGATAACATGTAATGTATATGGCTTCTATTTTTGTGGAAATTGAAATTACTGCAGGCTCTATGGCAGGTCCATTGTTAGTAGCTAAATCAGTGGTGAATGTAAAGTTAATTTCGGGTTTTCTTTGAGAACTGATTCGCTGTCTGTCATGTCGGGTTAAATTGATTTTGTCGTTGTTTCTAATAGGCAATGTAACGCATATGTGGCATCTATTATCGTTGATGTTGTGTAGTTGAATTTTTGCAGGCCATGTAGCCAGTTTATTGCTATTGGATCAGCGGAGATTTAAAGTTTTTATTCGGGTTATATAGTATATAGTTGACAACCATATAGTTGATATGGTATACAGACACACACACACACACACACACACAAACACATATATATGTATGTATATATGTATGTATATATATATATATATATATATATATATATATATATATATATATATATATATATATATATATATGTAGCACATGACTGTCTCAGACTCCCAGCACCCCCTGCTGAGAATATGCTGAGAATGTTTGTGTTTAAGCTGAAAGACCACATCAACATACTATTTGAAGAGTTTTATTACTTCACTCAAGGTTAGATATCTCTGTTCAGAGCCTCTTGTTCAGTATTTCTCTCTTAACTCTCTTGCTGGACAAACTTGATCGCACTACAAATTTGTCTCAGTTGTCTTATTTTACTCTCTTTTCCCCTGATCACCTCTGATGATTTTTTAAGCAGGAACTACTGTCCCAATACTATATCCAGAGAAAGTGCAGACTAAACCTGGATTGTTAACTGCTTTGCTTTATTTCAGAGGGATGTCAGCTGGAACCTCATATGTGTTAGTTCATGTAAAAACTGTCCCACCTTCCATATGTGTAAGTTAACAGTCTTGCTTGTCTGGTCTGTCTTACTCTGAATTGAACTTACTGTACAGTATATTCATCTCTGTATAGAGAACTATATTACGTACTTGTTACAGCGTGTTCCTTTGAGCCTTATGGTAATCACAGGCCTTCTCTGTTTTAGCCAGCTATCTGTCTCTATTACGGGGCCCACTGAGATTTGGTTTTATGGCTAAAAGGGTGCATGGCAAAGTTCCAAAGTGAAAATCAGTTCAAAAGAATAAATCACTCTTTTGCATGCTCTCAATCTCTTCTTTTTTTTTCTTATTTTAATAATTCTGTTTTCCTGTAGATATCTATTCATTGTGCTTGTCATCTTGCTGATGTTTGTAGTTGTGTTTTGTATGATTGAGACATTTATGATCAAAGAGCTGTTTATTTTTTGAGCTTACAAAGCATTTATTTTCATTTAATATCTTTTAGAAATATTTTATAGCTTGTTTTTGGTCCATGTCCCACTACACTTGGTTTGATGGTGTGATGGACAGCCACACATGAAACATCAGGGTAACTTTTTATTATTTGGATATGTAATTTACAATTTGACCACATGGTCATTTTGATATGGATTATTTATAATGGGTGTACACATTTATTTAGTCTTGTCAATATTGCCTTGTAGTTTTGGCAACTTATTTTCTTTTTTCTGAGTTTGCCAGTGCGTGGGGTGGTTGTTGGATTCTGGAGGGCCGTCAGAGAACCACACCTGCATTACATAATGAATTGGAGACCATGGACTGCACCATTCTCCTTCTAGAGTTTGGAGAGTGGGAGTTTTAGTTAAATTGTATAGTTTAAGGGTTTTCATTACTTAGGTAGTTTTCTTATTTGCTTAATTAATATTACTTTTATTTGAGTAATTAATTGATTTTATCTGGTGACTTTGGTAGCTTAGTTTGTAGGTTTGTCGTCCCCTATGTGTCAGTGTTGGTGGCCTAATCACCCACTATAAAAGTTTCCCTTGTGTGTCATTTAGGGTCAGTTTATGGTTGTTTTGGTTCTTTTCAGTTTGATGGGCCCAGTTTATCATTTGTTTTTTACCTATTTTTGTAAATAAATTGGATCCTTAAATGCTTAAAACTGTATATCTAGTCTGTCTGCTTGATCCCTCACAGATGGTTTGGTGCTCCTAGTCAAGATTGATCAAAACAGATCAATGAGCTTTTAAACATTGTGATCTGTCTTATGCTGTTGAAAAAGGAAAAAAGTCATATATGTGGTATTTGTCTTAGAAATTACACATAATTTTTGTTTACCTTCACTAATGAATGAATGAATGAATGTTTTATTTTGAATACGTTTTCATAATAAAATTGATATCAGCTGATTGCCAAAGCATATGCTAATTGTTTTCGTATCATATTTTGCAGTACGCACAGTTTTTCTCCAGTTAAATATGATGTCCGTCACCTGACTGGCTCCAGCAACCTCAAGATCAGTCCAAACCGCAGGGTGCTGATGTTACACTGCTCAACTGCAGCCTTTAGTTTCTCAGAGCACAAATGGAGCACAGGCCTTGAATTTACACAAGACAATGTAATCTTCTTGTTTCTATTGACTCTGGCTGCTTACAGCATTTGTTCACTTATTTACAGATGAGAACTTTAGAACGTCTGCTGCTCCTGATACAGAGCAGGTTTGCTTTTGAGAGCTGAACGCTTTATAATGTTGCAGTTTCTGGGAGTTGGCATGACACTCATTAAGCAGTTTTTCATATCAAAAGAAAGGAAAATCTATATCAGACAATAAAATTATGCTCCTCAAGTCATTCAATAAAATTAAACTATTTGACAAAATACTTTATCAGTAGTGAATGAGAAAGTCTGGAGTGACAGAGAGTTTGTTCGAGTAGTACAGGACGTATGTGTGAGAGGGCGGCAAGACTGCGGTGAGTTGTCCAGATGAAGTAACGGATGGGTTCCAGGTGGAAGGTGGAAGCGGGAGCTCCTCCTAGTTTGCCATGGTGATGGACAGGTTGACAGATGAGATCAGACAGGAGTCTCTCTGGTCTGATGTTGATGGTTGACATTAGGATTTGTTCTGAGAGTAGGAAGCAGGTGGAGGAAGACCTGGAGAAGCGGAGATATGGGCTGGAGGGGAAAGGGATAAAGGTCAGTCGCAGTGAGACAGAATACATGTGTAAAGATGAAAGGGAAGCAGGTGGAACAGTAAGGATGGATTGAGTAGAGCTCATCTAGTCAGAGCAATGGGACAAACTGAAAAGAGATGAAGACCAGGGTGTGTGCAGGGTGACATGGTTGGAGAAGAGCGCCAGGCATTATGTGTGATAGAAGAGGAAAGGTTTACAAGATGGTAGCGAGACCTTTCCTCCTCTATGGCTTGGAGATGGTGGCACTTACTAAAAGTCAAGAAGCAGAGCTGGAGGTGACAGAAAAAAATGAGCACATCCAAAGAATGTCCAGGTTACATGTTTTGGGGACAAAGAAAGAAGAGTGAGTTAAAGGTGATTTGGATGCACAAAGAGATGTGATCATGGACATTTTAGTTGAAGGATGCTGAGAATGGAGCTACTGTTGGTGAGGGAAATGAAGATGTGGGAAGAGAAAGTGAGACGGAAACAGATGATCTACTATGGCAGTCCCGAAGTCATAATGCTGCATATCTAACTTTTAGATGTGCAGATATGTTCCCATTTTGTTTGAACTGAAAATTTAACTGTCAGTCCATGATAAAACACTGACTAAAATGGCTTTTGAATTTTATCTGAAGTGCTCCAGGTTACTGAGTAATAGTATCTGTTAAAATAAAATCCATCTGAAAAGAAATAACAGATTATAATTCCTTAACCTGTCCTTAAACTGTTCTTTTTTTTTCTTTAACACATCTGTAAATAAAACATCTTTATTTGGTCCACTTTTATATTTAATTTTTTTTTAAACTTGAACTTAAAATGAAGCAACATAACATTTATCTGTCTTAAGCTGCTGAATTACTATGTTAATTTAATGTATTTACAGTTTTGAACAAAAATATAAAGTAACTGCCAGAAAGAAAGAAGGCTGTAGCTATAAAAGCTCAGGCTTCTCCTCTGACGCTGATATTCTGTCACATGAACCATCCTGTTCTGAATCTTCTGATATTCTTTCATCAAAGTATGACCTATTTTGGAGTGTTTAGATCAGAGCTTATTCTAAAGCACACAGAACAAAATAGGTCTGGAACATATAAGGACACTTCATTTGTTCTTCAGTTTGTGTCCTGTACTGCGTGTTTGTGTGCATCAAGTGTTTCCAGCTGGTTTTATTTTTCAGTGCGGTCATCACTTCGCTGCCACTGATCTTTTCTGGCACAACACATCTAATGAGGACTTCCTGTTGGTGCAGTTTTATTATTGCTTTAACAATATTTTTCACAAACTAAAAACAAGAAAGCAGTTTCTCATCTTATCCCACACTCGTG